>JARFYF010000001.1:20168857-20183740 GCA_030265395.1 Rhina ancylostomus
ATCCCTCATCAAGGAGATAGTCAATGAGGTGTGACAGCTGCTGCAACAGCAGTAACAGCAGTCTCTATTTATATAGCATCCTTAACATTACAAAAAACATCCAAAGGTACTTTATAGAGTATTATCAATAAAAGTTTAGGGACGAAATTCCAGAGCAGAGGGCCTCGGCAGCAGACATCATCAAGAACTGAGGGGAAACAGAGCTTGTTGATTGAAAAACAGTATTGCAGCCTTCCTAAATCTGAGCCATTACCAAGATAAAATCTCCAGAAATACATTTTGCAAGTTACCCCATACATATCAGTTAAGGCATACAATTCCTATATTTTGATATGTGGATAGAAATTCTAGTTAATTTCTGCAAATGGTGCACAGATATTATAGACTAACTCAAATGTATGGCACAGAAAGGTGGCCTTATCCCACCTCACCTTTTCTTCCATAGTCCTGGTTCTTCAAATGGGGAGGGATTCAGCCCCCGCCAGCTTTTCAGGCATTGAGTTCCAGACCCCCATCATTCATTGCGTGAAACCCTCTTTTTCCCAGCTCCCCTCTAATCTTTCTGCAAATAAGTATAATATACATGCTTGCTGGTTAGTTGTTTTATAACTTGACCGTGGCTAAAAATCTATAGAGCATCATGATATCCCAATTACATATTAGATGTTTGTTAAAAATAAAGAAAGAAATCTCTGCCAATTTCATCTAAGAATAACCTGAATATGATCAACACTGAACGTGGCAGAAAAAAAAGCCTTGCTCTTTTTTCAAGCAATAAAATCCCAAAGGACAGCAATCTAGACCACTAAAGTAAGAGACTTTTTTATGTGTGATATATATAAAAAAAACATTTTGAAGTGTCTGTCCTGACAAAATTCTAAAGAAGGGCTTGAATTATGATTTGTGCTCCCTACATCTATTCTGGCCTAAGTCGATTACAATGGAATGATTAAAAAAACTCACTGTGCCATCATTGCAGAGCAGTACATTATATGTGTAATAACAGCTTAAGGAAGCAATCCATCATTGCTGTCCTTGAAAGAGAAAAGTTGATCTATTTCTTTGGTCATCATTTACAACATATTAGATGACAAATAATTGTACATTCATCAATAACAATAGATTAAACCTGAAATGATTTATTGCTATTCCTCTGCTGCTCTGATAAAGTGCTAGGTTGTTCAGCCACTGACAAGGTCTGTATTTAATTTGCTTGGGTCTCTTAGCAGAAGTAATAGACAGAGAGGAAATCACCTGAAACAAGGTAGAACAAGGTTGTCGACAGGTGATTTGTGGGCCTGCTATTCATGATTAGTGAAGCAGAGTTAGCAGTCACTCACCCACTCGGGCTTGATGAACCATTAAATCAAACAGACCCCACCAGCACATACGCTATCGGTCTCTCTCTGTTTGAAGTGAAAGGCAGGGTGAGCAATCCAGTCTTTGTCTATGATACAGTATGATTTCTTCTTTCCTTGAAACAGAGGAGAAAAGTAACTTGACATTTTGTGCTGATATTACTGACATTCTGCTAAAGAAGCCACCGTCTTTCAAGTTTGTTGTCTTATTTGTTTGCCTGAATGTTAATCTAAAGAATATATTCTTCACTTTTGATTGCAAACAATGTCAAAAGGAAAGTTTTGCAGGCTAAGAGGATGCAGGGGATTGCAACTAACTGGGTAACACTTCCAAAGGGCTGGCACAGGCAGAGGCCCAAATGGCCTGTTTAATTCTATACACATCTATGCATGTTTTGCCATGACCAATTAGGTTTGGCAATGCTTGCAGTGAATAGTAGTTGTACAGGTTTTATACTGATTAAATACAAACTTTGATACGGTCTATGTGGGTACCTAATGGGAGTTCACAAAATTATGGGCATGCATAACACAAAGAGCAAATTTTGAAGAAAATTGTAAATTTCTATGAATTAGTTAAATCAAGAGGTAACAGTTTAATTAGAGTATTAATGCATAAAGGAATAAATGTATTTGAAAGTGAATAATTGGTGGAGTGAAAAGGAACGTAAGTATACTTGGACAGCTGCATACACAAAATGCTGAAGATCCTCGATGCTGCTGAGTTCCTCCAGTATTTTGTGTGTGATACTTGGATAGTCTGTGGATTAAAAGGAACTCCTCTTTTACTAGTAAATAAGCATTACATATGGCAGTCCTTTAGAAGACAATGCAGTTGGATGTCCAGGTTTTGAAACATGTCCAACAAATGCACTGCTGTTAACCAGTCACAACAGAGAAATCTTGCAGTAACCAGCTGAATCATCAAACACCTTAGGTCAAAGATTGAATGATGTTCCTCAAGGCTGGGAGAGGAGTGCTTTTTATAGAACAACCTACATTCATCAACATCTCTTATCTCTGTTAAAATAATTTTGGAATATTGAATTTCTTTTACAACCTTTGGCAAATCCTACCTTTATCAGCTTCTGACATCTTCCTCCTCCTTCTTCATCTAGTGTTTGACTCAAGATTTTCTATATGATTCAAATCATATTGATTCACGTCTAGTGAGGTTTTATCTTTGTTGTTTGCATGTAATCCATCAGAGGAGTCAAAGCAGTAAGTTTTGGCAGGGTAAGATTACCTGGAGTAAATTCAATGACATATTCTAATAGGACCAATGAGAGACAACCTTGCCGGTTGTGAAACTCACATGATTGAGCGAGTTGCCAGTTATATACCCCAGTCAACAATGCACTCCATTTACTTCAATGGAGAGTAACATTGGTTAGTCTGTAAATTCATTATTATACCCGATTCAATCTGTTCCTTGACAAGTGGTCCAGTTGCAATTTAACTGTTGCTTTTAGAATGCTGGTTGTAAAGTTCTGTCCTGGTCAAAACCAAGACATGGATCTCCAGCTGGAAGATATGAGATAAGGAAGAAGTCATCTTTTGTTGTCAACTCTTCATACTTGAGGATGATTCTCTGCCAAATGATACTTTATCAGTACATCTGTAAATGGCAGAACAGGTTTGAACGGCCATATGATCGACTCTTACTCCTATCTCACTCTTGGTTTTATGTTCTGATAGGCCAATCTGGGAATTGGATGCATGGGTCTGGATTGTTATTCTCATCCACAAGCTGCTATTTCTGCTAATTTTGCTTTTCTAACTGGTATCTGTCTCATTTGTGCCTTTAGAAGGAATTGTAGTGACAAACCCTTCCGACTTCATCGCTGTCTGACCATCACTGGAATTACAGGCAATGTACCCTTTGAAGTTATCAGCTGTGCAATATGTATGAAAGCATTTACCATGTCACCCGTACTGCAGCCAGTATAATTCTTAATGGTTAGTTATATGTAAAGGATCAGGACATTGCTGGGAATGGGCTGGTGGTGAATTGGGGATTTTTCCATATTGTGTTCCATTGTTAAGCTGCGAACAAAGACTGTTTGGTTGCACTTTGTTGGGTCTTCTACTTCTAGTCAAAGCAAGGTGATGTTCTCTGGGTTTTGGGTTTCAGTATGATGGAAAGGGTACATTTCATGTGTGGGAAAGAATTAATTGATAGGTGGCCAACTTACATTAATTCTGCAAGTTTCCTTGCAACATGAGTAAAAAAAATCAGGCTAATTCTTCAACTGAGTAATTTTGAGGCAAAAAATAGTAATTAAAAAATTGAAAACATTTTAAAATAAGGGAAAACAGAATAGGCAGCATGTAAAACTATTCTGCTCACTTGTTTAGGAATATAAATCCAGCCCTAACTAATGAGATATATTTCTAAAAGCAAAACAATACTGTATATCCCATTGCTTGGCAATATCTGATACAAATATCTGCTCTGACCAGGACCGCAAGAAACTGCAAAGAGTTGTGGACACAACCCAGCGCATCACAGAAACCAGCCTCCCCTCCATGGACTCTGTCTATAGCTCTTGCTGCCTTGGTGAAGCAGCCAGCATAATCAAAGACCCCACCTACCTGGGTCATTCTCTCTTCTCTCCTCTCCCATCAGGCAGAAGATACAGGAGCCTGAGAGCACTTACCACCAGGCTCAAGGACAGCGTCTATCCCATAGTGATAAGACTATTGAACGGTTCCCTTATACGATGAGATGGACTCTTCTCACAATCTATCTTGTTTGACCTTGCACCTTATTGTCTAACTGCAATGCACTTTCCTGTAGCTGTGACACTTTACTCTGTTATTGTTTTTGCCCTCAATGCACTCTGTACTACCTTGATGCACTGTGTAATGAATTGATCTGTACAAACGGTATGCAAGACAAGTGTTTCACTGTACCTCGGTACAAGTGACAATAATAAACCAATACCAATATTAAAGAAATTGATGGAACTGCTCAGCAGAATTAGTCATTATCAGTGAAGAAGTAAACAGTGCCAATATTTCAGCTGAATGAACTACCAATAGAAGTTCTGATGTTAGGTCATTGCTTTCAAACATTGTCCCTGTTTCTCTATACACAGATACTACCGAAATGGATGAATGTCTAAATTATCAACATAATAGTTCCATTTTGTTTCTGAATGGGGCCTGCTGCCCACATTCACAGTTTTCATTTTCCAGTGCCCTAAACTTACCTGCTTACTATCCATTTGGCTATATTTGTAGATTGCGATGATCCCTTAGTTTGAGCAAGCAATGAGACACTAAGGAGCATTAGGATCTCAATTGATGCAATCAAGTGATGTGGATGGGCCAGAAAGTGACTTCCATTCAAACCTCCTCTGGAAGCCCCGAATAAACTGCCAAATTTGACAGCCCGAGCTTTGCTGTTCATCAAGGCTGTGGAAGTTTCACAATGGCTCTGAATGACATTCATCAATTTCCAGGCCTTTGATCAAGAAGGAAAGGATTGTACTTTGACAGCACTGTTCATAACCTCCAAACGTCCCAAAGCACCTCCCATCTAACAAAGTGCTTTTAAAGCAAAAATTGGGAATAGTAAAGTCCCACAAGCAGGAATGGGATGAATAACTAGGAAGTTTGTTTTCGGGTATTGTTTGAAGGTTAGGCATTAGCCAGGAATCCTGCTTTTCTTCATAATATTTCCATTGAATCTTTTATATTTACCCAAGGAAAAGATAGTTCCCAATTTCAGCATTGCATCCAAAAGATAAAACTATCAATAAAGCAGCATTCCCAAAGCACTAAAATGGAATGCCTATTTAGTTTTTTCTGCTCAAGCTCCAAGTGTGGGATTTGAACCCCTAAACGTCTAATTCTGCCAGCTCATCCATTGATGGCACATTTTAGAGAACTATTAATGCAAGCCTTCAATTTGTCATATGTGAGAAAATATCTTGTGTTCTTTGTATTGCAACATCACAAGGCCTTATACAATACCATATTCTTTCTTTACACTATTGTGCTTTTATTTACACATATCAAAATGCTGTACATCCTGGAGATGAAGGTTGATTTACAATAGGAAAGATATACTGCCAATTTACTATGTAACAGGCACAACAATCTCATAAATTTCCTTTTTATTTGTAACTTTTTTTAATTCTGGAATAAAACATATAAGCAGGACTACATTTGCAGAAATTTATAGATGGCTTTTGATTGTTCTGACTGAAGTTGTTTGATATTAGCCTTTGCTGTTCTCATCACAGCTTTTCAATTTCTTATACTGTCAAAGAACTATGGTAAAAGAAAGTTTAATTCTAAAACACTGTTGGCCTTCACCTCAGTAAGCATCCCAGAAACCCTTTATACACATTTCCCTTTCACATACTCAGTATTCAATCTACTTTGTTAATTTTTCTTCTGTTTAAGGACTAGTCCCCAGCTAGCTCCTCTACTTTATAGTGGCTAATTAAAGAAAACATTCCATGATTGTCTATTTTCCTTCATGCATGACAACCTATTATTCTTTTTAATACCTGATTAGGCCATTATTAATGTTACATTTAGATTGATTTGCCAAGGCCTTTTTTATAAAACACCACTTGTTTTGATTTAACAGTCACAGGGTTTCTTCACTCCCCAACTATTAGTTACATTAATTCCCAATGTGCAAGCTGCCTGCATTAAAAATTCAATTTTGATCAGGACGTTGAAAGGTTATAAAATGGAAACCACAGGTGACACCATTCTGTTGAATGTTTTGACTCTCTTTTATTGTGGGCAGTCATGGGAAGACATCTCGCAGCATAATTTGTCAAGAATGATAAATCTATTCCATCATTCTTGCCAACAGCAGATCCTTTGCATTATGAAACACTATAAATCTTAGCTTAAGACAAAAGCAAGACTTTGATAGGAGCAGCGGTAAATGTACAATGACAAACTACGTTTACATTGTGTTTACAATATATGTGTATTTAATATGGTATAAAACAGCTGTAGTTACAGCCTGCTGAAGACATAAAAAGCTATATATTCTGCAGCCTCAAAGGACACAGGGGAAATGTCTTGTTTGTCATTTCACGTTCTCAATCCTACAAACACAAAACTGTTTACTTCTATTTCTTCCTAGATGCTAGGTCAAAGTTTTGATGCTCTTTGCACAGATTTTCAGAAACCAAAAATAAAAATTATGCTTTACAAGTCTCCTTTGCTACTCCATTTCAACATTGTGAATGAGTTCTTGTAGAAGCACATTGATGGATCAGAAAGAAAACTCTGATTTGTTGTTTGCACAAGATGTTATCATGATAAGAATAGAACAAAGATGTTTCCCCTTACAAAATAAAATGGAAGCTCTGTGGTGAGGCAATTCAGTTAATCAATGCTAGACAAAATGTACAAGAGATTGAGTTAAGATTTTTATTACTTGCACTAAAATGGATTAAAAAATAGAAACAACTTGCTAAAATATGCATGAAATGTTGTAATGCAATTGTAATATACTTAAAACTCCATTGCCTTGGTAAGAATTTAAATGAAAATATGGTGGATTAATATTTCCAATCATATTTAAAGGTTCAAATGTTTCTCAATTTTTTAATGGACTTTATGATATATTCTTAAAGTTGTTAATCACACTTTTGGATTATTTTTATCTCCATCAATTTCTGTAAGTCTTCAGTTCCCATGAGTTCTGATGAAAGGTCAGCAACCTGAAGCTTTTACTCTGTTCCTCCATCCACTGACATTGATGATTAATTCTTCCAGCATTTTATGTTTTTATCCCATAAGCTGTGAAACTAAGCTTGATCTGGCCCAATATACATTCTTAAATCTTTCTTTGACTTTTAAACAGAACAATTAACACCTATTTTATTTTAAATGATCAATAACTCCTTCAAAATAGCAAGAAAATGAATTTATATAAATGAGCTAAAGGTTCACATGCCAATATTCTGTGGTGCAATTGAAAGGTCATGGAGATAATATTAAAACAAAAATCTATGTTTCTGAGTGCTCTCTCAAATGGAACAGGTTCATTATGTGAATGTGTGAAATTTGAAATCTGAGGTGCATTTGAGATTCCATTACAATGTGAAACCACAATATCATAATTACAAATATGAGCAATCCTATCAGATACAAATATGCAATATGGGTTATACCTCTTACTGTGATTGTACAGTTTTCTTTTAGATCAAGGATATTATTTTCTAACTGTCATACATTAGCATTTAGCAAACATTAATTGATTTTTTTTATTTTAGGTTATGAATTTAGAAGTGAAAGCTTCATATAATAAATATACATAAGCAAGTGAGCAATTTAATTTATCCTGTGTAAAAATATTAAGGGGTTTTGAGTTTTCCAAATTCAGCATGCTCTTGAAAAAATGTTTTATCAACATAATGCTTCTTTTTACTGATATTTTGCATTTTTGTTTTAATCTTCTTATTTCTCTTTTTACATTTTACTCCACATTTATCATTTTCTGACCTGTTCACTCAGTTTCTCATATTCTATCCTCTCCTTGTGCAATAGCTGTTTCTCTGTATTTGTGTCTTGATTTCCAAACCTGTCTATTTTGTTATATATCCATCTGTTCCCCTCTGACTGTTGCAGATTTCTCTCCTTGCTGATCATCCACTTTGCGCTTCCATTCAGTAATATGACCTTATAGGTACAGTCTACATTTCAGCACACCGACACAATGCCTAATTTTCACATTGCAAGCTACAGGAGTACATGTTCCATGTAAGTTAATAACACATAGAGTTAATATTTAGACATGTAGGTAGAGATTTTTCTTTGCTTGCCACTAAAGAAAACAGAAGCTACCATATCATGCATGCATTGTATTACTCAATCCTTTGAATTTAAAAGCACATCATTTGCATCACACTCTGAGAAAAATTTCTAACCCAGTGTGTCACAGTGATGATTTTTCAGTTTGATTAGCACTGATTGGGCTTCTTGAAGCTTGAATGATTCACATTAAAGATTAACTAAACTTTGCAGCAAGTCACTTTCTTGAATGTGAAAGTACTTCCACTATGCTGTTGGCTAAGAGGTTCCAGGAAAAAGACCTGATGAAAGAATCTACTTCCAACTCAGAATAATGTACATCTTGGAGGAGAACTGAGAATGTGGTGAATGGGCACTAAATTTAGATCAAAATGTAAAAAAAAAGAATGGTTTAGACTAGAATAAGGGAGGTAGTGGAGGATGATTAGTGAATGAAGAGAAAGACACAGAAATTTCAGAAAAGGCTGAATAGTTATTAGGAAGAGTAGTGATGAATGCCAGGACTTTGCAGACAACATATTGGGCTGGAGAATTGGACTTCTATAAAGCAAGTGATAAGTAATGAAATGAAGATATCATCCCTTTAAGTCATGAATGTATGAATACAGTTTGAGGAAACAGCTATTACATGAAGAATAAAAATTAAAAACGTAGGATATGCTGCAAATGCCCAGATGCTGCAAAAATATTTCTGAAGTGTGCTTCTGCAACCTGAAGAATGGCAGGATTGCACAGGTTCCTTTTCCACTTATTTGCTCTTTGAAGGTAATGAAGGC
This sequence comes from Rhina ancylostomus, assembly GCA_030265395.1. Classification (NCBI taxonomy): domain Eukaryota; kingdom Metazoa; phylum Chordata; class Chondrichthyes; order Rhinopristiformes; family Rhinidae; genus Rhina; species Rhina ancylostomus. Next base: position 20,177,787 of record JARFYF010000001.1, read on the forward strand.
ACATATTCCTAAGTTTCTGAGGTTCTTGGCATAATTAATAACAATAATGAAGGATTTAAAAATTTTAAGCCAGCAACAATGAACATCAATAATATCAATGTACTTTTGTGTATCGATTTACATGACCAAAAGATTGCAGCCATTATTTTGTTTTAATGGGAGCCCATTGTACTTAAAGACACAATTATCTGTGAAGACGACCAGAAAAGTACAATACCTTTTAGCATGATGGTGACATGTTATTACTTTTATTTGCCTCATTTCACTTATTGAAGTTATGTGAGTTGGGAGAAATATCCCTGATTTTAACCAGATGGAAGCAGCAACAAGATGCTGACATATTCCACAGTGGAGACATTTTTACTTAAGATTATTATTATTGCTTTTAAAAATATTCAAAAAATGTTTTATTATTTCTCAATTTATAATCCTGGAGTACAATAAATAATCCTAAAATGAATTGAAATGAAGAATTCGTACAATGAAATTTTGTGGTTTCTGTACATATTTTGTTACTTTCCCATTGCTAACAGCATACTAACTTTTAGCAGAGACTCAAAACCTTGAACAATTCCACGTTTTCAGATGATATCATACACACTATTTTGGAGTTCATTGGTGTAATGCAAGTTTTGGGATCCCCCGTTGTCTTGAAATGCAGCTTTTGATAAAACTTCTGTAATAATTTATGTTGAAAGTTAAAAATCATTATGACAAAATTTAATCCACAACTAACTCCTGTATGTTATTCCATGTCAGACTGGAGAGATGTTCCACCATATGATTTATACTACTGGTACATGATTCTTTGTTTCATTACATATTAAAAAACAGGAATAACTATAAAATCAATTTTTGGTGGAAATTTGAACAATGTACCTTTAAAATCGATTCTTATAATCTATACAAAATGCTTAAAGTGTATGCAAATATATTAAGAAGAAAAAAGATATACAAGTGAAGTTATGGAGCAGCAGTTTTATTATTGCTTTTGATCAACTTTCCTGGGCACAAATCCACAATTAGTTGTAAGCCATAATTTTCATATGCGCTGTTAAATAATAGTGTCAGTAGAATTATGCAGTTAATAATTTATTGAGGTTTGGCCATCACAGTTCATTGTTTATTCATTAAAAGTATGCTAGTATGTATATAAAAAAATTGCTGATGCACTATCCTCTCCTGATTACATCTAGCAGAGGTTCCTTTCTGTGAATGCCAGTGTTATATCATTAATGTATCCATCTTCTTTCTCCAAGGCTACCACAGTCAGATGCAAGTAGTATGTCCGGTAGATATAATTCATTGCAGAGTAACATTTGCTCCACCTCTACAATGTCACTGAAGGGTCCTTAGTAACAGCTGGTAGAATAACAGATGGAATCGCAAAAACCACAGACAGATGGCACTGTGCACCACTGGCAGATGGTATGAAATTCAGCTGTGTAATCATACAGGTAGCAACAACCTCCATAGCTCATTTATTAATTTCAATCATCGTTTATGTAAAGCACTATAGGATCACATTATCCCTATTAAATGCTGGCTTAGCACAGATTGTAATGCACAATCTACTTTCAACATCTGAAATGCCTGTGCTTTATATTCAAGAGCTGATATACAGTTGATAGATGATTCAACTTGCCTCCAGATATGACAGTATATAGAACAGATAATCGCCTACTAAATCAAGCAAAATCTTATTAGACATAAAAAGATTCTTCTGGTTGAAAAGTTAAGTATTCTGAGGATGAAAAGAGATGTCTTAACAATCTTCCTTTTCCAAAGTTGAAGTCTTGAAACCATTACTTAATTGTAAGTAAATTGCATTAAAAATGGCTTGTCTCCACTCTATTGTGCTTCTTCACCTACATCTCTTTCAGAAGCCAACCAGCTATAAAATATTTGAAAAAGCATTAATGTCCATTAGATATATTTTGCTTTCAATTTTTTGAAATAATTTTATATACATAGAGAAAGCTCTTCACCACATTAGAAAAAACTGACTTGGAAATGTTACTGAGCATGCTAGATAATGAATGACATATGAATGTGTATGGGGAGACTTAGCAGAATAGAGATAGGCTTCGCAAGAGACAAAGCCAAGCACGAAAACAATCTGAATGTAGTTCTAATCCCAATATTCACATATTTTGCTGATGATTGTTGCTGTTAAATTGTGTTTGTCATTCTGTTTATGAAATAGCTTAAAGTTAATGTACACAAAACAACTATCAGAACCACATATACTAAGTTTCTGTATGGTTATTTTACCACACTGTGAAGACAAGCATTACATTTTTGATACATTTGTTCTTGTGGTACAACAATAGGACCTTCGCCCCATTATAGGAAAGATGTTGACGATTTGGAGAGGATGCAGAAGAGGTTTATCAAGGTGCTGCCTGGATTAGAGGGCGTGTGCTATGAGGATAGGTTAGACAAACTTGTCTTGTTCTCTCTGGAGCGGTGGAGGCTGAGGGGAGATATGATAAGGGTTTATAAGATTATGATAGGCATAGATAGAGTAGACAGCCAGTATTTTTCCTCTAGGGTTGAAATGTCTAGGGTATGCATTCAAGGTGATAGGGGGTAAGTTCAAAGGAGATGTGCGGGGCAAGTTTTTTGCACAGAGCGTGTAAAAATGTGCTGCCTGGGGTGGTGGTGGAGGCAAATACAGTAGGGGCATTCAAGAGCTGTAAGATAGGCACATGAATGTGAGGGGAATGGCAGGATATGGACATTGTGTAGGCAGAAGGGATTAGTTTAGCTGGGCATTTTATTACTAATGTAATTTGTTTGGTATAACATTGTGGGCTGAAGGGCCTGTTCCTGTGCTGTACTGTTCTATGTAACAATTAAATAGGAAGACAAATGAAATGTTGACCTTTATTGTAATGGGTATGGAGTACAAAAACAGGGAAATTCAGATACAATTTTGCAGGACACTGATGAGACTGCACCTGGAATACTGCACATGGTTTTCCAGTGCATATTTCGGGAATGAGGCAGTGCAGGAAAGTTTCACTAGATTGATTCCTGGGATCAAGTTGATGTATTGAGCAGGTTGAAGGGTTGACCAGGTTGGGCCTACACTCACTGGAATTTAGAGGAATAAGAGGTGATCTTATTGAACCATGTAAGATTTGGATGGGGCTTAGCAAGATAGATGCTGAAGGAATCTTTCCTGTACTGGGGCTATTTAGAACTAAGGGACATAAATTCATAGAGTTATATAGCACAGAGAAATGACCTTCAGTTCAACTCGTCCATGTGACCAAGATGCTTGCCTGAGCTGATCCCATTTGCCCGCATTTAGCACATATCCCTCTAAACCTGTCCTATCCATGTACCGATCCAAGTGCATTTTCATCTATGTACCCATCCAAGATTCCTACCCCAACCACCTCCTTTAGCAGCTCACCACTCTCTATGTTAAAAAACTCACCCCTCAGATCCCCTTTAATTCTCACCCTAAACTTCTGCCTCTAGTTTTATACTCCTCTACTCTGGGAAAAAGACTGTGACTGTCTACCCCATCTGTGCCCCTCATAATTTTATACACCTGCACAAGGTCACCCATCTGCCTCCTTTGCTCCAGGGAAAAAAATTCCCAACCTATTCAATCATTCCTTCTAATTCAAACCCTCCAGTCCTGGCAACATTCTTTTGAATCTTTTCTGCACCCTTTGCAGCTTAACCGCATCATTCCTATATCAAGACTAGTGTAGCAGTTAGCGTAACGCTATTACAGGGCCAGCGACCCAGGTTCAGTTCCCACCGCTGTCTGTAAGGAGTTTGTACATTCTCCCTGTGTCTGTGTGGGTTTCCTCTGGGTGCTCCAGTTTCCTCCGGGTGCTCTGGTTTCCTCCCACCTTCCAAAAAGATGTACAGGTTAGGAGCTGTGGGCTGTTGATGCCGGAAGAGTGGCAACACCTGCAGGTTGCCCCCAGCACATTCTCAGTAATGCAAAAAGATGCATTTCACTCTGTGTTTCGATGTACATGTGACTAATAAATAAATATCTTATATCTTATAAATGCACACAATGCTCCAAGTGTGGTCTAACTAATGTTTTGTACAACTATAGCATGACGTCCTAACCAAATGCCTTGGTTGATGAAAGCAAGCAGGTAATATGTCTTCTTCACAACCCTGTTGTAGTATGAAAGGCCGGGGGTCAGATGACAGTGACAACACTACTGACCCCTATGGTCAGATGATAGCATTGCCTCGCAGGTCGGAAACTATACCACTGTCAATCAAGGGTCTGGCTCCACCCCACCCATTAAAGAGTACACCTGAGGATTGGTCCATAACCCACCTTTGTTCTTGACCCTGAATCATTGGCTTGTTTCACCTGAACTGGCTCCACCCCGCTACAGCCCTATAAAAGATGGTACACGTGGGTAGCTCTCTCTCTTTATCGTTTGCTGCTGGGGTCGAGACCACAGATGAGAAGGTGCACTTCCACAGGGGTCTAGGAGCGTCCTGAGTAGATTCCCAGTAGCGTAGAGCTGTTGTTTGTCCCAATTCAGGGGGTCCAGTCAATGTATTTGTTTGTTCCCTGATAATTTGTATTAGTTCGTTTTGTGTGTGTGTGTGAGCGTGTGTGTCCTTCACCCCTGTTGCGATGCTCCCCACGTTTCGTGATCATCTTAGTGTGAGTGTGCATCTGTTCCTTCACATTCTGTTCCCACATCGGTCTTTTGTGAATAAAATCTTCCTTTTAAAGTACCAAGACTATGTGTCCTTTTACTTTTAAGATCCAAAAAGAATCTTTCTCATAACATCTGTCTACTTGTGTTGTCATTTTCAGAGAATTCTCTCTATTGAACAACACTTCCCTGGGCCCTACCATTCACTATGTATGTCCTCCCCTGCTTTAACTTCCCAAAATGCATCACTTCGCACTTGGTTGATTTAAATTCCATTTACTATTCCATTGACCACTTTCCCAGTTGATCTAGATCCTGTTGTAACCTTAGACAGCATTCTTCATTATCCCCCATACCACCAATTTTGGTGTCATCTGCAAACTTACTAATCTTGGCACTTACATTCTCATCCAAATTGTTTGTATATACGACAGACAACAGGGAATGAAACACTGATCCCTGTCATACATGACTGGTCACAGGCCTCTAATCTGAAAAACAATGCTCCAATACCTCCCTCTGACTCCCACCATCAAGCCAATGTTGTATTCAGTGGATGGCATGTGATCTAACCTTCTGAGCCAGGCTACTGTGCAAGACCTCATTAATAGCCTTGCTAAAGTCTATGTAGACAATGTCTACTGCCCTGCCCTCATCTATCCTCTTGGTCACCCTTTCAAATTAATCAGTCAAATTCCTGACTCATGATTTGCCATGCATAGCCAGGCTGACTTTCCCTAAACGGTCCCTGCCTTTACAAATACTAATAAATCCTGTCTCAGAATCCCTTCCAGTATCTTATGCACTACTGATGTAAGACTCACCAGTTTGTAGTTCTCTGTCCTGTCCTTGGCAGCCCTTCTTAAATAAAGACACAATATTGGCCATCCTTATGTATAATAGTTTCAGAATAAGGGGTTGCCACATGAAGAAAAGCAGTGAGGAGGAATTCATTCTTTCAGGGTTATGAATCTTTGGTATTTTCTGCTCCAAAGAAATGTGAAGCTGGAATCATTGAATATACTCAAAGAGGAGATTGTCAGACATTTAAACCACAAGAATGTCCAAGATCAGAAGACAAAAGGGCAGAAGTAGGTCATTCTACTCATCAAGTCTGCTCCATGAGCTAAACTAAAACTATTCCTATCCAGCCTCAATTTCTGGCCTTATCCCCATATCCCTTGATAGTTTGACTAATTAAATACCTATCAATCTCCTTCTTAAATGCCCCCAATGATTGGGCCTCCACAGCTGTATGTGGCAAAGAATTCCATAATTTCACTACCCTCTGGCTAA
>JARFYF010000001.1:20419998-20432134 GCA_030265395.1 Rhina ancylostomus
GAGTGGAAGAGCCTTCAGTAGTGCTGGATGCTTTGGACTTGGACTGAAGTGAACACGCAATCCATGCCTTGTTAATAATTCCTCTGGCATCAGTGAATATCCCAACTATTTCTTGACTTTCTGCATCATTTTCTAGCACTGACAATTATGCTACTGGACCAGTAACCTGGAGACAGGGACTGATGATCCAGAGGCATGAATTAATATCTTACTGAAGCAGTCAATCAGGAACTTAGTATCAATAATGACCATGAAACTGTCATATCAATATGAAAACCCATCTGGTTTAATGAAGGTTTATAGAGAATGAAATCTTCCACCTTTACTAGGTCTCAGACTAAATGTGATTCTGGATCCACAAGTGCCCTCTGAAAGGATCCAGTAAGCTAATTGATTGTATCAAAACCATCCTGCACTGTTGGAGCTCCTTCCCCACAGAGAAAGCAGTAATTCAAGAAGGTGATAAATGGGGATAGCTTTCCCAGTGATGTCAGCTTGCTCTGAATGAACTACAAAGGAGGACAATAAAAGTTTCTGGCCAAAGTGGACCATACTGCCAGTCCTACTAGTGCAGGTCAGTGTAAAATTAAGGGACAACATTCTAGTCAACATTATTCGCTCAGCTGGTAACATCAACACCAAATTAACTGGTCACTCAATTTATTGTGTGATCTTTTAGTTTTGGATACAAAACAGTCTGCTTGTGTAAATCTTTCAGTAATTTGTTTCACATGAAGCTATTCCAATGCTTCTGAGAGACCTTATATATTATTGAAGGTCTGCCTTTAAATTTGAAATGTTCGATTTCATTGTGTAGTTAAATGCTTACCTTAACTAAGCCACTTCCAATGTATCCTTCTCTTACGGATATACTGATCCAAACAAAGATTAAAGTTTGTATTTCTAAACTAAGCTGATATTGTTCTTATTATTTATATTTCATTGGTCAGCATAAACCATCCACATATTGTACATTAAGAAGTTTCTGCAAAGCATTAGATTTCATCCAGAAAAATATTTGGGTTTAGATTCAATGGATGCATGAGTAATTGATCGGGCAGAGGTACAAAAGTTACAAAATTGTCATCTTTTGTAAACAGTCCATAAAGTTTCATCCAAGCATAATATTTCATGGTTAAACAGTTATAGTCCATCTGTCTTTAAAATTGGTATCATGGCCACATGAATTGTGCATTTTGATGATAGTCACATATCTAGGGTCATACACAGGTTCCCAAGTGTATGGGGGAGAATTAAAGAAAGACAGACATTAAGATACATATCAGGAATGAAATATAGAATGCCTGTAGGATGTGCTTTCCAGAATTCAACAATTAGGACTCGATACATTGGCTAAGAAACATAGAAGTGTTTTCTCTGAAGCACCTGTTGATTTATATTGGACTCTCAGTATCTGTTTAACCAAACTTGTATAACTGAGGCCTTGGACATAGAGACACCTTTCTCCTCCTTGATTTGTAATGATTGTTTGATAATGCAATGACTAATATAATTGAAAATCTATTTGAAATATTTTCCTAGATCTCTCAAGAGGTTTCAATTCAGTTTTTTGAACATTTGTGTCATTAAAGCATTTTGAATTGTATTTTTAATAGGACAGCGAGAGCTCCATCTCATATACTTACTGATCCAAATATACATATTTTATCTCGTACTATTTTTTGATAAATTTGTTCAGTTTTGCAGCATCCTTTGAAAGAATGTAAGTGCGAATAGATATTTGGAATGTGCTGTACATGATTGGATTACTAGAGCTAAAATTTGTCTTGTTAATGCTCTTTCTTTGCAAAATGGAATGTTTATTACCACTTTGTTTTGAAGTGAGCTTTCTGAAAACGAGACTAATATATGCAAAAGACAAATGGTATATTTTCTTAGAAACCATACTGTTACAATATTGGAACACTTCCTCTCTTCATGCCTTTTGAATCCACTGCTGAATTTGTAAGTTGGATTCTGAGAACTGTGAGTCCTAGCTTGTTTCAGTTGGATGACTCCTCCAAGGACTTTGCTGGGTTCCATTCTAGAGAGAAAGGAGGGAGCTGGAAAAAACAGTCTGCTTAATGATTCAACTGCCATGTCATCTTCCGACAGTGACAGAGTACTACCAGTGGTTGTCATGAAACTATCCACCGTTCAGACATCTAATCTGTATATTTCATATTTTGAAGTTCAGATAAAGGGCCTAAATCATCAGCAAAGTGAAACAAGGGAAAACAATCACTTTTTTTTGTCTCCAATGGATATTTTTGTTCATTCCCACATACACATGAACCCATGAACTGGGAACAAGAATAGGTCAACTGGCCACTCAAACATGCTCTGCCATTTGATATGATTATAGCAGAATTGATAGCAACTTTAGCTAGTCCACCCATAGTATCTTTTCACTCCCTTGCTTATTAAGTATCTATCTACGTCTGCCTCAGTATCTTGTGAGTTTTGGTCAAGTTGCTTCATTTTTCATTTTGCACTTAATCACATTTCTTTCATTACTGGAACCACTCACTCCCTGCCTTCATCTACCTACTACGTCCACTTTAACCCTGAGGTGTACGTGACAAGAACTTCATTAAGAAAGCTGGCTCCTATCTACTGCCAGTAGTACATTCCAAACAGGTGTTTTCTCAAACTCCAGGCTGAAACAATTGCAACTCTGTCAGATTTTGAACAATAATGTAAGGAAAAAATTTTAAAAAGTTTAACAGTAGAGAGCAAGAATAACCAATTAAATGTGTTTAAATTAAGTTAATTCAATAAGGTGTAAATTACCTGAAAATTCTCTTGCAACTGTTCCTTTCCATTAAAAAGATACGGTGACTGAACGTAACGATGTGACTGAAACTAAGGCATGAGGAGATCAGTGTGGCAACACAATGGATTTTAAAGAAATCAGCTGCATAGAAGTTCTGAATTTGCCCATTTGCACCGACTTGTTCAGGAATCCTGAACTTCCTCACATTTACAAAAAAAATATTGGCTGTTTTGTGTGAAACTGTTGGCTTTTTTGCAAATCATTAAGCTATTTTATGGTTTGTTTTAGGTTGCATAAAATAAAGGCTTGGTTGAAGGTTGAGTTTTTCAATAGCCATTTAGTTATAGCTACTATTTAGTTATATTCTGCATGTGCCTCCCTTCCTCATCAATTTTATTAAAAGTTTCATGACAGGAAACTAAACATTACTTTTGTCTGACCCAATGTATTATCTATGCATTCCCATGATTGATGCTTTGTGCATTATGAAACAGTATTTTTCTGTCATAATTTAGTTTATGAGTCTATGATCTTCAAGCCAAAGACAAAATTAACAATTACAATTTATTTTAAGCTTTTTTTAATAGCTGAAAACTATAATGAAAATGTCGTTACTCTTCATGTCACAAATATCTTGGTAAGTACAAAGTTTATTGCTCGATATTTTTTAATTTAGCAGTTGGTGGGAAAAGTGTAAGGCCAGATTTTTCCTGTTTATTAATTTAGTGTCCAAATAACTGTTTGGCTGCCAAAACTAGTGTAATGAAATCATCACTTATGTCAAGTCCAGTTCCTTGAAGTTCTCAGTTAGCACAATGCTTAGCTATGCCATTTTTTGGTAAAGGAAAAGCACCCTTTCCAAAGTCTCCACCAAAAGCAACTTTTTAATCCTTGTAATGATTCACCAGTGAGCTTTCTTGACAGAAAGAGTGTGAAGTCAATGGAAACTCAGTAGATTAGATTATGTCATAAACCTTGAGCAAAGCTTTACTGATTATATTAGGTTGGTTTTACCATTATTCATTGTTGCATACAACTTCTTCCACTGTGAGTGCACCTTGAGTATTTGGGAATAGAGTTCAGCATTCCAACAGAATATTCTATTCATTAAGGATAAGTTGGTACAATGTTGGAATGCCTTATTTTCACCCTCAGAACAGTGTGGCTTCTTGCTGGAAAACTAAAGTCACAAAACATATAGTTGGGCATTACTAATCAAATTTTAAATATGGCTTAGTCAGGGCTTTGCATGCCTTTATTGCATGCTCATTAGCTCATGATATCACTGTTTTCAGTACCATGTGCATCTTGCAACATCTTACCACCTAATCAAAAGCCTATCTACTGAAATGTAAGGTGTCAGTACTTAAGAAGCTTAGGCAGGTACTTAACCTTTGTATTTGTACAGGACATAAGGCCAGATGTTTATGCATCCATGGAACACAAACTACACAAAAGAGAATGCTCAGCTTAATGATTGTAGCAAAGCTTTTAAACGTTAAACACAAGAATTAAAGGCATATAAAGACATACTCTTGAAATAGATCCTATAAATAAGAACACCAGATACAAAATCAAATAGATAATTGTGAATAAGCCATGGGTTATGCCACTCACAAAAAAAGGTTCCAAACTATACATTCCTCAGAATTTCCTATTGGAAAGACGTATGGAAATAAAATCACTAGGATTCATTAAGAAGGGGTGATGGACTTTAGTTAAAAATAGTGACCAGGCACATTATACGTTTTTACTCAAACAAAGAGATTAAGTGGAAATCTTGTGCAGACCGTTCAGAATATTTTTATAAGGTAAATCGAGAAAATCCATATTTGAGTCTGTATATTACCACAAAATGTAGGAAAAGGTTAGGAATCTTTCTTAATATCATGATGGCTGTCCAGATCAGACTATGTACAGGGTGGGGAGTGGGGCCATCATTGAGAGTGAAGAATGTCCTTCAGGTACAATGGGGGAGGCAGAAACTGTAATAATCTTTAAATAGAAGAGGATGTATTTGAATGCAATGCAGCAAAGTTTACCAGATTCAGTCCTGGAATAACAAGACCGTTGTATGAGGAAAGATCAAGCCTATATTCACCAGAGTTTATATGAATGAGAGGGGATCTCATTGAAAAATATTTAATTCTGACGGATATAGGAGGGTATTTCTCCTGGCTGAAACAATCAAGATATGGGGTAAGCCAACAGGGATTGAGATGAGGAGAAATTTCTTCACTCAGAGGGTAGTGAAGCAATGGAATTCTCACTGAAGGTAGTGAATATACTTGAGTAGGATGTAGATAGATTTTTTGGTACAAAAGGTATCAAGGTACCAAAAAGAGAGAACAGCAATATAGCATTGAGATAAAGGATCAGTCATGATTTTATTGAATGCTTCAGAAAGCTTTAAGAGCCAAATGGCCCACTTCTGCTCCTATTTTCGATGTTTCTGCATTTTTACGCTGTAGCAGGCATTGGTGAACTTCTTAAGTACTGTAATTACTGCACCAAACTATCAGAGTGGTGGGCATTCCATTTTGCTTTTAACTTCAACTGTGGAGATGATGGAGCAACTTTGAAGAGCCAGGAAGTGTGACATTTATTACAGAATTTCACTTATTGAACCAGTTTTACCCTGCCACTATATCCATGTGAAGGATAAGACTGGACCAGTTGAACTACTGCTTATTTGTACCTCCCAAGATATTCATGGCTACGACATTATTAAAGGTCAAGAAAGAAGTTTGGAAGAAGCAGTAAGTTTTTCACACAGAAGGTGGTGAATTTCTGGAATAAGCTACCAGAGGAGGAAGATACAATTGCAGCATTTCACAAGATTACATGTGTAAAAACTTACCGCATGAAAAACTTACCGTGTGTGAAAAACTTACTGCATTTGGACAAGTACTTTGATAGGAAAGGTGTAGAGGGATATGGGCCTAACACAGGTGAATGGAATTTGTGCAGATAGGCATCACAATCTACAAGGGTAAAGTGGGCCAAAAGAGCCCATTTCTGTGTTGCATATTCCTTTGATTCTATGATTCTATCATGTCCAAAATGGTCATTGCTTGGCAGCTATATGGTGTGAATGCCACTTTCCTCCTATCAGATCAAGCCTGTATGTTATCCTAGTCATGCTCTAGGCATTGGTTGCTTCATTATTAAAGATGTTATTGATGACATTAACACTGTTAAGTTGTCAATGAACAATCCCACTCCTGTTCTAATGATAAAGTAATACTGAGAACCTTTATGGTAACCCATTCTCAGCATTATTAGAAACTTAAATATACTGGTAATGAAACTTTAACCACATTTATATATAAAAAATATTTAATATTGTAAAACTTAGTGCACAGAGGAAAACTTTCTCCTTGGACATGACATTTTGCAACCACTTCTAATTAATATCTGGCATATGTATGCAGAAGTATGTAACTTAGATTATTCTATTAGCATTTGGTTTGGTGATCAACAGAAGGGATTTCACTGTGTATTAAATAGAACTTTTCTCACCAGCCCATTTTGAACAATACATGCAATACATCTCCTGATGCAATATTCTGTCTAATGCCAGTGTTTCACACAAGGTGTTTTTTTGTCAGTACATTTATTTTCTTGTAAGCTAAGCTGATTTATTGGCAAGTTATATGATATTTTTACGACTAACCAAGTTATGTGGGGTATCTTTAGTGAGGTGTATGTCTATATGGCTTTTGAATACTTTAATGTGAGACAATTTTATTAAATGAATCAATTCAGGCCAATGCCATTTGAGTTCCATTATTCACTTGGGTGAATAATTTATGAATAATCTAACAGAATTTCAAATGTCCAGCAAGCTAAGCCCATAAAATATGAAAACATTAATTTGCTTTAACTCTAGTCACTTTTCAAGCATATAAATAGGAGCTGTGTTATATTATTAGCTTCTTCTAGAGAGAAGAGATGTATTTGTGCAAAAGACATCGTGTGTTTAAACGTCTTTTGCAGATTTCAAAGCAAATGTCTATTTTCCAAAATACTAAAAGAACATCTCAGTAAATTTTCTACCTTGACTAAGACCAGGTCTATTGTGCAGCCATGCATAACACTTCAAAGTATCTATGGAATCATTCAATTCTTTAAAGAATTAAAATGTGCAAAAATATTGCAATTCTGCAAAAATAGAAGCAGAATCTAAAGGTGAAAATCATTGTAAAGCATCTTTTCAGAAAGATCCAAAATTATTATCCAGTGAGATCAGTTCTGAAGAGATTGTTTACCAAGGTCTCTTGCATGTATCATTTTTAATATGTAGAGGAAAACGCTTCCTCTGTGCACTGAGTGTAACAAAATTATAAACCTGTTCTTTATAAATGGATTTAAGATTTCATTACTAGTATATGCAAGAAATTCTCCATTTCTATCTGTATTGCACTATTTAATTCTAAAAGCATTATATCTGGCTGCATAAAAGTGGCTTTCATGGGTTTCTATGCAGTTAGTTTTTACACAATAATGACAGATTACAGTGAATGATAATGTTACACTGAATAAAGCAATAATTACATTGATGTAATATTCACATTGTCCTTCGTACTTTGGCTACACCTAATTTAAATGTGCCTACTTACCGTATGAAATTTATATACCCAAGACATTGCAAATGTTAGACAAATTGAACGTAATTTTGTTCAAAACATTCATTTTGCTTTTCTCATTATTAGGCATTTATGGTTGTTAAATGAATTTAGCAATGGTAGCCAGTATCCTTTTCCTGACATTAGTCAATTAGGTGCATTAGAAATCTAGCATAAAAATCAGAGCTTGATATGATTTTTCTTCATATTAGATGCTTCATTTAGACAAAAAACGGATGTGAAGTTCTGCATCTCCCAGAGATTAACCATTGCTTAAAAGCTTTCCAAGACACAGCTGTACATTTTTTAAATTATCAGTTTTTATGGTCTATGTAATATTAAAGGAAAACTATTGCAATAAATGGACTCATATTTCCTCAATGTGAGCATTAAGATTTTCCAATACAAATTGATATTAAAGAATGCAGACTGGATTTGGATGGCCAACTTGTGGAATGCAGGTAATAGTAGGAGAATAGCAGGTTCATTTCTTGCTTATGCTTGACAGAATGTTACCCATGCAATCCGATCAGCAAAAAGAGACATAAACCAATTTATCAACCTCACAAGTGTTCTGGGCTCCCCAGCACGTCAGCTAGAATATTGACTGGTCCAGAGGCTCCCTATTGATACCAGGTAGGTTCTGCTGTCTTATGAGGGTTGAAAGTATCACAATGGACCTTATACAGCAGGTTTTTCTGGATCAAATCGTGCTCAATCTCAACTTTACCACGAATTAAAGTGATTGTAGCTCAATAGAATATTCTCTGCCAAATCATTAATTATATCAATACAATACCAGATATGGTAGCACTGTGGTTAAGTAACTTTCCTAGAAACCAGAGGCCTAGACTATTGATTCAGACAAGTGAGTTTAAGTCCCTCCATGGCAGCTGGAGAATTCAAACTCCATGTAAATAAACACATCTGGAACAGACAGCTAGTATTGTAACAATGAAAATACAATATTCACAAATTGTCCTTCAGGGGAAAATAGATGCCATCCTTCTGGTCTACATGCAAAGGCAGACTCATCAATGTGCCTAACTCTTAGCTGCCCTTTGAGATAGCCCATCCACTCAGATCAGGAAGTAATTAGGAGATGATAATAAATGCTGGCTTGCCAATAATGTCCTCATTGCTTGAATGAATGAGTAAACAATAGACTCGCTGTCAATGGAAATATGGCACGTTTGGTATTCTGTTGGATTAAGTATAGACATAAACAGTCCAATCAGACACTTGAGCCTTCTCTGCCATTTAATAAGATCATAGCTGAACTTTGTCTGATCTCATTAGTCAAACTTCATTGCAAATCCCTTGATACATAAGAAAGATCTGTTGTTCACAATTATGAAATCTTCAATTAACCTATTATTCAGAGTCTATTGGGACAGTTCTTCAGATTTCCCGTACCCTTTGAGTGAAAAACAGGCTTTCTGATGCCACTTCTAAATGGCTCAGCATTACTTTTTAAGATTTTGTCCTCTTGTTTTGGATACCTCCATCAGAGGAAATAGTTTCTCTGTGTCTCATCTAGTAAATCTCTTTATCATCTTAAATCACTTGCTTAGATCACCCAACAACTTTCTAAAGCTATCCAACGTGCTCTGCCAAATAATTCAATTGTTAAAATTCAAATATTCCTATTAATTCAAAAACTAAACCCATCCTGATATATCTGACTACATATAACCATCAGTAGACAACAATGCTTTTCATGTTTTTTACACCATTTAATTCACTTGTGGCCAATCTGTGCCTAAACTTAGTTCTCAAACTCAATGAAATACAGTATTTATTTTGATCAGCTGGGTAAGTGGGCTGAGGAATGGCAAATGGAGTTTACTTATGAAGTGTTGCTCTTTGGAAAGTCAAATCAAGGTAGGACTTACACAGTAAATGGTAGGGATCAGGGGAGTGTTGCAGAACAGAGGGACATGGGAGTTCAGGTACATAATTCCCTGGACGTCAAGCCACAAATAGGTAGGCTGGTGAAAGAGACTTTTGGTACACTAGCCTTCATCAGTCAGGGCATTGAGTATAGAATTTGGGAGGTTATGTTGCAGTTGTACAAGTCTTGGTGAGGCCTCACTTGGAGTATTGGTTTTGGTCACCCTGCTATAGAAAATATACTATTGAACTGGAAAGAGTGCAGAAAAGATTTACAAGGATGTTGTCAGGATTCAAGGGACAGAGTTATAGGGAGAGATTGGACAGGCTAGGACTTTTTTCCTTGGAGCATGGGAGACTGAGGGGTTATCTTATAGAGGTGTATAAAATCATGAAGGGCATAAATAGGGTGAATCCACTCAGTATTTTTCCCAGGGTTGGGGAATCAAGAACTAAAGGGCATAGGTTTAAGTTGAGATGTGAAAGTTGCAAAAGATTTAATAGGAATTTGAGGAGCAATATTTTTGGTAGTGATTTGTGAATTCTGTAATGGCAATTTTCCATTACCTAAACTGTTATATAATTCAGGGGTATACTGTATATACAAGTTTTTGCATCTTAACTACCTTATTAATTGAAGAATGTATGTTGGACAAGACCAAATATAAACTCTGTTCTTCTCCTTGGATAACTCAAGGGGTAGGCTGTGCCTACATAATTGGAGAGCAAAGGATTTATAAATTCTCAGGGTAAGAGACATACAGAATGGAAACAGGCCATCTGATTTCACACTGACTATCAACCACCCATTTAATTTAATCCCATTTATTTTATTTTCACAATATTCTCATCAACTCCCCTCAAATTCTACCACTCGACTACATACTAGGGGAAACTTACAGTGGCCAATTAACCTACCAACTGCAGGATCCCACGAGTCAGTGGGGATTCTGTTTTTCTTCAAGGAGGCTTTGAACACATTTTGAATATTTCCTTCATCTGCCTGACAATCTCTTCTCATGACAAAGCTCAGATTGGAGTCTCTGTTCCAAGAGTCTGGTGTCAGGCATGCAAACACTGTGACTAGCTCAACGGAACCAACTGCATGTAATTAGAGTCTCAGTACTGAGGGTGTGGGTCTGAAAGGGAACACAGATATTGGTTTGCTTGTCCTTACGGTGAATATGGAGAATTTTTCAGATGGTGTTGATGGTATTTTTCTGGTGCTTTGATGTAGGTAGTCCAGTTATCTGAAGCAAGGAGGGCTCGGATTGCTGCCGCACAGTGCACCACAGATTTTGTGCTAGACATGAGGACTTGATCTTCAAATACTCTTTTCCTCAATTGCTCAAAGACTACGCTGGCACACTGAAGGTGCTGGTGAATTTCATCAGTGATGTCAGCCTTTGCTGAGAGTTGGCTCCTGAGATATAGGATGTGGTCCAGTGTCTCGCTGTGAACTTCTGCTTTTGGAGACCAGTGCAATGGAATGAAGGAGGCTTGTCAGAGGACCTTCATAAGTTCAAGTTCAAGCTTATTTTCATAGGCATGCGTACACAGTGTGTAGCTGCCATGTTGATGCTCAGGAACTTGAAGCTGCTCACCCTTTCCATCACAGGCCCTTCAATGAGGACTGGTGTGTGTTTGCCTCACTTCCCCTTCCTAAAGTCCACAGTCAGCTCTTTGGTTTTGTTGACATTGAATGCAAGGTTGTTGTTATGACACCTCTCAACCAGCTGACCTGTGTATGCTTCAGTGAACACATTGACTAAAGTGCTCGATCTCCCAGCATGCTCAAACAGAGCCTTAGCTGACACAAAGCTGATGGGCACTTCAGCTTGGTTCAGCAGCACAGTGGGAAGTCAGATCCCTCCTGACTTCTGCATTGCAATGCACAGCTGCAGAACTCAGTGCAGCTGCTAGCCAATAATTCTCTACAGAACCAGAGACTGAAATGCAGCGTGATTCCATTCCATGTTCGTTTAAATTGCTTCTTGACCATAATTGCTTAGTCTTCTCAAAGGTCAGCTCATTAAAACAGACCTAAATTGAACTTTGGAACTTAAAGTAATAATGCCTTTGGGATGTCTTGGGAACATTCATATTTAGCTGGATACGTGGACTGAATTATACCCTGATTGATGAGGTTTTTATTACCTCCTACCTAAAGTGGATGAAACCTCATTTTACCCTTCCTTTGGTAGACATAATCAGGTGAAACACAATTTCTGTGATTGGGCTTTTTCTGTTATTTATCTCTCAGTTGTGAGTTGAATCAAGAAAATCAGACTGTTTTTTCAATGAAGTTAAGATTAAGTTGTTTATTTATTTTTGATTTCCTTTATTAGGCATTGGATCATACACAACTTTTCCATTACATATTTGACCAGTTAACAGGAGCAGAATGCTTCACATTGTTATAAATCTTCAGCAATGGTATTACTCCAGTAGGTTTGGGGACGTGGGGTGATACATTTTCTTTAACTGTCCCTTATCCTTTGGCAGAATGCTTCATTCTCAGCTAGACATTTGTATGATAGTCTTATGATGAAACTCACCCTAATAAGCTAATTGAGTAACTCCTAGGAATCCCTATTGCAAGTTTATTCTATCAGCAGCCAAATATTCAGTTTCTTGAGTTTCTAGGAAATGTACATAGAACATAGAACAGTACAACACAATACAGGCTCTTCGGCCCACCATGTTGTGTCGACCTTTAAATCTCGCCTAAGACTATCTAACCCCTTCCTCCCACATATCCATCTATTTTAAATTCCTCCATATGCTTATCTAGTAATCTCTTGAATTTGACCAATGTACCTGCCTCCACCACCGCCCC
>JARFYF010000001.1:20452773-20476032 GCA_030265395.1 Rhina ancylostomus
TTGCAAGCATAAAATTACTATAAATTACAAAAACAAATAGTGCAAAAAGAAGAATAATGAGGCTGTGTTGATGGGTTCATTGGCCGTTCAGAAATCTGATGGTGGAGGGGAAGAAGCTGTTTTTGAATTCTTGAGTGTGTGTCTTCAGGCTCCTATCCCTCCTCCCAAATAGTAGTAATGAGAAGAGGACATGTCCTGGATGTTCAGGGTCCTTAGTGATGGATGCCATCTTCTTGAGGCACCACTTCTTGAAGATGTTCCTGATGGTGGGGAGGGTTGTGCCCATGATGGAACTGGCTTAGTCTAGAGCCCTCTTCAGCCTCTTGTGATGCTGTGCATTGGACCCTCTATACAAGGCAGTGATGCAACTAGTCAGAATGCTCTCCACTGTACATCTATAGGAATTTGTGAAAGTCTTTGGTGATATACTGAATCTCCTCAAACTCCTAAGCAAGTAGAGCCGCTGGAGTGTCTTCTTTGTGATTGCATCAATGTGTTGGGCCCAGAACATATCTTCCAAGATGTTGATGCCCAGGTACTTAAAGCTACTCAGCCTTTCCACCAGTAAACCCTCAAGAAAGCATCCTATCTGGATGTATCACGGCTTGGTATGGCAACTGCTCTGCCCAAGACCACAAGAAGCTGCAGAGTGTTGTGTACACAGCCCAGTGCATCACAGACACCAGTCTCCCCTCCTTGGACTCTGTCTTTACCTCTCATTGTTTTGATGTAGCAGCCAGCATAATCAAAGACCCCACCCACCCGGGACATTCTCTCTTCTCTCCTCTTCCATCGAATAGAAGATACAGGAGCCTGACTTAAGGACAGCTTCTACCCCACTGTGATAAGACTATTGAACGGTTCCCCTATTCAATGAGATGGACTATGGCTTCTTGATCTACCTTGTTGTGACTTTGCACCTTATTGCACTGCACATTCTCTGTAGCTGGGACACTTTATATTGGTATTGTTTTTTTTACCTGTACTACATCAATGCACTCTGTACCACCTGTAACTGCACTGTGTAATCAATTGACCTGTATGATCGGTTTGTAAGAATAAACCAATACCAATACCAATAAGGATTGGTGTGTATTCTCCTGACTTCCCCTTTCTAAAGTCCACAATCAATTGCTTGGTCTTGCTGACGTTTCTACGAACTGAATGCATCATAGTATACAAGATGATAAGTGACTAGAACATGGAACAGTACAGCACAGTATAGGTCCTTTGGCCCACAATGTTATGCTAACCTATATAGGCATCTACTCCCAAATCAACCTAAGCCTTCCTTCCTACATAGCACATAATGTTCCATTTTACTTTCTTCCATGTGCCAATCTAAGGGTCTTTTAAATTTCCCTATTGTATTAGCCTCTATCACCATGGCAGGCAGTGCATTCCAGGCACCCACCACTCTCTGTGTAAAAAAATGACCTCTGACATCTCCCTTAGACTTTCATCCTCTGACCTTAAACTGATGTCCTCCGATATTGGCCATTGCTGCCTTGGGGGAAAGGTGCTGGCTGTCCACTCCATCTATACCTCTCATAATCTTATACACTTACGTCAAGTTGCCTCTCATCCTGCATTGCTCGAAAGAGAAAAGCCCTAGCTCGCTCAACCTTTCCTCATAAGACATGTTCTCTTATCCAGGCAGCATCCTGGCAAATCTCCTCTGCCTCCTATCTAAAGCTTCCACATCCTTCCTATAGTGAGGTGACCAGAACTGAACACAGAACTCTAAGTGTGGTCTAACCAGAGTTTTATAGAGCTGTAACATTATCTCGTGGCTCTTGAACTCAGTACCCCAACTAATGAAGGCCAGCACCCCATATGCCTTCTTAACCACCCTATCAACTTGCATGGCAAATTGAGGGAGCTATGGACTTGGACCTCAAGCTCCCTCTGTTTCTCCACGCTGACACTGCAACTAGTGCAGCTGTTTGTGCTTCTGAAGTATCCTTTCTTTCATAACCACTCCCAAAGTTCAGAACCACAAAACTGTTCAGTAAGGCTGCATATGCTCCACTTCTCAACAGTCACAATCATTCCTTATATTAGTTGGGCTAATATTTGTTTGAAGTAATGCAGATAATTGGTGCTGCAGTGACTTTGGTTAATGGGAGAGTTTTGGTGGCTGTTCCTAATATTAAGTCATTTCTGAAGTAAGTGACACACAGAAATCAATGGACATAGTTAGGAATGGTGATCCTGTGTTGGCAGGACTAAGCATACAGAGGCACACACCGATTTATGTCTCCTGAAAACCATTTGTATAATAAATCTAGGCATTAAAAATTATACAAATTCTTTGCTATTGATGTTATGGATAGGATATCCTGAGGTCATGAAAGGGGCTGCATAAATGGACACCTTTCTTTTTCTCCCTCTCATCTGAAACTTACATTTCCAACTTCCTCAAGTATGAAGTTATATTGATTCATGTCGACTCTTGCTGGTCACACTGGTACTTTACTTGTTCCACCTTGTACTCCACAGGATGCTTCTGTCATCCCAGAGCCCAGCTCTTCCTGGATACTTTACTATGCACTCCTGCTTCGTAACCTCACCTCGACCTCTGATATGATGGATATGCCTGCTTTCTGCACTCTTTGAACATCAGTGGCTTGCTTATCACTCTACAGAGAACACAGTCTGTGCTGTGGAATCTACTAGAACCTGCGGATCTTACTCTATAAATCTTGCCTCATTCAACTTCAGTTCTCACAGAAATTTCATGCTCCATTGCTGGATTGGCCCACAGAGCACTATTTATACCAGTTAAGTAGCTCTTTATCTGGCCCAGCAGTATTCTTGCATTTTCGGATTGCTAACCACATAGAGTGTTTTACCACAGGGAGTGGTTCAATCACAGAACATTTGTTCTTTTATAGATAAATTGGACAAATACTTGGAACTGAGTAAGATACGAGGCTAGGGGATGGGAAGGAGAGGACAGGAATGCAGGATTATTTTCAGATGGCACAAACTAAGAGATGGCAACCACCAGAAGGCCCTTTCCCTGGGCTGCAGTGGTGCTTAGAATATTCTGAAATCAAAACCAGAAACTACCAGAAACCTGCCATGATAAATTCCAGCCAGATTCACCTTAATCTTTTATTGCCATTGATAATTATTCCTGAGAAAGTGGCAACAACCTTCAGCTTCGATTCATTGCAGTCCACCAGGTCTGAGAACTCTCAATGTTGTCATGTAATGAATTCCAGAATTCTTATGGAGACACAGTGAAGAAATTATGATATCTTTCCAAAGGAGCATGGTATGAAGGGAGCTACACCCCTGTGCCTGGTCCTTAGTCTTCAATGTGGAAGATTTGTGAGGCTCTGTTGAAGGAATCTAAGAGAATTTCTACAATGTTTCTTGAAGGTAGAGCATACTGTAGCTGTGGAGATTTTGTGGTGGAGGGAGTGAATGAAGGATTGATCAAGAAGACTATTTTGTTGCAGGGTAGTATTGATAAGTTGCATATGAGTATTTCAGCATGCTAGTCATGGAATTTGAGCAATATAGCATGGATATAAGCCCTTCAGCCCAACAAATCTATGTTGAGCTAGTCCCAATTTCCTGTGTTTAGCCCATACCTCTTTACTCCCCTCCCCTTCATGTACCTATACTCCTGATCTGTGGATGGTGGAAAAGCTGCTGAGGACATGTGGTAAGTCTCTGATCACAGAATACTAAGCCTCTGACATACTCTTTCAGCCAAGGTAGTTACATGGCTGGACATGTTACATTTCCAACCGATGGTGACTTCCACAATGCTGAACGACAATGGCAATGCCATTGAATATCAGGGGAGGTGGTTAGACTTTTCCTTCTTGAAGAGATTTATCGGGTGACACACGTGTAATGGAAATGTCAGATGCCAGCTACAAGTCTAAACTTGAAGCTGGTCCAGGTTTTGAATCATGTGGACGTAGACTATTTCATTATCTAAGGAGCTGCAAATTGATTAGTTTATGTAGAGACTGAGGAACATCTGACTTTAAGGTGGTGAAGCAGTTGAATATGGGACACTGCCCTGAGGAACTCCTGGTGTAGTATTCTGCGCTGAGAAGATTTGTCTCCAATTACCACACGCTTTTTTTCATATAGTGTATGACTTCAATCACTAGAAAGTTTTGTGCACTAATAGTCACCTTCATTATGTTGGTAATGAGTCATTTTGTCAAAACAAATGGGGATATTCAAGGAACGTTTTACTTTTTAAGTTATTTATAAATCATGATAACTGGAATGGCAGTGTGCATAACTGTTCAGATCTATTGGATGTAGGATCATGAAACTCTCCATAGAATACCACTTCCACTGCTTAGCATGTATCAGGCTTCTGTTACATCGTTATCAGGATGGTGCTTCATCATGCAGGTACACTGGCTTTGGCAAGCTCTTCTATGATCAACATTGAACCTTGAATGGCTTTGACAATAATAGAAAAATGAAGGATGTGACAGGCCATAAGTCTACGATTGTGATGAATGCACTTCTGCACTCTCGGTGACAGGCAGTGGTTTATAGCTGTCCAACTCTGAGCTGATAGATCTAATTTCAATTTATCACAATTAACGCAATAGGAATGACACACGACACAATGGATTGTGTCCTCACTGTAAAGGCAGAATTTTGTCTCCATAAGTGCTGTGCAGTGGTCGTCCCTACTAATTCTGTCATAAGATCACAGAACCTGTGATATGGAGAGGTGAAGATGAAGTTAACTAGACCTATCAGAAATGTCCATATTCTTTTTATGATATGACATGGAGTTCACTTCATCTCCAATCTGCTCCCTTTTGGTCTCATCTGATTGTTGTTTTCCTGTGCTCCTTATTCATTCTCTCTGATCCTGCTTGTAGTCTTTCCATTTAAACTGTATTTTCTATTCTATGCTACTTTGATTGGTTTTCATTGTGATGGAGGATTAACTTTGAGCATGGTATGAACTGGAAGTATCACAGTGGGAAGTCAATCAACTAAACTTCATGGACTAGCTCTTTGAAAGAATAGTCAAATTGATTTAATTTTTCTTTCATTTCCCATTGCCCTGTTATTATCCCTTTTGAATGTTCTTATTTAATCTATTATCTTCGTCCTTTCAGTCAAATGCATTTTAGATGGTAACAACTTCCAATGAAGGAAAAATCTCCTTTCTTTCCTGATTTTTTACTTGTCTTTTAAATTACACTTGTTGTCTTTAGATTCTAGTCCTCCTGCCACTATAAACAGTTTCTCCCCATTTATCAAAACCCCATATAATTTTGAGCACCTCTATTAAGTCTCCCCTTAACCTTCTAACTCTTGATATTTAGAATTGTCAGGAAAAAATAACTCAAAACATGAAATGGCATTGATTTACACTGGGAGAGAACATTTCATTGATTTCTTTATAAAAAATAGAATTATTACTTTTAAAATCACTGCTGACAATGCCATTTTTCAGGGAAGAGGAAGGATATCGGTTAGCTAAAAGTATAGGATGGGTGATTCATTTTTCTTCTTTATTGCCTCAATTTTTTGACTGATTTACTAGGATGGTGGTTTTGGTTCTATGAACAAATATCCTGGTAAGTATATCCATGCAGTTGCTATATCCTGTTTAGATAATGCTTTATGAAGTTAGTGTTGACATTATTCCTTCAAAAAAATCCATGGAAGTCCTGCTTTTAAAAAATAATTATGCACAGACTATGAGTAAAACCCACATTTATTGACCATAATTAGTACCCTTGTTAAGGTAATGGTGAGCTGCCTTCTTGAACTGTTGGAATCCATATTGTAGAGGTAACCCAAAGTGCTGTTGGATAGGGACTTCAAAGATGTTGACCCAATATTTGTGATGTTGGTACAATTATATATTTTCTGCCAGGATAATGTTTGGGATACTTAAAGCTGCTGTATTTTATCTTGCAGATGGTCAAGATTGTAATCACAGTGCATCAACTCAGGGAGGAAAATAATTATCAAGAGGTTTCCTTGTCAACTTTGAACTTGACTTCATTAAGTGGTCAGCAGTGATATTAAGAACCCACAACATCACTCTCTCCCTCCTATATACCACTGTGCCACTTCCTCCAGGAGATCTTATTCAGGATGGGGAAGCATTTCAATTGCTGTTGATGGAGGTACATGGGATTCTGGCTGAAATTAGGACCTACTGAGTCTATCTTTGTCGGGCTGTAGCACAACTTGTCCATAGACAGCTCTTCCAATTTGGTACATCCCAGATGTTGCTGTGAAGGATTTCAGAGCATTGATCAGGCTGGTTATGCCTTTGTGGTTATCTGTGTCAGATGTTGAGGCCAATGCCAGACAAATGTTTCAGTATTTATGTAGATTCAACTTGGCAAAATGATTTGCCAGGAGATTTCAGAGGTATTGCTGTGTGGTTGGAGGCATGCACTGGCCACATTAACTAAGGTTGGAAGATTTCCTTCCCTATGTAACCTTAGTGAGCTGGGTTGTTTTTATGAAAATCCAGTATGCCATGGTCTCCATTACTGATAACAAGTTTTATTCCAAGTTTATTTAAGTAACTGAATTTAAATGTCCCAGTTGTCATGGTAGTATTTGAACTCGTCCCCTTGGATTATGATCTTAGGCCTCTGGATTACTAATCATTGACAAATGCCTATTCATAATATTAGATTCAAGAGTACAGATGAATTAATCTAAATACTCAACTTCTGCATTTTTGATTGCAGAATTATGTTGTTACACTCCTCAAGGAAAATAAGCTCTATGAGGAAATCAAACAAAAAACCTCACCTGCTTTTCTTGCCTCAACTGATCATCCATGCTAACACTTACATTGGTAGAAGAATAGACATGGTCTCCTTAATGCAGGAGCGGTTACTGTGGTGACTTACTATTATAACCTCTCTTGTGGGTAACTTAGAAGACCTTGTGCATGCAAAATAAAGATATTACTCAACTCTACCACTACTAGCTACATGTTATAGTGCTTCATTGACTGTCCCTGCAGGCCATCATGGGCTAGTGGCACATTAAAAAAAATTACAGCTTCCCTATTGAGCCTGAGTGCCCTCATACTCTGTTTATCTGTGAAATAGCTGGATTTATTGCTGTAAATACACTCCCTGGTGTAACAAAAGGAAAAAAGAACTTGCATTAATGTAACACCTTTCATGCCTTCAGGATGTCCCTAAGTAGTTCACAACTCATGAATCACTTCTGAAATATTGCTATGATGGTGAATGGCCTGTTTCATGAGCAATGCATTTGTTATGCATTTTCTGGACTCCCCCTCTTGAAACTGTGCTGCCCTATAACATAATTAAAACTCAATTCTCCTGGCAGTATGGTTAAACTTCATTTTCAAAGCTAATTAATAATTATAATGAGTAATAAATTTTGTATTGATCCCACCATACAATCCACAATTCTTTCCGGAATGCATTGAACAAGGACTTAACAATTCCAATATTTTCTTATTGAGGGTTAACTTTGGAAAGTACATTTTAGCATGGTCTTTTAGTGGTGAAATTATTGAAAGAAAAATATTACCCAAAAACTGCCATTACTCATCTCCTTCACTATTTCAATCTATTGTATTTTACCCAGAAAGGAATATTTTGCTCTATTTTAGCTACATATTTAATGAGTTCCTAAATATACAAAAAAATTGGACTATTGTTCAGATAATTTTGCAGCAGTCTATATTACTTTGGTCAATTTTGTCAGTATATATATTTTCTTTTAAATCACATTATATTATCTTTAAGGAGATATAAATGGTCATAATTTGAATAGGACTCCTTCTTCCAAATGAAGGATAGCTCCCTTGTACTCTTAAATAAATACATTTGTCCACATGCTTAAGAAAAAAGGACAGATTGATCTTCAAGAGCAGAGATCAGCCTAACAGATTTATAGCTTAAAAAAGCTTAAGGAACTAATAAGTCTGGGGAAAGATAAATTAAACTCCACTCGCAAGCTCACAATTTTCTACTACTGTAGGCAGCTGCACTCAATAAGTGTTTAGTAGCAAAGGTATGGCCAGAGGTGAATGAAAAACAGTTGACAGATCTTTCTCAATCAATCCCCTCCCCCATCCTTCACCCCCAGATGTGCTGCAATTACTAACAGGTTATATAATCAAACCACATTGTATCAGGAGAAAATCCAACCATCCCTGATTGACCTAAACCAAAGTCCTGTTTGTCTTAGTGTTTCAAAATTTATGATATTCTGTAATATCATTTCTACCTATGTTGGATTTTTATTGATAATGAAATTCAAATTCTATGAAAGTTGCAGCAAGCTGAGTTTACTGAAAAAAATAAACATTGAAGGGTTATCTTTCCATGGAAGTAGTGGTCAGAAAATTGTCCATTATGCAGAGCATGTTCACTTTTTCTATTCCTATGTGGGGCATAGGCATTGATGGCAGATACTGAAATTTTGTTTATTCCTAATTACCACTAAGAAGCCACCTACATGAACTGCTGCATCCCTTCTGGTGAAGGTACTTCTACAGTGATATTAGGTAGGGAGTTCCATAACTTAGTCTCAATGACACTGAAGGGATGATCACATATTTCTAGAAAATGAAAATCAAAAAAAATTGAAGATGTGGCAAATCTGTAACAAAAACAGAAAATGCTAGAAAAACTATGCAGGTCAGGCAGTATCTATGGAAAGAGCATCAGGCAATGTTTCAGGTCCGCAACCATTTATCAGAACTTGGAAAGAGAGAGATGCAGCTTAGTTTACAATAGGAGAGAAGGTAGGGGACCAAGGTGTGTAGAATATCTGTGGGATGTCTGTGATAGGATGAGTGAAAAGGGCTTAATGGGAGCATTTGCCAGCACATTAAGCTTCTTGGTCTGTGTAATGTGTTGTTAATGGTAAAGCTGTGTGTCCTACCCAATAGGTTAGAATTATACAAGTAGGATGAGAACAACCAAGCCACCATGATATAAAAACAGGGAGTAGAAAACATTGCTTAATTTTTTCTGCCTTTTCAATTTTCTAGTTTTCTAACTGATTGCTCTCAACATCCTTCAGTGTTTATTAAATGAACTTCAGAAGCAGAGTACAACATGGTGACACTATAGAGTGTTGTTAGTGTTATTAATCAAAGCTGATTTGTTGGCAAAATGTCATTTGAAATGCAGGATTTGATGGACCTCGGTTTGTGAAGATTGAAAATGCATAGTTAGATAATGAACATCAATGAGCCTAAAATTTGGCACTCTGGCATACTCCGACAGTAATCCTGACAGAAGTGTGTCAAAGGGCCTTTATTCAGTGGATTCAGGATATGTCAGACGTTGACCTTATGTTGCAGATTACTCTGAATCTTGTAAATAGTCACTCATCGGCGGATCTAGGTGGAGCCAGCAACCAGAAATAAAAACAGAAAATGTTGGAAATACTTAGCAAGTCAGCCAGTATTTGTGGAAAGGGGAATGGATTTAACAATTCAGGTTGAAGATAGGTCAGAATCCTGAAACTTTGACTTTGTTTCTCTCTTCACAGATGTTGTCTGACCTGTGGAGTATTTCCAGTATTTTTTATTTTTCATTTTAGATTTCTAATATCTGCAATATGTTTTCTAATCAATCAGTTGAAGGTTAAATTTTTTTATCTCAGCCAGGACTAGGTCCCTTTCAAGAAATAATGGTAAGTTTCAGAAATGTTTATCACATTTCAAGTGGTATGCGATTCCCATATAAGTACTCTGCTTTAATGATCACATTGACTATTCAGTTTTCCACTTTGGGACCTCAGTTGGGCACCTTCCAGGGTGTTCTCCCAACCACTATTTTAACAGCCTTGAGTAGCTTTTGGTACATAGGTAGCCTAGGATGTTCATGGAATACACCCAAAAGAATCTTTCCTTCAGCCTGGAAATTCTGTTGGCTTCAGCAAGAATTGGCTTCACCAGTTTCTGCAGATTTCTTGCTCCATTATCTGGAACAGGATTAAGACATATTGCCTGTAGGGCTCTTGTCCAATTTATATTGTTGTGCCCAACATATCCTTCTCCACATCAATTGTAACTAAAGACAGATGTAGAATACCTGTTATTTTCCCATACAACTGTGCTTGTCAGTTTCCCCAATGGGTAATTCACAGGAATGCACCTATCAAAAATAGTCAGCTCTCCAGAAATTGTTAGCCAATTTTGGCCCAACATAGAAACATTATGAGCTTCAAGTGAGAAGCTAATGATTGGTTGAATTTTCTGTCCGTTTGGTGCTTTGGCAGAATTGGGACAGTAGGTTCAGTCAACAGACTAGTCATAGAGAATTATAGAGAGAAACAGCATGGAAATAGGCCCTTCGGCCTATCAAGTCCATGCCAACCATCAACCAGCCATACTCCATTAATCCTACATTAATTCAATATTTTACTTTCCCCACACTTTCATCAACTCCTCCTGGATTCTACCTCTCATCATCACACCTATTAACCTATCAACCTGCACATCTTTGAGATCTGGGAAGAAACTGGAGCACCTGGAGGAAACCTTTGAGGTCATGGGGTACTCAGGCGGTACCTGAGAACAGGATTGAACTTGTGTCTCTGATGCTGTGAGGCAGCAGCTCTACTCGCTGTGCCACTACCCCATCCGTAGATGCACTAGATCAGCCTTCCATTGGAATATCTGAGACCTTTGTTGGGGGAAGAATCGTTGGGCCCCTCCCCTTCCCTTAAAGATATTAATGCAGAAGAAAACAGCTCAAATCAACCCTAGCGTTACTACCACAGAGCGTTTAGAACAACTAAAACTGTTCTCTTTACCTTGGTACATTGAAAAAAAATAGTTGGAGCAAAATGTTCCATTAAATTTTGAAGTTGGAGCAAAATGTTCCATTAAATTTTGAAGCTGGAAACATTAATGTAGTTTTAAATTATTTACTTCTAACAGACCTGAAATCCTCTTTTTACACAAATCCTTTACCCAACCAAACAGATGTTGAGATGATCATTGAAATTATCTGTTCAGTTTACTATGAATCTAACTTGGCACGACTGGCAAATAGCAACATTTACCAGGAGTCAAAGACATTTGCATCCAAAGTGGTATGTATGTGTCTGAAGGAGCATCAAGTGATACCATATAATTAGTCACGTTCCATATTCATACCGTTCTCAGGACATAGTTAGTTGCCTTTTTAATTGTTGGTATTAGGTCACTTGATGTGAAGGAAACAGCTTAATTCCTAAAGGAAGAAAAGATGATTATGGGTCCTCCCTGATTCTGTAACATTGCAGATGTTGGACAATCTGGTGTTGTTAATAAAATGAAACATTCAGCTTTGGCAACAGCTGCGTTTATATTCTTGAGGGGTAGGTAGGATTGCTTAACCTATTGAACACTGATGTGAGTTAACAAGATTATTTCCTATAGCTCATCCTCGGTAACATCCACCATTATAAATTCAAAACAAGTTATTTATGCACATATTGAAAGGTAAATTCTGAAAAGGCTTATCTACCCGTGTGATCTTGATTCCGTTGAGATACTGACCAGAATTAGTTGTGCTTGGCCAAAGTATAAGATACAGGCTTAGAATTATGTTTATTCATGATGTGGAGCCTTGTGTTGCATTCCAGATACTGCAGAGTAAATTGCACATTCAGTCCTCTTCTTCTGAATGGTCCATCAGGAAGTGCAACAGGATTTCCATAAAAAATGACAATTAGGTGCTCTATTACCATTTGTACTTTTGATTTAACTCCAGCACCAAATAGATGGCTGTAGTTCAAATTCAAATTCCTTTGTGTTGCTCTTTGCAGAAGCAAATAAACAGAGGGAGAGGTACAAACAGAACAGCAAGTGAACACCATTGTCTGGTATTAAAGTCAATACCAATGTATTAAAGTCATATGAGTTTTTAAAGGTGCCCTACAAATATTTGTAAGCTACTCTGCTTATTTTTTTATATACAAAGGAAACCCATACACTCAAATAACAGCTAAGTTATCTAACTGGTCCACTATTCACCTTAATGTACAGTTTTAAATTGAACCAGTCATGAATTTACTAAGTCTCTTCACTGAAAGTTATACTTAAATGCATACTTCAGGCAGCAGTGATTTCAATAAACCATCACCTTCCTTTGCACTCTGGCTTCAGAGTGTATGCTTCTTTCTAGTTCTTGGATGCATTGTGCTCTTCCCATTCTGGGTTTTTAATGGAGTTTACATGATTCTTGCCTGCAGCTTCTCTGCTTCTTCTCCTAGTTCTCAGCCCCACTTTCCTGCTTGTTCCTTATAACCCTTAACCCCCCACTAATCCAAAAATCTACCTACCATCTGCCTGCATATATTCGCTGACTCAGCTTCTTTAGTTCTCTGGCATTAGAGAATTCTAAAGGTTCATAATCTTTTGAGAGAAAAACAATCTGTCCTCATCTCAAATGGACAACTCCATATTCTGTAATTCTGCCCTCCTGCTCTAGGTCCCTTCACAAAGGAAGCAGCATCTACCTGGTCAAAATCTAGCATGACAGAATGCAAACACTTCTCACACATCTCAACTGATGAGAGTGCAGACCATCCCTGCACAGTCTCTCCTCAGGAAAGTTCCATATGCCAGGAATCAATTTCCTCCTTGACTTTGTTGTATATTCCTTAATATTCTTTCCTAACATCTATTAATGGCAGTCTCTCTGCTGACCCAGCTTCCACAGCTTTTTAGAAGACTGAGTTGCAGATGTATTACTCCACCTGTGAAGCAGAGCTGAATTTCTTTTTCATACCCAATTCTATTTTTAAGATAACATTTTCTTCTTTTGCATTCCCCAGTAGAGGAAATTGTTTCTCTGTATCTATCCTATGGAGATCTTTAACTTTATTTATACCTCAGTTTGATCATTCCGCTACCTTCTAAATTTAAGAGTTACACGCCTCTGTAAGATACCTTTAAAATCTTGATGTTATTCTGATGAATCTGATCTCATTGAATGGCTTCTGTTCCAATATTCAGTTGTAGACAGCGAAGTAGTTTTCAAGTACAAATACTATTGTAACATTGGAAGTATTATAGTAGACCCATGCAGAGTAAGGTCTCACATGCAGCAGTGTGATTCTACTATAGAACCTTTGCTTTGCAGTGCCATTTGTTGTTGATAGAAACATTGATTTGATTTGCATACACCTCTATATTTATGGTTAGATTTCTGAAAGGGATCACTCAACATGAGGTCAGAAGATACCTCTTACTCACAACCAGCTTGTCAATCACCCAGCTGATAGTGTGGGGGTGGAATTAAAAAAGGGCCAGGATAATAGAATCATGTCTATGCTGCTCATAATTTTATAAACTTCAATCAGGTTTTCCTTCAGCCTCTGCTGCTCCTGAGGAAACAATCTTAATTTGTCCAATCCCTCTTTATAGCACCTGCCCTCTAATCCAGGCAGCACCCTGGCAAACCACTGGATTGATAACTTACTTCTTGCAGTCAATAGCAGGTAAAAAGGAAAATTATGTATTTCTAAGATGCTTTTCATGAACTTGGGGCATCACAAAGAATAATTGTTTCATCTAAGATTAAAGGTTACTGTCCAAAAAAATTAAGTTAGATCTTTTAGGATAGAAGTTAAGAAACAGATGGAATGTGTTAAAAAATTTGGAACTCTATCCATTTGTTAATTTTAATTCTGAGAGTGATAAATCAAAATGGACATAGTGCAAATGTTTTGGTTTTGGTTTTAAGCCAAAATAAAGGATGACCATGATAGTCTTCCTCCTCACTTCAACCTTAGCAAAGGTTAAGAATTCTTTACATCAAAATGTGCATCCTACCCTTCTTTGCCACAGTATGGCAGTATATTAATATGTTGTGCCACCAGGTCACATTTACACAGAAATCGCTAACAAACCAGCGAGCAGTGAAACCCTGAGTATTCCAAATGTACTTTAAATGTTTCTAACTACAGTCTAATTTAAGGAAAACCATTAAAGGAATGTTATTGTCTTTGGGTGCTCTAATTTTACAATTAGGATAGTGAGCTACAAATAACCACAAAAGGTTCTGAATACATGCTGACATCTGAGAGGATTTTACAATAATGCTATAAAAGGTCAATATAGCTACTTCATAAATCATGCTTGAGCAACTCTTTTGTGTACATGTCTGGTTTACACACAATCATTGAAGCAAACTGATAGTAATCACTGCAGGAGGGCACTGCAGAAGTTTCTGTGCGCTGCACTGATTATCAAACTGCCACTTTACCTGTGTTTTCTTACTGATTGAACAAGAAACATGAAATACACTGTTGGTCAATTCCATCAGGAAAAGCATGAATTTAAAATAGACTAAACTATTTCAGTTGAATTGCAGTGAATTTCTGATGATTCCATAACACAGAGAAAATCCTTTAACCCTCAAACAATTCTGAATTATTTGCTTTCTACTGCTTAGCACACTACTGCCAACTCTTAGCTTTAGATAACAGCACATTTTAAAAGTCTGATCACTTTCTTTGTTAAATGCATTCTTTTGTGTTGTTTTTGTTTATATGCAGTTTCCTGAATGAATAATTAAATGAGCTCCAGCACAGCTTTTCAAACTAGCCATTTTTATCTGCATTTCATAGAATCTCTGCTCTATGAATAATCCTGATTCAAGCTGAATGCTTCTTGGCAAACCAGTTTATTAGAATTTAACCAGGCTACAATTTCAGTGACATTATCCATGCAGTACAGCTGAGAAAATATGAAGCTCTATTTCTCCTTCTGCAGAAAAGGGTTCCATTGAAACCAAATGAGTGTGGAAGAGACGGGATAAGATTTTGTGGATTCAAGCCCAAATCAAACACCACAGCAACCCCAACTTAACTAGTTAATTAACTGTGATCTATTTCTCACACCTCACCTCTCATCCTTCTCCTCTTGGGCAGAGCAAGAACAGAATTCTCCTGGTCCTTAACTTCCATCCCACCAGCCTCTCCAGTCAATGGATTATCCTACAGCTCCAACAATATTCCCCAGTGTCCGCTTTCAGCATTTCATAAATCCCTGGTCCACTCTTCCATCCCCACTTACCGCTCCCTGTGATGTGGCTCTTTTCTATGAAGCTACAGGAGGTGCAATACTTGTCCTTTCACCTCCCACCATCCAGGGACACAAACAGTCTTTCCAGGTATGGCAGTGATTCACTTGCACTTCATCCAATCTCATGTACTGCATTCAATGTTCACAATGTGGCCTCCTCTACACTGTAGAAATCAAATGCAGACTGGGCGATTGCTTTGTGGATCACCTACGTTCAGTCTACAGGATTAACTGCAAGCTTTCGGTTTTCTACTGATTTAATTCACCATCCAACTCCCACTCTGACCTCTCACTGTTACAAGGATGACCAAAGCAGTCTTGAAGAAACTCACCTTATTTCATCTGGGTACGTTGCAGCCTTCAGGAATCAATACTGAATTCTCCAAATTTTTTCTTCCTTCATTTGTACAGCCTGGCCAGCTGAGCCTATCCCAGTGCACCACTCTGTATAACATTAAATAGACTTTACAGCATTAACAACACATTACACAGAGAGAGGAGCTTAACTGTCCTTTAATGGCCCCCTTATTTCACCATATCAGCGAAATTCCCTTTGATCCACCCATTGCACTCCTCCACCTTCTCTGCTACCTAGACTAACTTGTTACTCTCTTTCTGATGAAGGATCCCAGACCAGAAACATTAATGGTTCCATCTTCCACAGATGCTGCCTGACCTGACGAGTTTTTCCAGCATTTTCTGTTTTTATTCCAATTTAACTAGAGCAGTGCATCTTTTAATATATATACCTAACATTCCCTGTTCTCAGTTAGAATGGGGTAGAACGTTCTCAATGCTTAATTTATGCAAATAACTGCATGTTGGGGCTATGTTCAAAATCTTTTTACCACAGAGTGAAGTCAATGCAGACACATCATTCATGAAGCTGTCAATCAGTCCTGAAGGCACACTCAGGAGTTACTTTGGTTTAAATATAGAAGAAATTCAATACTACCAGTCTCGACTTGTACCCTCTCCAATTCTCCCATCGTGTTTACAAGCTCTCAACAATAATCCTTTGCAAGGATGGAAATTCCTCAATGAGAACTCATATTCCAGACATTAAATGGAGTTTGTTGTTCCTATCCCAGTGGTACCCACATAGGAATAACCCACACCAGCAAACTGGAGAATGTATGTTGACTAATATTTAACTGAAAGTTTATAAAACATAAAGCTGTGTGCAATGTATTATTTGATTTAAGCCTTGTTATGCTACATTATACAGGGAATGGCCACTGTAGGGTTGCTCTTTATCTAAGTCTATGTTGTTCAACACCACATCTGAACACTGTGTAACCTGGAGAAAGTCAATCAGTGTGCAATGGCCCCTATGGCACTTTTACCCATTAGTGCTTTTTCTTTTAAAAACCAATAAACCAGTGTGCAATGGCATTGACTTGCTCTTGTGTTGCATTTATCACATAGCTCTGTTACTGGTGAAAGACCCAAAATCCCCTGTTGTACTGTGAGCTAAATGAAGCAGCACCGCGACCTGCGGGACTGTGGATGGGTTTCAGTGAAGCATCTGGAGGCCGAGTTTCCCAGTGGGAAATTTAAGCACAGCCATTGAGGGGAGGAGCCATCATCTTCTCCAGCTGTCAGCAAGCTGAGTGACTCAACCCCACTGTTTGGCATTGCTCTTCTCCAACAGACTCGTTTAATGCTCTGGAGAACATCAACCGCAAATATAAACGGGCAGAAAAGGCACTCGACGTGCCACTAAAATCGAAAAGCAGGGGGTGGAAATTCTCTTCAGAATCATTTGTTTTACTTGGTCTAATTTTCTTTTCCTCTGGTAATCAATTTATCTCACTCTATCTCATTCATACAATTTGCCTGGTCCCTTTCAAGCTTTAAGCTCTTTTTAGCTCTGTTCATGTGATCTTAACAATCATTCAACCCCCTTTCTTTCCCATAACAACATTAAATGTGTTTGTGCCTTCTGGACTGTGAACTAGTATAACAGCAAAGATATCAGACTTCATAGTCTTACAGTTTTAGAACCTTAGTGTCCTTAAGTCTAGTGTCAGTAGAGTTGTAGCCAAAATGTTTAACTAATATGAAATATCCTTTTTGTGCTTTGACCAGTGGCAATACTGAATCCATGGTACTATTTATTGTTACTGCACAGCTATTGAGTAGACTAAAGAGCAAGTGAAGTTTAAGACTCTGAAGAAATCAGGATATATGGGGATTAGGCAGCAAAATGAGCTTGAGGCAGAGGTCATCCAGGACTTTTTGAATGGCAGAACAAGCTCAAGTGGTAGGGTGGACTGATCCTTCTTCTGTATGTTCTTGACAACAGTTCTCTCTTTCTTTGTTTCCACAAAAAACAGCACTGTGGAATGGTTATTTGTTATGCACCGACGATTTGAGGGATATTTTTGTAGCTCACTTAGAATTGCAGTTTCAGACTAATTCAGATCACAAGGCTAACTGGCCATGGACAAGCTCTCCAGATGTAATCAGCAGTTGTTTGCTCCCATGAACAGTCTACATTGAGAGCAGTGGCACCTGTCAGAGTGTAGTTCCAACAACAATAATGCCAATCTTCTCAATGAAATATGTATACCTGCAACAAAAAAGCGTTCAGCTAAGTCAGAAATACCTATTAGACTGTCTGCACGCCCTGCATAAGGGTTTACTCCCTCAACATGGACTTCTTTTTGTCCTATGTCCCAATAAGAAAATATTTATAAGGATTTAGATTCACCTTTAGATTACAAGGGTACTCAGGCAGGAAATGAAACTACTAAATATTAATGTGGGAACCTTTAAAGAGCACATGGGAGGTTGGTACCTGCAGATCATAAACTTAAAGGAACTTTGGTTTCAGCACCCAACATTTTCCCAGAAGAGCAGCCCAATAAATTTTTGGGGTGAAACTCCCTCATATACTGGTTTAACAGAGGCATTGGCCAATGGGTTTTGCACTCCTGCAATAATATTGCACAGTGGGAATAATTTTTTTATACTAAGAAAAATACATTTCTATTTAGTTTAAATTAACAGTACAGGAGACTAGTGTCTGGCATTTATTGATTTATTACAATTGGCACACAAGCCCTGCTAGGCAGTTCTTTTCATTTGCACAGCATTGGCACAGATTTGGTTGCCGCGCAATTTAGATTAGGCTCACATGCTGTTACCAGGGAACTGTGCAACCAATATATTAATAATTTCATCACCCTGCGAATAGTCCAACAGAAATGTGAAAAGACTGTTTTCCCTTGAGGAAAGTTAAGACAAGTTACCCCTCCCCAGTATTAAAATAAAAGTGGGTGAGAAATTGTGTGGATCACATTGCTCTCTCCATGGCCATTCCTCTCAGGAACTGATTTCACCACGACTGAAAATGTAGATGCTGCAAATGATTTGCATACAGCTTCAGCTCCTCTGCAGTACACTGAAAATAACAGTTCAACTGAATGCAAACCCGATTCATCTGCTCCTGAATTTGGTCCATCCTTCTGTTTGAGTTGGCGCCTTTAATCAGCACTTAATTTTGCATTGTTTTTCATTGCTATTTCCTGACTTTGTCCACTAAAATCTTATGGGGAGATTCAATCTTGCTTTAGGAAATAAACAGGTTGTATAATTCATGAAACATCGCTGCTATAATTATTTCATAGCAGCTGTTGGAGCATTTTTGCTGCTGCTATGCCTTGATGTACTTTAGTTTCACAAAATTTTGTCTGGAATTGGAAACCATACTGATGGAAATTAGGTTCTATTGTATTCTGCAATTTTGTGAAATTTGACAGAGATGCAGAGATTTACACTATTTAGTCAAGTGTTGCTACAGAAAAAGTGCAACAGAATAACAAATCAGAGACACCCTAAGGATAGCACTCTGAAAAAAGTACAGAGGAATGTTAAATTAATGAGCCCATAAAACTGCTGCAAATGAAACGTGTAAATACATAGATCTTTTTTTTAACCTAATGGTTTCCTTATGATTTTTACATCACAAAAACCTGTTATGTTGCACAGCTTCTTAGTAAACACTCTGCTTCTTATCTGCTTGCTCCCTTTTCCCTAGGCTATGGCAGATTTTTCATTTAGCTAAAAGCTCCATAAGAGGTCTATGAGAATTATAATCCTACTAGAGGCCACAGCTGGCAGTTTCATGGGGTAGATGATTAGTGGAACATTTTTATTCGACCTGGAGAAATTCTCTCAGTGGGAAGTTAACATCCGCTTACTGTCTCCAGTATAACTCACTCATCGGTCCCCATCTGACATCAGTGAACATGGGAAGCAACTTGAATAATGGATGGAAGAAACTGAATATTTGGCTTCCTAATAGTATCAGTTGAGGGTTACAAGCTGATCTGCTGACCTTGTCTCTGATTTTAATTGCTCGTTCTGGTGCTATCATGTTATTTTGTCTGTTGCTTGAGCAGAGAACACTGAGCCTGCATAGCAATTGATGTCGTTGTGGTAACTCCATGATATGCTACATCTGGAAATTTGTTTTCATTTATGGTTTAAAATCATTTCTACTGAAGTGCCTTTGGAGGCTATGGAGCTTGATGAATGAGATTATTCTGATGTCACTTTGTTTGCCCGTCTCACTAATCACTAAATGAACATGAATCTGTCATCAAGAGGGATACCTTCCCTGCTGCTTCTTGGGATTAAAACTGTTGTCTGCATTTTATATTATCAAGTGGCAACAAATAAGACTACAATCAATGATTATTTGATTAGCTGGCACATAATGACGAACGACAATAATAATACGTTTCAAATTTAATTATTCTTAAGGAACACCTTACAGGTCTATTAACTTTGTCTATCATTCCTGAAGTTCTTTATCCCCTTGTTCAAGATGTAGTGAAGATCATTAAACATCTGAACCCATCTATGTATAAGAGTGGAATTGATGAAGCTGTAAAATAAAGTTAAAAAACACTTCAAGAAGATTTGTTTTCAAGATGTACAGTACTTTTGTTTTCTTGTCCTGTATTTAAATTAAGAGTTTGTCTTCTCCTCTATCAGCATAGTGTAAATTATTTATGGATCATATAATTTATAAGATATTTATGCTTTATTTCTGTAATTTATTTACTGATCTATGTGCCAAATAGATGAAAAACTGAGAACTTCTGAGAGCCCTAGTTGACTGAATCTGAATTTTTAACATTGAATAACATGAGGTATCTGTAAAAGAGAACAGCATTTGAATTTCATTAGTTTGTTAATTTTCATATTTCTGGATAGGTTTTCTTTGGCACATCGTAAGTGTATTTAATTTCATTGGGTGATGTGTATGTTGTGTGTATCCTGACTTATGGAAACCCTTAATAATCCTTCATGCAGCTTCACATTGTCAATTGGCAGTTTCTTTAATCTATCACTGAAGTTAAAACAATCATAAATCTGGAGAAAATAAATTGATTGACCATCATTGCTAATTGAGTCCAAACCAGCTGCAGATGTATGTTTTATCCAGTTAAGCAAGAAATGAGTGAGAAATTCAATATTGTTTTATAACAAGACTACTTTGAAAATCGGGTACTATCACAGTACCCATGTAAAGTTGGAAATAATAGACCATGGAATTAAAATGTTTTGTTTATGTCACTAGTGTGATCTGGTATATATAACAGATTGTTTTGTTTGTAGATATATTTTAATAATAGCTGCATTATTCATTCCTTGGAGGTATTTCTGGAAAAAGGTGATGTTTTGAATGGATAACTCTTGAAAAGTTTTTTAACAGTTACCAAGCCAATTTGTGCAATGTGGTCATTGGTGATAAAGAGATTGACTTCCTTGTCATTTCAAGAATTGCATATTTTCGCTGCTTGCAATATTTGTTTTTTTGAAAAAAATTTAACCATTTTGAAAAGTGCACTGATATAAATCATGTGAAGTGATAATTGTCAGATCACTTAAGCATAACATTTAAATATAATTTGTTGTTGTAACAAAGAAATATAGTTCTTTTAAATACCTTCATCTTCCAAAAAAGCCTATTTGTTTCCCAGCATTATATGATAGCACCAGTAATACCAAACTCACACATGTGCCCTTAGCATAAGTAATTACAATGCTGAGGGCTAGTAATTGGGTAAATACCAGCCTTTCAAAGTGAACAAAGGGACTCGTCCATGTCGGTAGGTATATCTTACTTTTTTTTCAATCTCAGCCTGAACCTGTACAGGTGGAATAAAACGAATCAAGGCACAGCCCAGAATTCCTTTAGAAGTTTATTAAGACTGAGTAAATATTAAAATGAATTAACAGAAATGCAAGTGCTATAAATGCTATGACATAAATATAAAGCAAACAAACTGCTAGAGGAACTCTGTGGGTCAGGCGGCAACTGTGGAGGCAGAGGAATAGTTGACGTTTTGGTCAAAACCCTCCATCAGTCTCGACCTCATGTTGGCCATCCCTCTACCTCCACAGATGCTGCCTAATCCAGAGAGTTCCTCCAGTAGTTTGTTTTTTGGTGCACTAAAATGATCTCTGTACTCTCATGAGCTTACAC
The DNA here is from genome assembly GCA_030265395.1 of Rhina ancylostomus. Lineage (NCBI taxonomy): Eukaryota > Metazoa > Chordata > Chondrichthyes > Rhinopristiformes > Rhinidae > Rhina > Rhina ancylostomus. The sequence continues at coordinate 20,474,334 of JARFYF010000001.1, forward strand.
TGCTTTAATTCTTACCTGGTTTTGTACATCTAACTCACAAGTACTTCTCTATAACTACACCTTAAAAAGCCAATTACTGAGGCAATCACTTGAAGGAGCTGATCCCCATCTGCACAGACAATGACCTCTGTGCTCAGTTTCCTTGCAAGCTGCCTTTAAATTTAAGTATTACTCACATGTACAGTTCACTTCACCTCTAGATCAGTTCGAATGGAACTCCGTCTCAGTGATCATTTGGAGAAGTCTATTCAGGTGAATGATCCTATCCACCGTTTCCTCAGAAGTTGTAAAAGTTTTTCTTGAATGCTTTTTATTGTATAATACAAAAATCATGCCAGACAATTTGATTGATCCACCACCGCCTTTGATTGTAGTAAATTTATTTTACTCATGTCTGTTTGCTCTAAGTCTTTGAAAATGGCTCTTTCCAATTACTGTGTACCTGAATTAGTCCATTGCCCTTTACAGTGAAGGTCATGGTGTCTGATTTTCTGACCAAAGTATTTTGATGGGGAAAGTTCTATGTTTTTTAGCATTTCAGCTGATGAATGTGTTTCACTCCAGTGACAATTTAGCATTAAAATTTCCAGAGTATTTTGGGACTGAATCGGGACTCGTTTGAAGTATAGTTGCCACTGCTCTGTGGAATTATAAGTTTAGTAGACAGCCAGACCACAGAGAAGGAAACAGACAATTTGTTTCCTTCAGCTCACAGCTTATATTAAATGTTAATTTAAAAGTCCCTTGGTTCCACATGGCATGCTGGGATAAAAAGACTGGTCATTTTTAAATTAATTTTGCTTTATCGTGAGTTAGATTTATTCCTGCTGCATATTTGGCCACATCCTTTTTCTAGATGGATTACACTCATGCCGTAGCTCATCATGGATCTCAGACTCACCTAATAAACTGCCTGTTTGGGCAGTAGCCTCTGATGATCCATTTTTTAGAACATTCGCAGATCATTTTTTTCCTGATTTCAGTAGGTCTGTTGCAAATAGCTACAGAGAAGCCAAATTTTGCAAGGGAATCATCTAACCGATGTCTCGTAACTTCATAGGCCCAATTGCCTCTATTTTGGGAGTTTACCCAAAATTTTGGAGGCGGGAATGGAGCTGGAGAATAGGCTGGGGAGGGGAGGTGAGCTGGTAATAGGAGAACAGATCAAGCCTCCAGCTGGAGAACATGACAAGTGGTGCACTGTCAATACTCTAATTTCTTCTCTAAACTTCTCTGAATCTTTTCTTTCCCATTCCTCCTTTAAAATGCACTTCATGGAAGAAAACATAAACAAGTCTGCCAGAAATACCAAAGAACCAAGAGTTTAGTAAGAATGTGGAACTGGAAGAAATACTGTAAGTGCTAGTTTAAAAAAAATGGTGCTAGAGAAATTGATGATGCTAAGAGCTAATAAACCCCAAAAACTTAATGATTTAGATCCTTGAGTTTTGAAAGAGATGGCAATAGAGATGTTTTGGATATCAACTTCCAAAATTCTGGATCCTGGAATTGTTCCTGTGGACTGGAGAGTAGCAAATGTGATCCCATATTGAAGAAAGGAAAAAACAGGAGGTGCATAGCAGGCACCCTGAGGTCAGTTTTTGGGAAAACACTCAAATCTATAATGAAGGATACAGAGTACATTAAAAAGAATAATAGGATTAAGCAGAGGGAGGCATGAAGTTCTGAAAGGAAAATT
>JARFYF010000001.1:20676500-20689513 GCA_030265395.1 Rhina ancylostomus
GTAGTATCTTCATGAGGGGCTACCTCAAGAAGGCAACATCTATCATCAAAGATCCCCACCATCCATCTAAGATGGATGGATGGATAGATGGCCACACCATGTTCTCACAGTTACCACTGGGCAGGAGGTACAGAAGCCTGAAGTCCCTCATCACCAGGTTCAAGAACAGCTACTTCCCTTCAACCATTCAGTTCTTAAACCAACTGGCACAACTCTAATCACTACAATATAGCAACATTATGACCACTTTGATCACCTGACACTAAAATGGACTTTGATTTTCTTTGTTCCACTTGTATTCTTTCTTGTAAAAATTGTATAAAATTTACATTTAATTTATGTGTGACTTGTGAATGCTGCTTATATGATGCTATGTGCCTGTGATGCTGCTGCAAGTAGATTTTTCATTGCGCCTGTACAGACATGTATTTGTACATACGACAATAAACTTGACTTTGTATTTACAACACCACTAATACTGGTGATTGTTTCTATATTTCTTATTTTTGTTACAGGCTTCAATTCCAGTCTTAGAAGTTATTTTAATCTTCCATTGATATAAGCCTTGTATGGAGGCTCCAATGCACAGGATTGCAAGAGGCTGGCCTCTTCTTATTGCTACCATCAGGAAGGAGGTACAGGAGCCTGAAGACCCACACTCAAGGATTCAGAAACAGCTTCTTCCCCTCCACCATCAGATTTTTGAATGTCCATGAACCCATCAATACTGCCTTGTTATTACTTTTTTTGCACTATTTATTTATTTTTGTAATTTATAGCAATTTTATTTTTTGCACTGTACTGCTGCCACAAAACAACAAATTTCACTTCACCTAAGTCAGTGATATTAAATCTGATTCTGAAATCTGATTCTGATTCATTGCCTTATGTGAAGAACTTTGTCAGTCAGTCCATAAGAATTAACAAGTGCTGCGACTTAAATCTGTGTACGGGGGTAATTTTATGACTTTGCATTCCCTGAAGAGGGCTTTGTCTTCCCAGAGCACATTTTAAAATATAGAGACAAAACTTTTGGACTAGTAATTATAAGCCAGTCAGAAATTATCTGAAGTTTGTGTCCAGACTTTTGATTTGGCAGCTGGCTGATAAGGTGCCCAACAGGCAAGCAAAAACTGGAAAACAAATGTTATGAAGAAACAACACAAGTTTCAGATTTCAGATATGAATGATCAACTAAATTCTATATTGGCTACAGTCCTAAATAAGAGTAATCTAAAGTTTGAAAAGTATTTAAAAATAAAGAGAAAAGAAGGCCATTATTGTATTCCAATTTCTTTTGGCTTGGAACTAGAAATTTACAAGCACCTGCACTTCAGTATATACTTGGCAACAGGAGAAATTTTGCTCTTAGTCATCAACTGATTATCCTCTTAAAATAAATAGATCTTTGTGACACTAAAGAGAAAGATTATTTAAAGGTTTTTGTATCTTGTGTTCAGAATTGTGCATTATGCAGTATAACATTCCTTCTGTTATAAAACAACATACTGGCTGACTTGATATCGATGATTATATGAACGAAATGTTTATACTGGATAAATTGATATTACTTATATGAACCATGGAAGCAAACAAGACCATTTGGCCTGTGATATTTATACTGGATTACAACTGAGAAATAAATATTGAACTGGACTCCACCAAAGCATTGTTTCTGCTTCATGTATTTACCTGCTTTTCTCTCAGATGGCCCCGCCTCAAGCATTCCATGTAGTAAAGCATGCCATGCTGTAATAGCCTTCTGCATTAAGCTATTGTTCATAACTGTGCTCCACACACCTGCCCCCACCCCATCTTTCTTTTGGTGATAACTTTAAGTTGTAGTACATTCATCACTGGCTGGCCAAACAGAGGAAATGTGCTTTCCCTATTAACCCCATTAAAAGCCCTCAAAATTTTACAAACATCTACTAAATCTATTCCTTTCTGTTGCAATATGAAGCCTATCTCATGAGTCTCTCCTCATAAATATAGTTTCCCAAACTAGTTTTGCCCTCATTATACGTGTTCATTCCTTACACTGAAAGTGAAATATTACTAGCTAGCCGAAAAGGAATTGGTAATGTGGTTTTCACTTTATAATCATGCAAAAAATCCATGTCATTTCTATTCAGGAACAATCATCTGGACTTCATTTGTTTTAAACTACACCTTCATCCTTTTATATACCACACTTTAAAGTTATTCATTAAAGGGGAATTGAAAAAAGTGTATAGCTCCTTCATTTATTAACTATTTCCAACAAATGGACCTGAAAATTAAGAAAGACAGTCAAAGATTTATACTTAAGGCAGGTTTTTTTATTCCAGCACCTGGCACTATTGCATTGTTTGCAGGCAGTGAATATAGGATTATAAAGCAGGGAAACATGGGCATTCTTAAGGGAAACAAGTTAAGTTCCGATCATTAATTTAGCCCTTTAATTTAAAGAACTGGAAAGCTACAATTATGGCATAACTTTTTTTGAAAGGATAAACAGAAGGATAGACTGAGTAATTGCAGGTCAAGCAGAGAAACATCACTGGTGGGAGAATTATTGGAAAAAATGTGAGCAAAGGTATAAATCATTATTTTAAAAGACACGTATTGATCTAGTGGGGCAACATGGTAGCTAGCTGAGCTGCTACCTCACAGCTCCAGTGATCTGAGCACTGGTAATCTCTGTGTGGAGTTTGCATGTCCTTCCTGTGACCATGTTGGTTCTCTCTGGGTGCTCCAGTTTCCTCCTACATCCCAAAGGATTGTGGGTTGGTAGGTTAATTGGCCAATGTAAACTGCCTGTAATGTGTTCTCTCTCTCTCTCTCTCTCTCTCTCTCATACATATCAATGATTTTGACAAATGCAAAAGCTACAATCGGTATGGTTGCAAAAACTGCAAAAATGCTTGTGCATTTCCTATTCAAGTACCAATCCCCAGCAGAAAGGGACATGGATATATGCAGAAGTAGTTGAAGGGAGCTAAAAGTCACATAAGGAGATGGGGTGTTTGGAATTTATCACCTAGAGGTCTGGTGGAGGAGAAAACCTCATCAAATTTAAAGAGTGCCTGGATGAGCAATAAATGTAACAAAATGAGTGAGAGCTGTAGGTTTGCATGACTACATTTTTTTCAGACCAATTAAACACCCATATTCCAAGTTGTGTAACAATGCTAGAATTAGATGGTAGGATAACTTTCAACTTAAATAAAAACTGGTGATTAAAGCTTGCCCTTTTCTTATAGAAACATTTCAACGGGCATTTCCATTTATTTCAATGAATTATAAAATGTCTCTGATTCTGGAAAGGAAAGGTGATATACAAAATTGCTTCACACCTGAATGACAAGTTGACAATCCAAACCATAGGAGACAGGTTTGACCTTTGCCAATAGTGTGAAACTAATGATATCATTTCAGCACCTGTTGGACATCTCTCCTGATCTTTGGCCCCCTTGAGCTCCATAAAGCAAAAGCAAGGAAAGGTTAATAATATCCATCTGATCAGGTATTGCCCCTTTTTCACTATCACTAATGGTTAAATTAAAACACTGCTCCATCACCACTACCTCTACTGTGGCGATACTATGGAGTGGAACGCAATGCATTGGTCAGGTATGAATACTTCTCTCACAAATTCTGATCGTCTCCAGGGAAGACGTGTTCTCATCTTTCCTGAGTTCACCTGATTCTTTTTCTCATGTGAAAAACTGAGAGATTACTCCTTTTGTTCCAGTGAAATAATACATGTCGCATATCAACATCTTGCTTTTTGTAGAGAAAAGTACCAGTGTAAATCTTTTGGGCCAAATGTTTGTTTGCTTTGATATAACATTCTATGAGACAAAACTCTGCAAAATATTAGGAAGACTAATCTTCTCATGCTGCAACTTCACTACAAAGTTTTTCACTGTACCTCAGTACGTGACAATATGAAAACAATTTGCAATTTACACCCAGAATCAACAGTTCTTTTCATTATCCAAGTTAACCAATACCAGAGGGCGTGCATTTAAGGTGAGAGGGGGTAGGTTCAGAAGAGATATGATGGGTAAGTTTTTACTCAGAGAATGGTGGGTGCCTGGAATGCATTGCCTGATAGGGTAGTGGAGACTCATTCATTGGAAGCTTTTAAGAGGGGCTTGGATGGGCACATGAATGAGAGGAAAATGGAGGGATATGAGCCTTCTGTATGTAGGAAGGATTAGCTATGTCGGCACAATATTATGGGCCAAAGGGGCTGTTCTGTGCTCTACTGTTCTATGTTCTATGTTCAGCTTATGATCTGCATCAGATTTGTTGAAACTTTTGTGCTTGTTATTTTCCAGTGCCCAGACTTTAAACACTGAAAATAAACTCCACAGTGAAGAATAATTTTAGCATATTTTCTGAAAATAAAATGGTCTTGTATTGCATGATCACTCACAGAGCCAGCCGCTAAGCTAATTTGAAGCATGCACCTGGGCCATTGTCATATGATGGCATTGAGCCAGCTGCTTCTTCCAAGGCTAATACTGATAAGTTTGAGAATACCTTAAAGTAAAATCAAGTGTAAGAGGTTTTGCAATATCAGCTACTCTGTGTGTTGGAGATTAACACAGCATAACACTGATACAAAGGATTTGAATTAAAGAATTAGTGTGTGACTGTATTAACAACTACATTGCTAGTTGCAATAGTCATGAAGCTAGTCATAATAGTTGAAGTAATAGTGAACTATAAATATCACAGAATCATACAATTTAGTACAAAATGAATCCGTGTGGCACTTTTCCCTTAGATCTGCCCCTGTAATCTCCTTTCTCTATTCTTTCCTTGTAGTCTTTAATATTTTTTGCTTTACATATGTTTATCTAATTTCTTATTCACTGTGGTGATTGACCTGTGGTAATGCATTTCATACTCTAATAGCCCATTGCATGAAAATATCTTCCTAATCTCCTGCCTTGCGCCTCCAGAGCTATTGTTGAGTTTAATGCGCCCCAGGACTTTAAGCCCTTTCTTCATTTCAATTAGATTCCCCACCCCTCACTTAACCTACTCTGTTGCACTGAGGATAGCCTTAGATATTTTTAATGGCTTTCCTCATAAATAGATTTTCTCATCTAGTGAAATCATCCCACGTTGCTAATCTTTTCCAAGGGTCAGATAGCCTTACTGTAGTGAGCCTAACCAATGCCTTTTTTATTATCATTTCCTTGAGTTATATTCACTGCCCATTCCATAAAATCCAAAATCCTAATTGCTTTTGACATCCTTTCAACCACCCATGATTTGAATATCAGTACCCCAAGATCTCTGTTATGAATCATGCCATTGTAAGTATATTTCCATAATAAATATTGATCTCCAGTGCTGTATGACTGAGACAGAATACAACATATTTCATTAAATGTAACTCTTTTTCTACACATATTCTTATTCTGAATTTTGTGGTGAATCATTTTTCAGCATCAGAAAATCTGTAATTTTTTTGTAAAAATGATATAGTTTTTTTGTCTCTGAACAACTTTCATATTATCCATGGCTGATGGCCACAGATTACATTTTAATCAAACCAGTCTGCATTGAATGACTTTCCTGCCTTAGTCCACAGCATGTTCTGATGATGATTGTGGTGGACTGCCATTACTGAAAGTCGTTCTAATGAATGTGACCACATGAATGTGAATAGTTGATTGAGTCCAAGGCAAATTAATTCAAATATATCAGTAATATAGTAAATGTTAATTGAGATATTAATTACACATTTCAGTGTCAATTGTGTTGGAAACATTCAATTAGTGCATTACAGAATAAACAATATGTTAAATTTACATTTAATCTTTAAAATACTACACACAGCACAAAAATAATCATCAGTGTTAATCATAATATCTGCGGTGATTTTCATAAATTTACATTAAAGCTGCCAAAAAAAGTCAGAGTAGTTAAACATATCTTGTTAAACATTCTTGTAAGAAAGTAGCCTTTGTATGTGAAACATTGCTGCCGGAATTTATTGTCAATTCCTAATTATCCATTAGAAGATGATGGAGAGAAACCCCTTTGAATTGCTGTGATCCTTGACAATAATATTTTTGTATGATATTTGGAAATAAATGTTTGGGTTAAATAACCAGCACCTTGTACCCCAGTGGCGAATTGGTGGATGTTCTCGATGAGTGAGAAAGGAAGAGGGAACTCGGAGGTGCTTTGTTCCACTGTTTTGTTGGATGATCACAACCCTGCATGGGTCTTTGCCTCATTCTACATTTGAAAAGGGAGTAAAACAAAGCCCTTACACAGTGTTCCTGTTAAGTGTTGCTTCTTTTTTTTCTTCAGCATACCTATCCCACCAATCAACACTGGACACTGCATTACAATTCTCCTGTTCCTTGTGATGAAGGAAATAAGCTCCAAATGTTTCAGAAGAAATTCTGTAGTAATTAAATGCATAATTGGTGCAGCTAAATTTTTTCATCTTTTCTGTAATTTAATCTAGCGCAACTTGCAGAAATGTTTGATCTACCCCTGTCCAATTGTATTGTTCAATGATTTTAGATTAGGCTAAAATCAGGATTTAATTAATGCTCTGAGAATATTGAGCTAAATCATTTGCCTTTCTTCTTCCAAACTACCCAGTGGAGCATATATACAAGTGTACAGTGTTTCCAGTGTCAAATGTTGTCACCCACTACATTCATGTGCCCAAACAAACAAAATAATTTCCACTTATTTCTGTGGAAAGGAGCAGATGCAGTGGGAGAACTGAATGAAATTGGCAGTAAATCTTACAATCATTTAAATTGTATTGGCTCTGAATTAGTCCCAGTTTGAAAGCTTCCAAATTCTGGGGTTTACGTAATGCTACAAGTAATCTTCAGCACACAATTTGACAAATTTACTCTGGAAACAGTAAGCAAGTGTAAAAAGCAAATAAAAGCAGCATTATCAGAATTGGAAACCAAGTACCTGGCTGGAATATGTTTACTCTTTAAAGTGAATGTGAAATTGTTCATGGAATACCTCATTATGTCTTACCTTGTCAAATATGATAAACTATTTGAACCAATGCTGAGATTCATTACTCGCCAGCTTCAGGGTGGTCTTCGCCTTCTGCGAACTTCAACATTCATTCCGCCTAAAACTAAACCCCAGATTACTCATCACCCAGATCTTTGCTGACCATTGCCCCAATTGTGCTAAATTTGAAACTGTTTCACCTTCTGATCTTCCCTCCATATTTGGAATCTCTTCTGGCCTTACATATTCTTTTGTTCTTAGTATTAGCACGAACATTACTGGAAAAGACAAGTCATTTTTGCCTTATTCTCTGGCAGACTCTCCCTGAACACTAACATCTCCCTGAATTTTTAGAACTTTTCTTAGAAGTGATTCTCTTGGCCCTGCTTTCAATGACCTCATCCTCCATGGTAGCCACCTGGTTCCATTTCTGAATTCCTTGTAACATCTATTGCTGCTGTTGGTGGTGCTGCTACTTCATTCTCTGGTGGGAGGCTTTGGTACCAAACTTTATTGCATGCTTCCTCTAAATGGACATTCCTGGCTGGAGATGACATCGAAAACCATGATGAAATCATTCACACTCAAGCAATGCCAACTTCTAAAATCACCAGTAAAAAAGATATACAAAGAAAATGGAATTGTTTAATGCATTTATTTTCATTAGAGTGAGGTGATCTAAGCAAGTGGTAGAAATCATCCCTTAAATGCTAGAGATCATTCAGATCAAGAAAAAAAATGAACTAATCATGTTAGGACACCTTTGGTTTCTTGCACTGAATCATGACTTCCACCTGCTAGACAAAGGATAAAAAGCTAAATAACAAATTCATCGAATAAAGACTTGAAAAATTGCTTCAGTTCCAACTTGAGGCTGAGAAAAGAACAATAATGAAGGCTATGCAGCCTTTAACCTTTTCAACCTGTACCTCCCTACACTAATAGTTGGCAACAGTAAAACAGACACAGCGAGGTTACTGTTCTGCTTCTGAGAAAAACCTTTCAAGGATTAAATTGTCCTTTTAAATAGGAAGTGAAAGTCATTTAAAGTAAATTAATGGGGGAGGGATGCACCTATTCTGGGTGGTAAAACTCAGCCATTTAACCTGTAATCTGGAAACATCTGCAAAGAATTATCTGTAGCACTGAAAATATAATTGTTATTTGAAACATCAATCACAACTGAGAAAGGCCTTTCCTAAAACAAACCTAACTTGTGTTTTTTTTGCCATAAATACAAAAGCAAAGCATAATTCTTTTTAATGTAAACGTCAAAGAATTTTGCTGTGACAAATTAAGAAGGTAAGGGGAAAGGGTTACAATGTTGGGAATGTTGCCAATCTACATGAATTCTTTAGTGCAACACTGACATTTATTATTTCAAGACCAAGTCAGCTGCTATACATTTTATAAATTAGCTTCTACGGTTTCTTCTGTTCTTTTGAAAATGTGCAGATTGTAACAGAGTTTTGAGCTGAGAACCCAGCCCATGCAGAAAAGAGAAAGCTTTAAAGAGATCCCACAGCTGTGAAAACACAGGCCGGGGGCTGTGTGTAAGAGCACATCAAACAGCTGCTTCAGGTGACTGAACACCTTGAGTCCCATTCATCAAGTGCTGTTTACTCTAGCTGACAGGCCAGACATCGAGAATTACCTCTCAGCTCTGTGGTATGTGTATAAGAGAAAGTGTTACTCATTGTGCCATGCATATATTTGCTGAGGTGAGTCCTTTAAGAGATACTTTCGTATGTCATTTGACAAACACCTCATTTTTTTTCTCTGAGACTGTGTTCAAACACTCACGGGTAGGTTAATTTCAATGAACTGTGTCCACTAAAGATATTTATAGAATTACAGTTTAAACTTCGGAGATGCAGCATCAGATGTTACTACTGCACTTTTTTTCACCTAATGCTTATTTTTTGCTGAGATTTGGGGCCTCTGTTTTGACTAGAAGATGATTTTAATTTAATCTTCTAATAAACAGAACAAAGCAAGAATGCATAGGATGTTTTTGTACATTCCTTGTGAGCACTGAAAGGTAATAATTATGAAATAATGTTTCTACAGATAAGTGTCACATATGAAGGGTTGAAGCTGAGGTTTGGGGAGGACCTCCAGAGTAAAACAAGGAAATTTCACTTATAATACATACACATAAATGACACTGGATATTTGAGATTCATTGTATGGATACATGATTCATTGTCTAAATACTCTGTATAATCTTGTGGCCCTGGAAACACATATTTTCAATGGGAGGCACAAGAATGCCATGTAATTCTTGTATTAGAAATAGACAAAATTACTTAGTCGCAAAATTAAAATGTGCATCAGGGTAAACCATTTACTTTGAGATGAAGTACAAGAAACAAGAGATTATGAAAAATAAAGTGACATTAGCCCACAAAACTCATGGAAGTCTTGAATAATTAATATCAAATATAAACTAGTCGGTGATATACAATGCCAAAATTGTGAACAGTTTGTTTTGCTTCTTTTATCATTTACAAAGATGCTGCTATATTTTCTATTAATTAAAATACTTGTAACTCTTTGCAAGGTTATTGAAAAGTGAAATTTAATTCTAGAGCAATAATTAAAAAATAGTAAACAATTTTTAAGGAGAAATAGAACAATTGACGAGTCTATTATTGTTTTCCTGATTTCCATAAAATTACCTGGATGCAATATTAAATCTAATAACTGTTCAGACAGGAATTTTCCTAGACTTTTAATGAACCCAAATAAAAGAGCTGATATTTGACTGAAATATGCTGATGGCTTGCCAACTTGAACCATTCCATAAGTTGCTGAGCCAAAGGATGAGTTACACTTCATATCTGATCCCATAGCTTTAGGTCACCCACAACTAGTGATGCTCCAGCAGCTCCATTCATTTAGAAAGTAATTTCAGGTAAGTTTTGTTTATTTTTCTTCATTTCATTGTAAATTTATATCTTTAATTAAGGAACAAGAGTGCTTCTAAATAAATGTATCAACTTCAATTTTCAAAATTTCAGATGTTTTTAATTACTTTGTGTATTTTAATTTGATAATCAGACACATATGGAAACAACAGGGAAATGAAAGCCTTTGACAGCATGAGCTGTCAGAGAGCCATCAGCTTGATCTGTGGGCAGAGCCTTAATTTCTACTATCCAGTCAGAGCCCTCTGTGCCTTGCGGAAGATCTGCATTGGCAATGCCAACAATGCATTGAGAAGTGTACAACTGTAACAAGTTAATACAGTCATGACGCCAGCACAGACAATAGTTTTTCCACTTCAAAGATTTACTTTATTCCTAATACCACCAGTACATGTCTTTCACTACATTCGTTGCATCATCAATTGGTATTAGTATTAGACACAGAGACTTAGCATTGACTGCACCGAGCTTCAGTGCATCCCTCAGCATGTACTCCTGCATCCTGGAATGTGCCAGTCTGCAGCATTCCCTTACAGACATCTCACTGTGCTGGCAGACCAACAAGTTTCAGGCAGACCAAAGGGCTTCTTTCACTAAGTTGATGACCTTCCAGCAGCACTTGATGTCTGTCTTGGTGTGTGTCCCTAGGAACAGCCCGTAGATCAGAGAGTCCTCTGTTACTCAGCTGCTGGAGATGAACCAGGACACAAACTCTTGCATCCATCTCCACACCTTTTTTGCGAATCCACAGTCTGCAAAGAGATGGGTGATCATCTCTTCCACACCGCAGCCATTCCAAGGTTAGCATGTATTGGGGATGATGTGTTGTCTGTACAGGAAGAATCTGATTGTCAGGGCCCCTTTCACCACCAGCCAAGCAAGGTCTTGATGTTTGTTGGTGAGATTTGGTGATGAGGTGTTTTTCCAGATAGTTTGGACAGTCTGCTCAGGGAACCACCCCACCATATCCATAGTGTCCCTGTCCCACAATGTCTGCAGGACATTCTGCACTGACCACTGCCTGATGGATGTGGTCAAAGGTGTTTACTTGGAAGTACTCTTCCACAGGGGACAGTTAGTGTGGCGACATTCAGATGACTGGAATGTTGCACAGTAATGGGGCCAGGCCTGTCTTCCACAGCACCAGGGATAGGTAAAACCTTAGCACGTAGTGACACTTGGTGCCCACGTACCTGGGGTCCACACACCGACTGATACAGCCACACACAAAGCCGGTCATCAGGATGGGGGCAACTTTGGGTACACTTTTGCCCCCATTCTCTGGGGACTTGTGCAACAAGACCCATCAGAGTCACTCTATCTTGGTCCCACAGATAAACTGGAAGACATCCTGGATGATTACCGTGGCAGAGGAGTGGGGAACAGGCCACACCTGAGCCAAGTACAGTAGCCCTGAGAGAGTATCGCACCTGATAACCAAGTTCTTCCCAGTTATTGAAACAGTGCACTGTTTCCACAGACCCAGTTTCTGTTTTATCTTCCCAATCTGCTCTAGCCAGTTCTTGGTACACACCTCAGCCCCTCCAAACCAGATCCTCAGCACCTTCAGGTAATCGGACTTGACGGTGAAGGGACCATTGGACTGGTCAGGGCAATCACCAAACAGCATGGCCTCACTCTTTCTGCATTTGACTATGGCCCCTGATGCCAACTCAAACTGGTCACAGATGTTGACCAATCTGTGAACTGACCATGGATCCAAGCAGGAGACAGCGACATTGTCCATGTTCAGGGAGGTTTTGACTTGGGTACCTCTACTCCCTGGCAACGTCACCCCTCTTATGCTCTTGTCCTTCCACCACCTCTATAAGGAGAAGATTGGGACTGAGGTTAAAGTTTAAGAATTTCAGAGCAGAACCTTAGGCAACATACAAGAGGGCCAGCACTTTTAAAGTGGAGATTAGATGGCTTTTATTTGTCCTGTTTAGCAATCTATAGCACCTCATTAACATATTTAAATCAGTTTTCCGTTCTGCTGCTGAGAGGTTTAAAGTAGCCTCAGTTGGTCAAATAGCCAGGTCTTGAGAAACTTGACTGTAAAATGCAGATGGAAGAATTTTCCTGCAGAATTTTGGTGCCTTATTGAACTCTCTAAGTGAGCCAGGCCAAACAAACCTGACAATCATAGCTACTCACTGCATAAGTATCCAATCCATCATCCTAAAACTTCCCACCTTTATCACCTTCTCTCCTGCTTGCCATTCTCCAGTCATTCCTATCCCTGCCCCCATCATCCCCCAAGTTTTGCCTCTTTTGCAATTGCCATGGTTCAAGTACTACACCGTTCCTCATTCCATAAATTACCATTGCAATTCCGGTACAGTTCTTTGATCTCAGTTTTTCTTCCTCCCAATTATTGATTTCTCCACCATTCAACTAACTCTTTCACCCTTTCAATTGTTGTGCTCCTATTTCACCCATTCCTTCAGACAACCTACCATTTCACACTCATTCTTGGGAATCTCAGTACCTGGAGACTACCCTCAAGCCTTACCTTCCCTGTTCTGCAGCCAGACAGCATTTGGCTGGATCCCGGAAACAAAATGGAATAAAAAATTAAAATGAGGAGCTGAAGGATCTACCTGTCCCTCTACCTGTCTCCTTCCAACAGCCTCCATTTATTGTACACCCTGCTCCCTCTCCACTTCCTCTAGTTGTCAGTGACATCATTTATTACTTGACCATCCCACCTGCCAGTCTCTTACAGATGTTTGTTTTCATTTTACTTTTAAAAAAGTTGTTTCTCTATGTGTACCGTCTGAAAGCTCTGAACTTATGTCAAGACTTTAATTTCTATCTGGCATAAGCATCTATGAGTACATCCACTATAGGAAGATTATACTGTATCAACCTACCCTTCAAGGACTAGTTTACTTCATTACTTTAATCTCTACGGAAAGGTCCAGCTGTCAATAATCACTATTTCGAGCATTGGGTCCCTCTTCCCAACCAAGGAGAAGATACTTCCAGTTAACAAAGCAGTGTCACAATGTTGATCGAGAGCAAACTCACAGAGAACCCAAATGCAGCACACCAATACAAGACTGGAGTCAGGAT
>JARFYF010000001.1:20743639-20757625 GCA_030265395.1 Rhina ancylostomus
GCAATAACACAAAGAATTTCCACAGTTATCTAGGAAAAGATATCTCTTCATCTTTCAGCAGCTGAGTACTCTGATGTTGGGTACATAGAATAATAGCAGTGTGCATTTATGTAGCACTATTAATACTGGTAAAAAGCACATTATCCAGTTTACAGAAGTGCTGATAGCTCTCGTAATGATAATAAGGTTGACCTCAGATACACAAGAAGGGTTAGTGTAATAACAGCTGGGGACCAAAGGTATGGATAACTTTATGCCTGTCTAGAAAATTCTGTCTTTGATATTACTTACTGATAACATTTGCCTATATGTCTTAATATATGCCCCGTTGTTAATGCTGCTATACAAAGCCAAAACAATTGAAAAACATATTTAAATATGAAACAAACTAAACAGAAATGAACATAACATGCAAAACTCATTTTCATTCCTCAAATTGAAAGAGCCTAAATGATCACCGCTAAGCTTATCCTGAATTACATAACATGCTTGTGTAAACTTGCAGTTTATAAACAATATTGTGCAATAAAAGGAACTGAACCACCTGTTGTCTGTTATATTGTAATATAACAATTTTCTGCAAAGCTTCTTTCTCCTTTCCTTCCTGTCCACTACACAAACAGAAAAATGGCTGCTGTGTAAGAAGAAAAATGATATCTGAGCACACCTTCACAGTTTATCAATTTTCCACAAACAATTTTAGCCATGATTGAAAAAGGATTGATGGAGAGAGAAATGGAAGAGGCATTTGCTGTCAGAAGATGAATGAGCTGAACTAGCATCCTGTGAACCATGCCTGACACACAAGAGACAGAATCAAAGGGCAAGCAACCTTTGGCAACACATGGTTCACAGCCTGGACAATTGTAGAGCCACACTATACTCCCACTGCTGATTGCAGACGACCGTGAGAATAAGTCTTGAAGACAAGACTGTAGCTAAAGTATATGCATTAATTTCCTTTGTGAAATATCAGCACGTCTTAACGTAAATCCACAAAGAACAAAAAAAAGACTCTTGGATCACAGATTTTTTTGTTTATTTTTCCAGTTAGTGTATTCAATATTTATTGATCTTTTGAAAATGCAAATCAGAAGTATTTGTTTTAATGGAAACAATGTTTTATTCTTTTAAGGGTATGATACCTTTTTGCCCTCAAGTCATTATTTAAAAAATTGTCATGAGAATTGAAGGAGTTACATATTCATGCCTAGAAATTTAATTGCATAATTCTGTTTTGTTGTGTGTTAAACAATTGAAAATCATTTCTTTTTTCCAAAATGGTATATAATGGCAATTATTTTTGGATGGTCCCATTTATCTCTAGAAATTCAATCCAACATTCCAGGCATGAGTTATCTGTACGCGCCCAAGGTGCTTTCCATTTAGGTCTGAAACCCAATATCTGGTGAGAAGGAAGAGCTGCAGATCCTGGCTGTGTTTAGGGCTGAGGTCGCTAGGGAGGTCCCGAGAGAGGATACTATTTGATTGGGGTGGAAAGGTGGAAATTGGCTGGGAGTAAGGAAGAAATGAGAGACAACAAAGAGAGAGAAGAGAATGTTAGGGAGAGAGCAAAGTGGGAGCAATCAGGAGAGAGGATTTCTTGTACTGTATTGTGGAGAAACTACAAGAAACAGAATTGTAACTCTTAGCTCCACATTCAGTTAAATGTTTTTCAAGAAATTATCCATTTCTGATGTTGCTTTCATCTGTCTCTTTAAGGATTGTTATTTAGGCTACATTTAGATTATACTTCCTGACTGTTGCCAAGCTCTGAGCATGTCCCTTTATGTCTTCATCAATGTAGATAATTCATATCTAGAATATAATGAATATGCACCACCTACTTGCCATATTGGATATTCAAGGGGTTGACATGTAGCAGGATAAAAGGCATGACCCCATTAACTAGCAGGGACAAGGTGTTCCAAAATCCTTCTTAGAAAGTGGTGTGTCACTATGTTGTTATACGTAGTATTATCTCACCTTATATACTGGAAAATTTTAATTTGCAATTACAGTAAAAAATATAAACCGGTATTTCCATAACAGTGAAATGTGGAATGGCTAAGAAATTTAAAGGTAATAAATGTTATGCCGAATAAGTGATGCCGCTGTGGAGCCATTTTTGCAACGTGTGCACTTAATTAAAGCAAGGTATTAAAGAGGCTTACTTAATCACTAAGTAAAAATTATTGATTACAATGAGCAAAAATTAAAAGGTGATATACGTTGTCTCATTTGCCACCATATTTCTGACACATTTGGGATTATAAATACATTTGCAAATAGTGAAATTTCAGACCTGAAATACCTGCCATCCAGCAAACAGTCATCCACTTTGAATTCAAAGAAGGACCAGATAAAATAATTAACCCTTAGTCACTTGACCTTACTAAGATACTGGCCCTATGTGTGTATTTAACTTTGATAAGAGAAGATCAAGTTATTTTTTCTTGGTATAACTGCCTTTCTCAATTTTGCTATTTGATTTTTTGACAAGTTCGGCACTTACTGAAAGGCACTGGGCTGATTCATGTTGATTGTCACTGCTGGTTCTGAAAGTAACCCCTGATATTTTGTCACTTCTAGGTAAATATGTGCCAGGCTTTCAGGGGTTCACCCTAAGTCTGGGATGTGCTGGCATATCAATTGTTCTGCATCATCACCCAGACTTGAATGGGGAATGAGGATTCTCAGCTTGGATGTAAAAGATAATTCCAGCTATTTATTTTGAATTGGAACGTGTTTTCAATTAATGTTGTTGTTATTTTAAATCCTTAATCATTTTTATTAATTAAGTCAAGCTTTCTGTTCTTTAAATTTCTCTGAATATCATATTTAAACATCCTCCCAGCTCTGACAAGAAGCAACATTTGGCCCCTAGCTTGGCTCCTGTCAAAGCCTGTCAGGGGGTTCCAGGAGCAGGACTTCTGGACTATGACACCTCAGACCTACTCAGCACTGGCCCTTATTAGGTCTTACCAAATGTGTGTAAGTGCAATGGGTTAGCTTGCTTTGCCTTAATCTAAAAATGCACCATCTTTCTACAGTACATTGTAAAATTGACTGTGCTTTTATGTCTTAAGTAGGACTTCAAGTAGGTTATATTAACAATTGGAATGCACCTGTCCTGACTCATTTCACATTGAATTGTCACTGATATAAATTCTTGAGACTTACATTTTATCAGTCTGGATACTATCTTGGTTCAACCTGTGGCACAACTGCAATTGATTCTGGGTACTGGATATTAATATAGGTTGTTAAATAGTTCGTGTGAATGAATGTGTGAATTGTAACTATTAGCATCAATATATTATTGTGCTGCTGTGGATTTACTTATTAATTAGGAAATAAACCCCTGGGTTTCCAGTTTTATTTTCAAAGGCATACAACAATTGTTTGCTGATTAGCAATAAAGAAAGTTGTATTTGATAATAAGCACATGAGCTTTAAACATTAACCTGTACTCAAGCACGGAAGTGGCAGTGCTGAAGAAACCCAGATACGTATCTACACACATGATAGGGTTACTGAAGTACTCAGGACCACCTATGAATCACTGTGTGGAGGCACAACTCCCCCATTGTTCTCTATAGCTCAGTGAGATTATTTTTGCCTTTGGGTCAGAAGGTTCAACCCCACTCTAGCCACTGACACACCAGTGTAGTGATGAGGTAGTGCAGCCCTGTCAGAGGTGCTATCCTTCAGATGAAACAATAAACAGAGATCCCATCTGATTCTTAAGTAGATGTAAAACATTTTGAGGCATTATTCAAAGAAGAACAGTGAAGTTCTCTTTGGTATGATAGAAAATAGATTTCCTTCAATGAACCAAAACTGATCAAGTCACTTACCTCAGTTGCTTGCAGGACCATGATATGCACAATATGACTGCCAAATTTAGTGTGTGGCAACAGGAACTACATTTCAAAAGTCCTTTACTGTCTGTAAAGTTCTTTGAGATATCATGAAAGACATTTCTTAAGTACAAGGCTTACATTCCCATTGTTCTTTGATGATTGTTAACCACTCTGTCTCATTCATTAACAAGACCTACATTTTATACATATGACTAGGTATTTTAGGAATCCACTAACCTGGGAGATACAGCATGGAAACTTAGGTCATAGAACAACTATCTCAAAGTCTGATCAGAAAATCACTTGCAGAGATCATTAAGGCTATCAAATCTCTCTCCAGTGGCAAGGCATTGAGTTTCAATGCTATATTTGTCTAGGATACATCAAGATTGAGGGCACCAATTGAGTTTTTCCAAAAGTGAGCTGAAAATAAATCATTGCAAGATGGTGTGGGGATGCATCTATTATCTATCTATTCAAACAGAAGCAGTAGCAATGTGAGCATCAAACGGGAAATACTTCACAGAAAACCCTTACTGGGGTTATCTTAATTTGTTAAGATTTTATTCACAAGAAGCATAAATTTTGCAGACATTCATTTTGTATCAACAGATTAGAAACAACATTTAAATAACGTGATGGCTTTCAAATAAATATTACCTCTTTATATAGATGTCTCCATGGATACTCAAGACGTTACAAATCAGCAATGAGGAAGGGATCTGAACATGCGTACATTACAATGCAGGAATTGTTGGATCTATCAGAACATTGTGGCCTGAATAATGGCAGATAGTCAAGCTTCCTCATCCTGTCCTGATTTCAATGAAGTCACTCTTTCTCTCTCTCTATCTCTCTCTTTCGCTCTCTCAACACAGGGTTAGATAGGGCAACCCAACAACTGTTCTGTGAAACTCACGTAGTGTAGCAGTTAGCATAACGCATAACACCAGCAACCCAGGTTCAATTCCGGCCACTGTCTGCATGGAGTTTGTACATTCTCCCTGTGGCTGCTTGGGTTTCCTCCGGGTGCTCTGGTTTCCTCCCACATTTCAAAGACGTACGAGTTAGGGAGTTAATAGCATGCTATGTTGGCACCAGAAGCGTGGCGACACTTGCAGACTGCCCCCAGAAGATTCTACACAAAAGATGCTTTTCACTGTGTTTTTCAATGTACATGTGACTAATAAAGAAATCTTGTCTTACCTTATCATTCTTGCTCTTCATGTGATATTCACAAAGAGCATTGAGTGACCCACACTTTAGTTTCAATGCCAGTAGTAAGGTTGGAGCAATTTTCAGCCTGTTTATCTAATAGATGGACCCCTAATGATTACCACATCTGGAAACTAAATCATTTCCAGTTAGTTTGCCTCCAAGGTAGGATGAGAATTCGGTGGCACAAAGCTGAGTGAGACACGAACACTGAGGTCCTCAGAAGAGCATATATGGCAAGGATTCAGGCAATGATTATTCAAGCAAAGCTTCGATGGCCTGGTCATCTTTTCTGAATGGTACTTTTTGACTATTCAAGTAGTTATATTATAGTGAAATGAAGCTCGTGTATGTTCTTGTGACAATCATTCAAAAATAAGGATTGCCCAAGATCTGTCTAAACTGCATGGAATAAAATGTTTGAGACAGCCAAAGGGCAACATTCTGATGCCTGACATGTGGGAAGATGTACTTCAAAAGAAAGTCAATTTATTATCCATAGCCTATTACAGTTGGAAATGAATCATGGCTTTCAACTCTGATAATTATGAATAAACCATTATCATCCTAATACATGAAAATAAAACAAAACTACAGATGTTGGAAAGTGAAATAAAAATATAAAATGTTGAAAACAGCAAGTCAAGGCAGTATCTGTAGAAAGAGAAAAACCCAACAAATGTTTCAACAAATGTTTCAACGTTTAAGGTTGGAAAAAGTCTCCAGCATTTTGTGTTTTATCATCTTAATGCACATTCATTGAAAGAATATTAAATGCAATGTGGATAATTTAGATGATGTTATACATAATACGCATGCAATGTGACTCTGAAGATGAGGAATGTAGAGTTGTTGCTCCAGTTTATTTTAGCAATCTACATAAAATTACAAGACCCTTTGCCTTCTCGACTGATCCTTTGCAATGGACAGGAATGTGTCATTAGATTCTGATATGTTAATGATCGTTACAAAAGCCCACCCTGATGAGGAAAAAGAATTGCCATGCATAATTTCACATCAAAAGCAAATATGCTGTGGCTATCAATACGTACAGGCAAACCAAAAGGGAGGAAAATGAAGCATTTGTACCTTTGGATACATCTATTATGTAAATGGCACAAATTGCTTTGCACATGCATGAACTTCGAATGTTCTCCAGTCACAGGGGAATTTGCCTTTGCCGTTAGAATCTTAATACTGAAGTATTTTTTAATGATAACACTTTTAGTCAGAGTATTTTTCATTTTAGGTACTTTCTCATGTATGATCCACCAGTGCTTTAGAATCTCCATCTGACTCTCATTAACAAAGAGGCAAATGTTAATGTGCATCTGAAAAGTACATTGCACTGGGTAAAGGACACTTAAACTGAAATGTGCATTGCCTCATTGTTTCAATATGAGAAAATGTCAGAAGTGTAAAATGCTTTATTCTTAACATGCCTAACTGTAGTTGAGCAATGTTAACAATCACATTCATAAAACTCAAATATTTCAACAATAAATTTCCAAAAGGGAGGATTAGTTCCAATCTGACTTCCATGCCAGACTTGACAGAAATTGACATAAATTGAAGCTAGCTGGACTTCCCAAATTGATTCAGTTCAGACTGATCCTGATCCAGATGACATGAACGTCTTGTTGAAGTTAGTGTTGCTTTGGGAATTTCAAGCACAATTGTTCTAGCTCCACTGAACCTTGGACATTTGTACATGGATTATCCTCTCAAGATGCTCAAACCTAATAAGAATAAGTGCCAGAGCTTGGACGCATCTTTTACCCTTTCCCACTTGAATAAAGACAAGCATGACCTGATTTTTTAAACCATTACAAAATGCTAAAAACCACCATGGGTTTTATTTTCATAAGACTGTAAAGTGAGATGAAAGCTTTTCTGCTTTTCTTCCACAATTTCATTTCAATTCACATAACTGGACATTAAATTCCTCATCTTATTTTACTTTTTCCAATTAACTGAAGTTGTGCTCCCTAAAAGTGGCAACACAAGTGGACAGGGAGGTGAACAAGGCATAAGGCATGCTTGCCTTCACTGCTCAGGGCATTGAATGTAAAAGTTGTGAAGTCCAGTTGCAGCTGCATAAAACTTTAGTTGGACCACATTTGCAGTATTATGTGCAGTTGTGGTCACCACATTACAGGAAGGATGTGGAGGCTTTGGAGGGGGTGCAGAAGAGGTTCACCATGATGTTGCCTGGATTAGAGTGGATTAGACAAGAAGCAGTTGGACAGACTTAGAGTGATTTTTGCTGGAGTGTCAGGACCAAAATGATAGAAGTATGTAAAATTATGAGAGGCATACACAGCGCAGATAGAGTATTTTACCCAGGGTGGAAATGTCAAATAATAGAGTATGTAGCTTTAAAGTGAAAGGGGCCAAGTTTGAAGGAGATGTGCAAGGCACGCTTTTTACACGGAGAGTAGTAGGCGCCTGGAATATGCTGCCAGGAGAAGTTGTAAAAGCAGGTACAATAGCAATGTTTAAGACACATTTGTGCAGACATATGAACAGGTAGTAAACAGAGGGACACAGACCATGTACAGATGGGATTAGATGGATCAGCATCATGGTAGACGCAGACCTGGTAGGTCAAAGGGTCTGTTCCTGTGCTTTACTGTTCTATGTTCTAAGTCCCCTTGTGTTATCTGTTGAAAGGGTAACAAAGAAACAATGAATGACACTAGGAAGAAAACCCAGCTGCAACTGTCTAATAATATAGAAAGAATGATGGATATAAACAATTTAAAAGCAAGCCAGGTAAGAAATGGAATGGGTGTGCTAAATAGAATGCCAATGGATCCATTTTCAGCAAATGGGATGCAGGAACTGGTGAGAATATCCCAAAAGAGCTTATATCAAAGATGAAAGTGCTATGGTTAACAAATAATCAGTTCCTATAAATAATCACTCAAAATAACATGAGCAGTATTCTTGCCACAACTCCAGATTATGTTGCCATGTGCTTGGATGGTAGAACTTTCATTTTAGTTGGAGGTTGCTGGTTCGGGCCCCACTTTAGCGCACATAATCTATGCTATGGAAAGAGATATTTTCCCATAGCTGTTACCCTAATTAGAAACAAAGTAATGCCTAAAATAACACTTGCCCATTTTTAATACTCTGAAGCTATATGTGTTACTAGGGTTGGCTCCATTCCAGAGAAAACAAAGAATGGGATGAACCTTTTTGAGGAAGCTTATCCATAGAGAGGACTGAAAACCTATTGAAAAGCCTGCAACATGATGTACTCAGACTTCCAAAATAAATTTTGAAAACTCCTCTTCAAAAGCTAATCGCAAATCTCAAATACTAGAGAATTCATGGTGCAGTTTTGGAAATGGAAAATGCCTGATCAATGTCAAACAACTTAAGAGGGCTCTTATTGGGAAAGGTGTTAAGGTCCATTATTTCTAATCTACATTAATGACCTGAATTCAGTTGATCAATGATAAGCGATCAAATTTTCATACAATACTCAAGTATTGTCTGAGAAGACAGTTCAGAAAGTATCGAACTAATTAAATAAATATGAAAATGAACTGTGATTAATTACAGTTTTGACACTCCGAATATCCAAGGTTTGGAGAGCAACAAACTTGAACAAATAGAATAAAGTGGTGTGAGCTGTACTAAGGCAAAAGACTCCAGGCCCGGGTTCTGTAATAATCCAGTTAAAAGTAGATTTGTGTATTGTGTCCAGTTCTCAACTTTGAGAATCATGATTCAAGTCCAGGAGATGGTTGAAGGAAGATCCACAGGGCTTTCACCCTAGTGATAGAAAACCATAATATGGAAATGTAAAATTTTCCCTTTTCTGCATTAAAAAGTGTATAACAGACAAGTGACTTGCTGGAAGTTTATAAAGCAATTTCCTGGGTCTGCCTAGACATTATGAAGTAATTTCCTGTGTCTGCCTAAAGGTATACGAAATAATTGACAAAGTCTAGCTAGACATACATAGATTAATTTTCTGGGTCTACCTTTTTCAATATGTAACACTAAACAATGAAAGCAATAAAGGAACATAAGATAAAATAAGTAAAAGGAAAATTTAGTCTGGTCTCAAGGCAGTGCAGAATCAGTCACCTGCTGCATAGGCAGCTGAAACAATAATGCTGCATGGAGCTGGCAGTTACAATAACAGTTATGGTTGGTTAGTGAAGGTCTAAAACTTGGCTAAGCTGCCTTGCAATCGTGTTATAATGCTGACTTTTGAGGATGATACTGTGGAGTGGCACAGATGGCAACCCTCCTTTCAAAGATCTCATCCAACACCACCTCCATTTCAGCAGTTATTGAACAGAAGGTTGATTGCTGGGCTGCTGAGTCAGTTATCTGCAGACGTATGCTTACACCTTGGGTATCCATTCTTTCTATTTTTGCTTTGTTACAGCCTAGTTAGCTTCAACAATGACAGAATAGTTCCGGTGCCTTTAACACAGAACAGGCACACCAAGAAATGTTGCAGACCAAACAAAGGTTGACCTTGAGCCACATGAGGAGATATTAGGGCAGATAAATAAAAGATTGGTCAAAGAGTTAAATTGTAAAATTATCTTAAAGGAGAAAAGAGTGGTTGTGAATGTGATCACTTTTTGGAGGTAATTCATGACCTTGGGACACCTACAGGCAACAATAGTGAAGCAAATGAAAAACTGGGATGATCAAGAGACCAGGTTTAAGGGGCTGCAGATATTTCAGAGGATTATATTTTTGTATTTATATATTTCCTTATGACATAGAAGGAGACTACTTGGCCCGTCATCAGCGAGCTCTCAGTACAATCCCATTCACCACCATATTTCTCTGTAACCTATTCTCTTGCACATGTCTGTTAACATCCACAACCCCACACCCTCAATGCCACCATCCACGCTGTTTATCTCATCACCCATCCACACTGGGGCAATTTACTTTACAGTGACCACTTGATCTAATAACAACCACAACGTTGGGATGTCAGAGAAAACCGGAGTTCCTGGGAGATACCAGTGCAATGAGAGGGAGAACGTGCAAACCTCACACCAATGGAGGTCAAAGCCAAATTGAGGTTGCTGGAGCTGTGAGATACCTGCACTATCTGCAGTCCTACTTTGCCACCCATGGAGCTCACAGAGATCAAAGAGGTAGGAAGGGAATTCATCATCAAGCTTTGAGACCGGGGCCTCTGTACTTCCCTCTGCAACTGGATACTCAACTTCATCATCGACAGACTTCAGTCAGTGAGGATTGGTAACAACATCTCCTCCTTGCTGATCATCAACACAGATGCACCTCAAGGATGAGTGCTTAGCCCCCGCTCTACTCTCTATATACACATGACTGTGTGGCTAAGCATAGCTCTGTTGTGACTGTGATATTAGTCACTGGAGAGACACTGAAGCTGGTAATATTCATCACAAGCAGGCATTCTCCTGGGCAGTCTCTTGGTAGAGTCTCCCAGACTCAAAGTACATCATATTTTTATACCCTTAAGATCAAAAATAACAGCAGGTGATTCAATATCATTTCAATAGCTACAATGACATTGTTTTCTTCAATATTTTGAGTCTAACAATGCTGCTATTGAGTTACAAATCTACAATGGGATACCTCTCTGAATGTTCAAACACATTTGTTAGGTAAAATAATTCACATGGATGGTCTAAATGCTTCTAAGGACAGAGATCCCATACACCCAAAATTAATGCTGTGAGGGCTGACCCTCTCGAGTGCACAATATCCAATGTATCGATAGACATGGGAAACCTGTGACCATGTTTGAGGTGCTAAGTGACAATATCAGTCTGGTCTGCAAGCTTCCTTGAGCTTGGTCACAATGGTGCAAAATAACTTAGCCATAGTTGCCTGGCTTGATGTAGGCCAATTAATATAATTCCATTGTCTTAGGTTTGGCTGATGCAGAAGAGAACATCTCATGGTCACTTCATTTTGCAAACCATATCTCTTGAGCAGCCAGCCCTCTGCTGTAGGGCAGCAGCCTGTCCTCTGTAGTCAGTACTGTTTGTTTGCAGAGCTGACCTTTTAACTTCAACCTGATTGCTGCTTTACATTAAGAACTGAAGACTGGTTCTTGTTTGAATTAATATCTGCTAAATTCACATAATTCCTTAACTCCTGAATCCCTAACAAGCTCCAATGCCATCTTCACATTTGCTGACAACACTACTGTTGTTGGATGAATCACAGGTGGCGATGAGTCAGCTTACTGGAGCGAGATAGGACACCTGGTTGAGTGGTGCCACGACAACAACCCCTCACTCAACGTCAGTAAAACTAAGGAGCCAATTGCTGACTTCAGGAAGGGGAAGGAAGGCAAATGTGCCAGTCTACATTTGGGGATTGGCAGTTGAGAGAGTCAGTTGCTTTAAATTCTTGGACATTAACATATCGATGACCTGTCTTGGGCCAAGCACATAGATGCAATCATAAGGAAAGCACGACAATATCTTTACTTTCTAGGGAAGTTAAGGAGGTTTGGCTTGTCACCAAACACGCTAACAAACTTCTACAGATGTACTGTTGAAAGTATCCTGACTGGTTGCATCATGGTCTGATATGGAAATTTGAATGCACAGGAACCTAAGAAGCTGCAGAGACTAGTGGACTCTGCCTATTACACCATGGGCACATCCCTCCCCACCATCGGTAGTACCTACAGGAAACACTGCCTCAAGAAGGAAACATCCATCATCAAAGATCCTTACTGTCCAGGTCATGCCATCTTTTCACAGCTACCATTGAGCAGGAGGTACAGAAGCCTGAAGTCCCACACCACCAGGTTCAAGAACAGCTACTTCCCTTCAACCATCCAGTTCTAGAACCAACTGGCGCAACCCTAATCATTACTTTTTAGCAATACTATGACCACTTGGATCACTTTGAACTAAAATGGACTTTTTTTGTTCTAATTGTGTTCTTTCTTATAAAAGTTGTGTTTAATTTATCTTTTTCTTGTGAATGCTGCTGTATGATGCTCTGTGCCTGTTATGCTGCTGCAAGTAAGTTTTTTATTTCAGCTATGCACACATGGACTTGTGAACTCAACTTTGATTTTGACTTTGACTTTTTCATACCTACCTGGTTGGCTGCAGGATTCCAGTATGTTCAAGACAGTACATATATTGTTTGAAAAAGTGTACCATTTGGTCTATAATATTACTTGTCGCAAAATGGTTTGCTGTGTTTATACTGGCCATGTGTTCATTGGTTCTGGACTAGGCACTGAAGCTCAAAAGCTGATGAACCTCATCACCTAGTAGCTAGTAATTACCTTGATGTATTGGGTGAAATGCAGAGGACTACTGCTGAATGAAGGAGTCGTGTCCACTCTTAGGATGATGGACATTCACTTGCAGGAGGCACCATCTGTAGTCACCAACCAGTTGCAGACTGAGGAAGTGGAATCCTTTCAGGATTCAGTTCAGGATTAAGTTCAGGAAAATAGCAGAGCTGGCATGAAACCCAGCCAAGGCATTACGCACGCCATCAATGGCAGACTGCAGCATGGAGAAGCCTGCTAACATTTGTACTTGCTGTGCTGGCCTGTTGCTGGCAGGAGAAAATGAGATGAAGCTGTATTTGTTTTTGCATCAGTGTATGGCAAACTGAAGTGTTGCTTTTATTTCCAGTGGTAGTCTGGAAGGTATCTGACATACACATGTTACGATTAACAGTCATCCTGACAAAGGTAAATTGGTTCTTGCCCTGTTATTTTACCAGATGAGGCAACAGTGATTTCAAGTTGCCCATAACAAACAATCAGTGTATAAATTATAACAGGAAGATACTGTCAACTTTTTTTTGAAAGACAAAGTATTGTCAGAATATTTAACAATTCCTCTACCAGTGGTGACCGAAATCTGTGAAGAACCTCCTAAATCAGGGAACAAATGCAAACTACACAATATTTTACATGTTGCCTTCAGGAAATGGCAGTGATATACTCCAATTAATACTTTGGCCAAAGAAGAAGGAATTAGCACCCTCCACCTCCCTCTTGACAAAACCAGTTAATTCACTTTTCAGATCCTCAGAGCAATTGGTTGCTAAAACCAATTTTAGCAAAAAAAAGTGAATTTGTGTTCACTTTGTTATGTGATTGTATTTAGATTGAAATCCTTCTACTTTACTGATGGACACTGAGGTTCCATTTAGAAAACAACATGTGTAGGACTCCATGGTCTGGTGTAAATGGTCAGGTGCATTCTGGAAAATTACTACGTGCATTAATGTACTGTAGCAAGAAATCTAAAATTGAAACTAAAATTCAAATAAGACTGTCATTGATTATAACCAAAGCCATTATTTCTGTTCTATGGAGTTGTGTTTGATGTCTTGGGAAGTTACTTGTGCTCACTTTGAGCTGTTCAGAGCAGGTCCAAGATTCCCTTAGTCCTTACAACATTAAAAGAGTCCATTCAGCCCAGTAAGTCAATGCAGGATCTCAGAATTTCTATCAATCCCATTCCTCAGCTTATTTCCCTGTAATTGATGTATGTAGTCATGTTTTTAAAGATGTTCTTTGTTTACTCTGAAATAATGGATTATAAAATGCTACAAATTATATTTCACTCATGTCAAGTTTATTTTAAAAGAAAGATATCCTACATGACTTCCTATATACTCTGCTCCATCATGACCCCCTTATTAATATTGTTCACTGGCAACAGCTTGATTTGTAACAATTAGGAACTCTTTACTCAGGCAACACCAAATATTAAAAATTTAATGAAAATTCATTCAACTCCAGCTCTTTGTATTTCATTCTCAGGGTCACAATTATAAAAATGTTGTATTGTGTCTTGTTAATTTATTTGCTGAGGTTACTGATCAAACCAAGAATTTGTGTTCACTTTGTTATGGTGATTGTATTTAGATTGAAATC
>JARFYF010000001.1:20761865-20772670 GCA_030265395.1 Rhina ancylostomus
AGGAAGGCAAGAAGGAAGGCAAGAAAGAGGGGAGGGAGGGAAGGAGGGAGGGAGGGAGGGAGGGAGGGAGGGAGGAAGGAAGGAAGGAAGGAAGGAAGGAAGGAAGGAAGGAAGGCAGGCTTAATTTGTCGCAGTTTAGCATCTCTGGCACTCAGGAGGTTGTTACACATCCCCATATGCAATTCAATCAAACGAGGGTCAAAAAAAATCCTGTTTTTCTGGTACCCAAGAAGGAATTTCTAAAAGGTTTGGAGTTCAGGACTCAATGGGGAAGAGCAGAGCAGCAATTTGGCATTAAATGCAAAATATAGTGTAAGAAAGTTAAGGAGCAAATTCTACTGCTCTTCTCCCCCACCCCTTCCCTCGCCCAGTCAAATCTTCTCAAGACAAAACCAATTTTAATCAAACCAGTTATATGCCACAACACAAAATTAAACAATCCTCAATTAGAGCCAGGAACAAATTATATGGCAGTTTATAAAGTGGGGGTTAATATGAAGTTGTGCAATTCAGACTGCCTTGGGTTACTCCCGTCTTACCTACAGGGGAAGTCAGGAGTGGAGATAAGAGATGGAGACAGTGAACAGCACGTCTGTCTTCTGTTGTCCTCGCAAATATTATTTCACCAAGGGAGGCTCAGTGCTTTCCAACAAATTTAGAAGTGTATTCATGATTGGAAAAGAAGTAATGCAACAGCTAGTTTTTGAATGGCCCCTCATGGGAGATTTGTAAAAATCATAGGAATAGATTGGCCTGTAATCTAGGAATGGCAATCTAGAGAAAGATGCACTCATTCTGCAATTCTTGCACAAGTCCCAAAAGAATAATTGCTGGTTTCCAATTCTTTGTTATACCTGGCGATCACCAATTCATTCTTACACACCTAGTTGCGCATGTTCAGCTTCTCTCACTGGAGGAAGATCCAGCGAGAATATGGATTGAAGATGCCATGTGTCCATCCCAAAAGGAAAAGCAAACTGTTCAAACTATCACCCTAAAGGACAAGTTTACAATTTTATACTACCACAAGTGCAGTTAAACTTGGGCAACTAGTTTGTAACCAAAATGCACCATTTCTGCCACCCCAATATTCTATCCTCAACCACCATCAAGTTGCCTCCAACACCACAAGCAGTCAAGCTTTCAGCTACTGACCTCTCCACTTGCTTCAAATTCTGAAGAAGGCATCCCTCAGTATCTCTTGGCCATTTAGTGCTTAGTGATACAGCTCCAAGCCATTTTGTGGAGTTACCCCTCAGCAAGGTCTGAGATGTATTTACATCAGAATCTCATGAAAAGTACCTTCAATAATATTTAAAGAACTACCTGTACCTGACATGCATCTCTGCCACCTTCAGGCAGCCCTGCACAAATGATCTGCTCGGTTATGTTTGGTAGGTACCACTGGCACTGGCTGTTGTCATAAACATCCACTTCAGTCCCCAGAAGTTCATTATTTGTGGATCCTATTGGCAAGGAAAATAGTACAAAATCAGTTTATAATCCAGAATAAACTGTATTTAAAATGCTTAAAACAAAAATCAATATCTTCCATCAGTGCAATATGTCATCATTCTCAAACTACCACGCATTAAGGAAAGAGGCAAATCCACTTTGTCTAGCTGGCCATTATAAAGTACATGGCACAATTTAGTTTCCTCCTCTGCGGGAGTCAGTCCTCAAGGATGGTTAAAAACCATGCAGGTTAGTGCCTGCACTTTGGCAGCAGATGTCAGAGGTCCCACCATTCATAATTTAACCTGCTGATCACATCGAAAGCCCCCTTTGGACATGCAATGTTGCATTTAACATTGGGACTGCCTGCATTCTCAGCTTTGTCCAATTTGGGTGGGCGTGGCTCTCCCATGTGTCATAGGCCTGAAACCCAAGAGACAAATGAGATGAGAGGGACAGGATTATTCCTGTGGGTTCCATGAGGAAGCAATGGCCTCCAATTGCATTAGACCTTACCACTTCTAGAACAAGTACCCTGGAACCCATTCCTAAACTAGTGTTGGCTGGCCATAGTCTACCCATCCAATTTTCTGCGCAGCAGTCCACTCTGGACAGCTAATGATATTCTGAAGATGGAGGGGTGAGGTTCTTCAGATAAGGTCTTGTAACTTGCTCCATTTGTGAGAGTTACTCAGTATCCATGGGAACTAACAGCAGAAGCAGGATTTGTTGTAATAACATACAAGTACAATTCAATAATATTCATTCAAGGCCATTCAATTGGAGGGATCAGTATTTTGAAAATAGGTGCACTGAAGTATCCCCCCTTATGACTGCACTATATTCCATAACTACAACACTCCTGGTAAGTGGTCAAGCATACATTTACTGTTAGAGCATTTTATTGTTCAATTTAGAGGAACAAAAAAAAACCTGAACTAGCCAAGCCAGAGAGTTACTATTTTAAATATTTCAGCTAAAAGAACCACTTATCCATTCCAAGTTAAGCCTGTGCTTTGTTTTAATTCAAAATGATAGCAACACTTCCCAGAATCTACACTGCTAGAACAGAAATTCAAAAGCCAATCTTAGTGACTTCGAGGAACAGGTGTAATAGCAAGAAGCAAATTAAAACAATCTTTGATCAATACCATACTCCTTAGTTTTTCCCCATCCATTGGTTGTACATCTTCTGCCAGAAATAGATGCATTGACTGCAGGTAGACAAGCCAGTTGGACAAAGTCAGTGTGTTCAACTGGCTGGGACGACTCTAACAGGACAACATCGTAATCATAGGAACATGTTGCCAGAGGATGAATAATTTTCTTTGCAATTGTTCGTTTCTGAACACTGTTTGTTGACCGATCCAAGAAATGGACTCCAAATACTGCAGTCCAGTTGTCCGTATCCCTAGAATTCAATGAAAAACAATTGTTTGAATTTACTCTTCCAAGGGCTTGGGCTATTAAAAAAAATATGAAGTCTGTATAGGCCATCTGCACTCATCTTTGATTTAATGCATTTTTCCCTTTAGTTACATGGCCAGATAATGAGCAACTTGAGATTTGACATTAATACTGTAGTTATTTTTCACTAATGTTCAAGTTTCCTTGAAACTAAATGTTCACTGGACAAGTAGACCAAGCAGCATTAGTCATATTTGGGATCTGCTTAATGCAAGACTGACTGACAGTGGGTATGAGATAATTTCATGCAACTGTGCTGCACCAGCTCTTAGAAGGAAACTTCTAAATTACTCATCATTTCCCCACGGGTTGACATATAGAGAGATGGGCCATAAAGCCTTCTTTTGTACTTGTCCTCTAACTAAATTGTTGAAGCAAAAGTTTTCCTCAGCCGGATAATAATGACCAACTGGAGTTATCAAATCTCAAGTGCAACTTTTTCTAAATTTTCAAGTTTCCTGAAATCTAGAGGAGTAGACCATAAGCATCAATTACATCCAGATTCTTTTGAAAGCAAGACTGACAGTAGGTATTTACAATCCTGACCAATGGTCTTTGTTCCTAAAAATCATAATTACTGATATTTCCATAGCAGGTAGCACACACAATCACCAGTTTTCAGCTTAGTAAATTCTCTTGATGGACTATATTAGATCCCCATTCAGGATTCTGCATTGGAGAAATCCATTTTAAAAATATATGCTCCAAGGCAATCCATAGGCAGGAAGCATTGGACTGGTTATAACTAATTCAAGTAATTCATCAAGTCCAATTAAAATAACATTGTTTACTTTAAATCTGAACTAAAGCACCATTTACACCATGCTGATTTGGCTTGCCTACAGAGACACCTAAACACTCAGAATTTTTATACTAATCTGGATCATGCTGCCTTTAAGATGAATATTTGGAGGAAGAATGTAATACCTCAATCAAAACTAATGCAGACTAATGATTTTTATATAAATTGCTAGATGATAATTACGTGGTGTTCTTAAAGCAATGTGCAGCTGATAAAATCCATCTACAGGAGATTAACATTGCTCCGCATTTATGATGTCCATTGTATTTTAAACTTGCTATAAAAAGCCACTCTCCATCATGAGTACTCACTCCACTTGCAATCCTGTGGTGGAAGGGTCGAACTTTACGTTGTCCACAACCTTTCGCCAAGGAAAGAAAAAGATAATAATATACCAAAGTAACAAAGATTTTCCTAATTCACTTTATGACCTGCAAAAAGTTTTCAGAAAGTAAAATGAGGAGAGGCCAATCAGCTCACCATATCCAAAGCCACTCATTCTCATACAACAAGACTCAACACCCATGCTGAAACAAATACATAAAATAAGTATTCAAATTATCTTCTAATCTTTTGGGAGTTGGGTCTCAAGTACACAGAGTATGAATAATCATTGAACTCTTGTTATGTTAGGAAACATTCCAGCTGAACAAATTTTAAAACTTTTCTACTACTTCAGATTTTATTCTGGTACATCTTTATCTACTGTTTCCATGGTTCTAATATTTGTTTTTGCCCTTTTAAGATGTGCCAGATTGAAACAACTAACAGCTTACACAAAATCAAATCTACCACAAAGTGGCCTTGTGTACAGAATCTGGAATTTTAAACTGTGGGCTTTTATTCCAAGACAAACTTAAAACAGACTTGTTCCAAGACAAACTTAAAACAGGGAGGAGATAAAGCTTGTTTTGAGTCTCATCCGAAATACACCAACAGTGCAACAATGCCACGTTGGTTTGTCAGTCTAAATATTAAATATTACTTACCACAGGCAGCATAATCAGATGTCTTGCAAGCTTCGTTGTCCACACACTTGAGGAAAGTAAAAGACTGCAATAAAAAGTGAACATTTTAGAACCAAGTATTTATGCATGGTCAACTAATCTCAAAACACTTTATTACAACAAAATTGTGTATTCAGACATCCAGTTCAAAATTCAAGTCACAACGGAACCCAATTCACACAGATTATAGCAAGAATACACCTGACAGAGTTATATTAAAGTCTCTTCCAAAAGCAAGTTTTTTTTCTTCGTTTTATCATTAGTCTAATCTAATGTTAGAAAGTGATAGTCCCACTAATAGAACTTTCCAAGCAAAATTTACCAGGATTCCAGTGAGAAAGTGGACAAAACCAAACAAAAACATCAAGACTGACTATTTTGCTCATTTTGTGCTCCTGTCATCATTCCATCACCAGAACAATGACTGGCTACATTATGGAAACATTAGTTCCAAATATATATCAGTTAGAGCAAGAACTTTAAAAGGAATACAACCACCAAGTCACACATCATCTTAACATGGATGCAAGAGAAAAGACTCACCAAGCTCACTGCACAAGATTTTGCAACAGATGCAATCTTACACATCAAGAGCAAAACATGAATAAAAATCAAGACCCTCAGCTTTAATACAACTCTAAACCTGGACTATAACCGATGTGTTTGACAAATGATTCACTAGCAACAAGGAAGCTCAAAAAGACCTCAGCATTGGTGGAGATAAGCAAATCCTCCATCAGAATGCCCAAGAGAGTAATAAATGCAGACTGATCTACCCTTGAACTTAGAACTCATCACGTCTTGCAGAAATAATTGAATATATTCTTAATTTATTGATAATAAAAATATGTTTTGGCTTTATTCATGGTCGAATCATTTCTGGCACTTCAAAATGGGTGATTTATTGTATGTTTGTAAGGCTGATATTTACATTCAACCTTTTGATTACAATGACAGTGCGTAGTAGGCCTTATAATATAGCCATGGTATATTACCGCGGGGTAAATTTTATTCCAGTGCGAATGGAGAATATACCAATTAATCTATATGACTTAAGCATTAGTAGTTGGGTTAGTAGTAGCAGTGAGACCCAGTCCACATACTTGTTCATCAATTCACTATCCACCTCACATCAAAACTTGCCATTTTTCCCACCAACAGTTCAATATATTAAATATCCTTTCATTATCTTGATCTGCTTTGATTAGATCATGCATGTTTCTTAGAATAAAGTTTGAAACTGAGTCTCACATTTCCTCAAGTCTCCAGTATTAAAATGTAACAACCATTAGAAGTCTCTGGGTACAGCCAACTGTGCACAGCCATTAGCTCAGTATCTTATCTCGGTATGCACAGTTACAGTTTGCCAAACCTTGAATTCAGTGGAAATTGACTGGGATGGAAGGGTCAATATTCTGCCAGGTTCAAAACCACTCCTTGAAGAATATTAATATCAGTAAATGTAACATCAGTGTATGACATACTTGATCAGGTATGCATTGTATGTTGTGGTACATTCTGATAATAATCTCAAGTAAACCAGTCACATCTTCAACTCTGCATGCTTCCCTGTGTAATACTCTACACACTGTTCCTTAGTTCACTATAGTTTGGAACCCACAGGACCTGTACACTAGCACCATTCTGGAATTAATACAGTGGGCTGAGTGGCCTGTTTCTGGTATTGGTATTGGTTTATTATTGTCACTTACACAGAGGTAGAGTGAAAAACTTGTCTTGCATACCTTTCGTACAGATCAATTTATTACATAGTGCATTGAGGTAGTACAGGGTAAAACAATAACAGAATACAGAGTAAAGTGTCACAGTTACAGAGGAAGTGCAGTGCAGGTAGACAATAAGGTGTAAGATAGATTGTGAGGTCAAGAGTCCTTATTGTATAAGGGAACCATTCAATAGCCTTATAACAGCAGGATAGAAGCTGTCCTTGAGCCTGGTGGCATGTGCTTTCAGGCTCCTGCCTGACAGAAGAGGGGAGAAAAGAGAATGTCCTGGGTGGGTGGGGTCTTTTATTATGCTGGCTGTTTCACTGAGGCAGTGACAAGTATAGATAGAGTCCAAGGAGGGGAGGCTGGTTTCCATGATGCGCTGGGCTGCATCCACAACTCTCTGCAGTTTCTTGCAGTCCTGGGCAGAACAGTTGCCATACCAAGTTGTGATGCATCCAGATAGGATGCTTTCTGTCATGCATTGTTAAAAGTTGGTGAGTGTCAAAGGGGACGTGCCAAATTTCTTTAGCCTCCTAAGGAAGTAAAGGCTGTGCTGTAAGTTGTTACGATTTTAAAAGTGCCAACTCCGGGACTACATAACATTCATTTCTGACAAGGTCATTCTCAAATTTGTAAATAGTTGCCAGCTATTGTCCAGAGGATAGTACTCTCACATCTAAATCAGAGGTTTTATGGGTTCAATATCTATTCCAGTAACTTTAACACATTCAAAGCCCACAACCTCTAAGCTATATAAAGTCAAAGTTGAGTTTGTCATATGCACAAGTACATGTGTGCACAAGTGCAATGAAAAACTTACTTGCAGCAGCATCACAGGAACATAGCATCATATAAGCAAATCACAGTGACTGCTGTTACGGGGTACAGAATTATTTTAGAATGCTTCTGCAAAAAAAAACTTACGATGGCTGACACAGAACTCTGGGGCAGACCATTTAACCATTATTCGTATTCTGTCTTCTTGGCAATCCAAAACCAATCCAACAGCTCTGATTGTTCTCTATGATCACTGATCTTCCCAGTGATGTTGAGGTTAAACAGCACAGCATAGAACCTACCACCAAGGTTCTGAAGTTTCTGTAAAGTTAACTGATCTAATTTTTAGTAATGTACTTATATCAATAATACGTGCTCTGAGTTTCAGGTGCAATCATTTAGTGAACTGGAAAATAATCCAAATGCTCATGTGTTCTTCATGATTGACTCCAATCTCCACTTGCCTTCCATGCTGAGTTCCAACAAAACAGTGCCAACAAAGTTTGTACCCCTTTGCTGCCTGTGCCATTCAATCCAAGGTTGGATGCAAGGTGCATCAGCCATCTCTGAGGCCAGTGTGTGACAACTGAATCCTGCCACATTCACTCAGAGTTCGTTTATCCTCTACCAGTCTATATAGGATTCCATCATTCCACCTTGCTAACCTCACTGTGGCAGGACATCTTCACACACAAAATGAAGAGAGTCATAGTTCATTCCTCATCAACAATCTCAGACAAAGTCTATCTAGCTTTGATTTATCACGTTAACTACTTCCAGACAGGTTTGGTCAATGTGCATTCAGATGGGAATATCTAGTGCAAATCTGGGATGGTTCAGATAATGTCTTGTGCAATCAACCTCTGTTTCCTGTTCAAGTTTAACAGCAGGATGATGGAACTAAACATTGTGTCTTTAGCACAATTTGGATAAACATATACCAAACTCCAACAATGTTAAAAGCAGATGAAAGGGTCTTCCCATATTAATCAACCAAAATGGTTCATAAGTTGTAAAGAGTTTCCTTCAATTTTCTTGACATTCTGTACACAGTTCAAATTGCTCAGAATCTTGCCTCCCATCATTGCATCACACAAAAATAAATACAAATGACAAGGAAGAAATGTTTACATTATACTGTTCCCTCTACACTCTCATGACGTCCCAAAGTGCTTCACAGTCAATTAAATACTTTTGAAGTGTAGTCACTGTTCTGATGCAGGAATTGCAATTACCAATTTGCACACAGCAAGGACCCAGAAACAACAATGCGTTAATGACCAGATAATCTCCTTTAATCGCATTGCAGGAGGAAAAACTGTCAGCAAGGGCACTGGGGAGAATTCCCCTGGTGAGTTTGCAATGTATACTCTCCATGACTTAATACCCTTTCTATAAAGCATCATCAGGAACTGCATATATTACTTTTACTGTGGCTTAACTGATATCAAATACAAATTTGTCATTGTTTCATTATTATTGTCCTTATTTATTTAAAAAAATGGTTGGTTTTCTGATTTTATTCATCTGAATTTGCATATTTTGGAAATATCTTTAGAGTATTTCATCGTAACTGCAAATGCATTTGTAATTTTATCCAAACTAAATTAACTAGATCTTTTGTTCTGTGGATTTTCTGGCTGTTCCATTAAATCTTTCTTCATTATTTCCAAGTACATCTGCATGTTAAGTACTTCTGTTTAAGTTATTTTGTCTGACAAGCTTACTAATGTAACCAGGAAGCCGTCTGTCCTGCTTGTCTTACTTTCAGGCCAATAAAATTGATCAGGTGTGAGATGATGACCAAATTACCTGGTTAACAGCAAAATCCTATTCTTTTATCTATTAAAATGGGAAATATTTGGCAACTATGTACCGTGGTTAATATCTCCCACCTGGAAACTTTTATTGGTTCACACATATAACAATCAAGGAGAAAAGCTTTCCCTGCAACATTAAGGAGTCTGTTA
Organism: Rhina ancylostomus; assembly: GCA_030265395.1. NCBI lineage: Eukaryota > Metazoa > Chordata > Chondrichthyes > Rhinopristiformes > Rhinidae > Rhina > Rhina ancylostomus. The sequence goes on from JARFYF010000001.1 coordinate 20,771,074, forward strand.
TATTGAAGACAAGCAAACCAGGGGGATCTGCCAAATGACCTAGAATCAACAAAGAAACAAAAGAAGAGAATTGGGCTTTTAGAGAGGCCATGAGGGAGAAATTCTAGAAAATGAAACCTCATCTTTCATCTCAAAAATGTTGTGTGCATTTGTAATTTTAATTGAAATGGAGCTGAGTAGTTTGAGTATCTTTTGCATTTACTGGTAGATAGCTATCTGCCCTAAGCCAAGTATTATAGAAAGTTGTACCAAAGATTCATAACCTTCTTTCCTTCAGGACCACCAGGCTGGTGGACTAATGCCTGCAAGGTGCAGAATAGAGAGATAGCTGGACTATTTATATTAAATACTACAGGAAGAGTTTGATATAATCATAATTTGTCTCCTTTCGTGGGGGTAGTATTTAAAACTCTAATTGCCAAACTCTGGCTAGTTAACAACTGATGGTTCTGAAAGCTATTCACACCTCAAAATTTGTAATTTTTTCTCTAAGATGGTCCAAAAATATTCTGGCACCCTGTAGGTAATGGTAAATTTCATCATTGATGCCTTACTTTCATTGATAGGTGGCTCCCAAGATCTAAGAGGTTTTCTAAGGTCTCATGTAGACCTTTATTGTCAGAGAGAGTGGTATTGTACAGTTCAGGATGATTGCAAGAGGATATTAATTTTGCAGATGTTTTGTAAGCCTCATTCTCTTTCATGTTTCAGGGAAAGATGCAACGATGCTTGCCCTTCAAACATAAATGTACATAAGTGTAACCTACATACTGTAAGTTGCTGTTTGATGTTGGAGTGTCATTGGAGTGGAAGTGATATAGGTTGAACAGTTTCCCATTTGTCCCATAGTTTAGCTTCACTCCAGTGGGCATCATATTGAAGGTGAGGTGCAGCATTGTGCAGGAAAAATTGAGAAAAGTCTTGGGGCAATTACATAGCCTTGCTTGATGCCACTCTGTGCACTGAGAATGTGTCTGTTGTGGACCCACTGGTTGAGATCCTGACTTGCAAGCCATCATGTAGGAGGTACATGATGAAGATGAATTCCTGTGGGAAGACAAATTTGTGAAGGATGCTTCACAGTCCCTCACAATCAATGGAATCAAAGGCCTTAGTGAAGAGAAAAAGGCTAACTATGTGGTTAATTATGCTCTTTGTCTTTGTTTTGGAGTTGTCACACAGTGAAAGGTGGGATCTAATCTACAGGATAAATGGAAAATTGTCCATTTGCTTTTACCTCCATTCAAGTACCAAATTGCTCAGATCTTGGTCGTCATGTTGCAGGATGCAGATGATGCTGTTGCATCTTTCCATTCAGAGGACAAGTTCTTGGTCATCATTGATTTGTTCACTGAAGAGTACAAGAGAATGGGCCTTAGACTAAACACTATAAGGCGACAATCCTCCTTCAGCTTACCCCTGCTGCAAAACATTGCCACTCCAAAAATATACATCTGCAATGAGACCCTGGGACTGGTCAACCATGTTCCATATCTCAGGAGTCAGCATGCAGCCAAGGCAGATATCTGTAAGGAGTTTGTACGTTCTTTCCGTGTCTGCGTGGATTTCCTCTGGGTGCTCTGGTTTCCTCCCACAT
>JARFYF010000001.1:20858070-20868100 GCA_030265395.1 Rhina ancylostomus
GCTGCATTTGGAATATTGTGTTCAGTTTTGGTCACCCTGCTATAGGAAAGATGCCATTAAGCTGGAAAGAGTGCAGAGAAGATTTATGAGGATGTTGCCAGGACTCAAGAGACTTAGTTGTTGAGAGAGGTTGAGCAGGTTGGGACTTTTTTCATCAGAGCAGAGGAGAATGAGGGGTGATTTACAGAGGTGTATAAAATCACAGGGTGAATGCACACAGTCTTTTGCCCAGGGTTGGAGAATCAAGAACTAGAGGGCATAGGTTCAAGGTGAAAGGGGAGAAATTTAATAGGAATCTGAGGGGCAACTTTTTCACCCAGAGAGTTGTCAGTGTATGGAATGAGCTGCCAGAGGAAGTGGATGAGGGAGGTATATTAACAACATTTAGAATGTACTTGGACAGGTGCATGGATAGGAGAGGTTTAGAGGGATATGGGCCAAATGCAGGCAAATGGGACTAGCTGAGATGGGAATCAGCGTTGACCAGTCAGGCCAAAGGGCCTGCTTCCGTGCTGAATCACTCTCTGACTCTATTTCGAGTGGCTGTGGCTTAAGTATTCTTCCAACCTCCAGACTGCTACTAAAAGCAAGGCATCTGTAGCTTTCTGCGGAACTACTAAGTTAGTGAGTGTATGAAACACTTCAGAGTTGAGTAATATTGCTTTCTTATGTTCCCTTGCTACATGTTCAATGCTTGCACATTTTCAGCACCTGTCCTTCCGTTGAAGAATATTACTGGCCATAGAAAAGACTCTATCCTCTCTGTGTAGTTTGTGAAGAATTCACAAACATTTGTTAGATACCAGCAGAATGCCCAGAAAGCCTGCTTACACTTGAGTCTCCATTTTCTTTCTTGTCCCACCAAAATGATATTGCACTCCTCAACCTTACTGTATGCAGTTCTGGTCAGCCAGCTATAGGAAGATGATTGTCATTAAGATGGAAAGGGTGCAGAAAAAATTTAAAAGATGTTACTGAGACCATAGGGCTTGGGTTATAAGGAGAGACTAGATAGGCTGGGGCTTTTTTTGCCTGGAGCGTAGGAGGCTGAGGGTGACCTTATGGAAGTGTAAAAAGTCATGAGGGGTATAGATAATGTCAATGGGCAGAGCCTTTTTCCCAGGGTAGGGGAGTTTAAAACTGGAGGGCATAGATTTAAGGTGACAGGGGAATGATTGAAAAGGGTCCTGAGGTTCAACTTTATCACACAGAGGGTGGTGGGTCTGTGGAATGAGCTGCCAGAGGAAGTGGTAGATGCAAGTAAAATTATATCTAAAAGACATTTGGACAGCTACATGGATAGGAAAGGTTTAAATAGCCTAATGCAGGCAAATGGGGATTAGCTCATGTAGAAAACTTGATCAGCATGGATGAGTTGGGCTGAAGGGCCTGTTTCCATGGTGTTACTATGTGACTCTATGAATCTAAACTCCTGTGTGTCAGCACTTTTACCCTCAGCTTGTTCCTCTACTTGCAGTCACTCGCTGTCTGCTTTAGTTTTACATTAAACTTTATTACTGTCCTTTACAATCAAATGATGTTCTCCAGCAAGCAAAAGAAGCTGCCTGTGTCCATTTGATCTGACCCATGAGGGCAGTGCAAAATGCACTGACTGAGTGTGGAATCAGAAGACTGAACCTTTGAGGCCCGTGAGATCCATGATTTCTCCCAAATGTACAATGTTATTTTTTACCTCTTCATTTTAATTTTTAAATTATTTATTTCTTTTATTTTTTTCCAATTCTCATTGCCAGTTGTAATGTATCATGAGGTGGATCTTGAAAACTACTAGACTGCAGGTCAGTTTTACTTACAATAATACTTCGAAGACAAAGGAGTCTCAAACAAGTGTGCTTATTCTAATTCTAACAGCAAGGAACTCCTTATGTGATGACATCCTCTGAACATATGACTTATTTATATAACTATATATAAATGCACCATTATATTCTTCCCTCCAGTCTGAAAATCACCTTTCAATGCTCCTCTCTGCTTTCTGACACTGGGCCAATTTTCTATCCACACTGCTACCACCTCTTTTTATTTCATGAGCTAATGTATTGGTGAAAAGCCTATTATTTGACTTCTATTGAAAGTCCATATACATCACATTTCCTTCATCAATCCTCTCTGTTACCTCATCAAGTAACTCCGTCAGCTTAGTTAAATACAATTTGCTTTTAATACATTCATGCTGGCTTTCCCCTAATCAATGCACATTTGTCCAAATATTTGTTAATTCAAATTAGCACTTTGAAAAGTTTCCCCGTTGCCAGGGTTAAACTGACTGGGCTGTTATTGCAGTGTTTACCTCACAGCCCTTTTTCATAAGGGTAGAACATAGTCAAAGAGCAATACAGCATGGATACAGGCCCTTTGGCCCAACAAGTCCACGCCAACCAGCTAGTCCCAATTTCCTGTGTTTGGCCCATATCCCTCCAGGCTCCTCTTCTCCATGTACTTATTCAAGTGCCTCTTAAATTACACTGTCGTACCTGCCTCAACCACTTTCTCTGGCAGTTCATTCCATATACTCATCACCCTCTGCATGAAAAAGTTGCCCCTCAGGTCCCTTTTAACTCTTTCCCCTCTCACCCTAACTCTATGGCCCTTAGTTTTGGACTCCTCTACCCTGGGAAAAGACTGTTACTATCCACCTGACATTGGCTCTCATAATTTTAAACAATTCTATAAGGTTGCCCCTCATTCTCCTGTATTCCAAGGAATAAGGACCTGGCCTGGCCAACTTCTCCTTACAACTCAGGCCCTCTAGTCCTGGCAACATCCTTGTAAATCATTTCTGCCCTCTTTCCCGATTAACCATGTCTTTCCTATAACAGGCTGACCAAAACTTACACAGTACTCCAAGTGTGGCCTCACCAATGACTTGTACAACTGTGACATAACATTAACAGTTCTTATATCCTCAGGCACCATCCCCATCCACAGATTTTTGAAAGTATAGTGACAATGCCTCTTGTATAATTCATAACCACATCCTTATCTACCTGCCCTAGGACCATCAGTGGTTTTTGAACATGTTCCCCTAGATCTTGCTTCTCCTTGCATACTGGATATTGATAAGATGAGGGAATGAGCTATAAAGCTACAGATGGAAATCAATGTATGTAAGTCTGAGGTAATATATTTTAATTTTAAAAAAGCTGCAGCTAAACTCTGAAAGAGCTGAGATTTAGGGATACAGGACAAGAAAGAAAAAAGCTCAGGTTGATAAGATTGTACATTAAGTTATTAGATTTCCTGGCTCTACAGATATACAGAATATAAAAGCTAAAAAGTGATGAACAGTCTTTACAGTACTTTAATGAGAACTTTTGGTTCCCATGGAGAGTGAATGACAAAAACAAAGCATTTGGACCAAATGTTTTATGAATATGGTAGAACATCATTGTAGAACACATTCCCAAGGGAGTTGATGCGGCATTAGTAATTAATTTTGAAAAGGAGCCAAATCAATGGATTTTGGAATAATGGCCAACTTAGCAACACAAGGCTTAAAAATATTTGCTGTGCAATCAAAAATAGATTCAACCTAGGTCAGAGCAAAATTGTACCTATTTCTGTTGTTCTCAGCACCTGGGAGGAAAAATGACCCTTAACTCTGTCAGAACTTTCATTTGCACAAGAAATGATTCTGGTGTAACACTACATATGACATCAACAATATGCAATAATATTCATCTGCATTGTGACAAAGCTTGTGTACGCATTGAATATCAAGCTTTTGTGAACTGTGTCCCCTGAAACCTCGCCAACATTTCAATTGCATTCTTTGTCCTCGCTGACATTTATGACCTCCTCCAACTGCAACCATATGTATGGCTTTACTGCCTTGCTCTTGTAGGTTCAGGTCACAGTCACTTTTGGCTTCCGAGCCTTGTGATCATTCCAGGATACTCCTGCTGGTTTTCTGCAACATCTCACGGTTTGCTGAATACTGCTTTTGGGAGGTCACACAAACTTGATGCTTGAGGAGTGGAGAAAGAAGACACTTTATCAATGTGGGCAAATGCCAGTGCTTGCTCTTCATGCACAGGGGCACGAAGAGCAAGCACTGATATTTGCCTACATTGCAGGCCTCCTTAAAGATCCACTTCCATTCAAAAGACTTCTTGGCAACATAATGCAGAGTTGTTCCCTCCTCTTCATACTTGGTGGCCTGTCTAATACCCTCAGTAATGTTAATTCTCCCTCTTTGCTCCTTAACTATTTTTAAAAAAATTAATTTACAGCATGGTAACAGGCCCTTCCGGCCCAACAAGTCCACACTGCCCATTATTTTTTTTTAACCCCAAATTAACCTACCCATATGTCTTTGGAATGTGGGAGGAAACCGGAGCACCCGGAGGAAACCCATGCAGACACGGGAGAACGTATAAACTCCTTACAGGCAGCGGCAAGAATCGAACCCGGGTCGCTGGTGCTGCAATAACGTCGTGCTAATCACTACGCTATCGTGCCGCCCCGTGCCATGCCGTGCCATGGTTTTCTAAGAGTATCTTAAATATCCCTGATGTATCTGCCCCCACAACATCTGCTGGCAGTGTGTTCCATGCACCCACCACTCACTGTGTAAAATAACTTTGACATTCCCTCTATACATTCCTCCAATCACCTTAAAATTCTGTCCCCTCGCGTTAGCCATTTTCACCCTGGGAACAAGTCTCTAACTGTCCACTTGATCTATGCCTCTATTAATTCACCTTCCTTCTTTCCAAAGAGAAAAGCCTTAGTTCGCTCAACCTATACTTATAAGACATGCTCTCCAAATCAGGCAGCATCCTGGTAAATCTTGTCTGCACTCTCTCTAAATCCAATGGATATTCCTATGAAATGTGTATTGTTAATTTCTGAAAACTGGACAGAATTTAATTACCCAATTAAATTCTGCAGATTTCTCCTAGAAGTGCATCCTTTTGGTCATAGAGTAACACAGCGCAGAAAATATCCTTCAGTCCATCATTCACATGCTGGCTACTCAGTACCAGACGATACTAATCATATTTATTAGCACTTGATCTGCAGCCTTCTGGTGTTTTTAGTGTCTGTCAAGATTCCAGTTAAATGTTGTAGGATTAATTGTCTCCACCATTCACTTCAGGCAGTCCAATCCAGATTCCAACCCACCCTCCAGATGAGAAAGCTCTTTCTTGCATTCTCGTTAAACCTTTTACCTTAAACCTTTGCCCTCGTTTGTTTGTGTATTCTTTTTCATGTGTTAAAGCTGTCATTCAAGGGGTTAAAGACTGCAAAAGTTATTTGCTATTTGACATATGTACAGGAAAATAATGCTGGCTTACAGTTTTGCAGAGTGAAGGAGAGAGATTAGAACTATATGTGGGTCGATGTCTTTGTTGTTTTAATTGGACAAGCCAATTTCACCTGAAGGTGTTTTGAAATAAGTAAACTTCAAACATTTGTAACCTGACTAGCAGCAAGATCTTCTGGTATTGAGTTTGGTTTGGCTTTTGTTTGGATAAAACTTTACCAGAGGACAGGAAAAAAGTAAAACCATGAAACTGCTAATGGGAATTTTTCAGATACACTTTTAATACCTTTGTTATTTTAACAGAAGCATTAAGCTATTTAACATAAACAGAAGAACATCATATGAACTGGTTAAATATTTGTGCACAGTTTTTGCCTATGGATATCAATCCACAGTTTTTTTTCTATTGGATAGCTGGTAAAGATATAAGGCACAATGTGTGAATTGTTCTGTATTTGCCAAAAGTGAATAACAAATGGATAAACAGGCGAAAATCTGTTTAGCAATTCATTCTGAAATAAAATAATGTAGCATCCCACCACAATAGTAATCAAACAACTCCTTCTTTCATTACTGATAGCAAAGATGTGTAGCAAGCTCACTTCCATTTCTGAATGAGTTTCTTTTCAGCAAAACAAAGAATGCTTTAATTTAAAAAAAACAGAATATACTGGAACCACTCAGCCAGTAAGGCAGCATTTGTGAAAAGAGAAACAGAGTTAACATTTCAAGTCAAGGACCCTTCAATAGGACCGGAAAAGGTTCCTTTCCTTGGTAGACATGTACAACTTCAAGGAAAAACAGGGAAGTGTTCACTGACATCCTGGTTATTATTTATGCTTCAACAACATTTAAATAAATGGATTATCTGACCTTTGCTGTTTGTGGAACCTTGCTGGGAGCAAATTGGTTGCCTCATTTTCTACACTGCAGCAGTATTGTATTATCTGGAGGTTAGCAAAGGCACTATGTACATGCAAACCTTATTTTTTTTCTTTCTTTATCTGCTTGATTGGCTGTGCGGCTGAAAGCTAGATATCAATCCATAGCTATGTAAATATGGGCACTACCGGATGAACAGCTAATAATTAATACTTCAAGGGGAATTTTTTTTGTATAACTTAAAATGTTTTATAACCTATTTCTAGCATCAATAAAAAATGAACAAGGCATTTTTTTGCAGGGAGAAAATCCAAAGATTATAGCTGTTATTTTAAGAATGTAAATTTAAAGCTGTATCAAAGAAAGCTTTATGGTCCATGATAAATTAATTAACAAATAGGGGGAAAAGATGATAGATTATAAAAGCAGATATCACATGTAAGCTCATTAGTAGCAAAATATGGCCATCTGCCATTTTACTGTGACTTTTGCCTGTATCAAATCTTTTGAGGATTGGAATAGCTCTGCTGTCCCATTACATAAGGCAAAAGCCTCCACTTAGTCCAAGAATAGCATAAATTAAGGAATGCGAGTTGAGCTGTCTGAGTGTTTGAATTTCCTGCATTAGAGCTGTACAGATGGTCTAATCCTTCCACCTACCCGCACCCTTCTCACAACACAGTTATTCCCAGAGATAATGTTGCACCTTTCTTTGGCACAAGGCATGTAGTAATGAAGGGGTTAAACCGCAGACCTGTTTCCAAAACCATTTGAAATACTAAGCAGGATGCTCCCTTGATTATCATTTGAATGTATTTGTATATTTCAGGACCCCACAGCTGAGTATGTTGTCTTTATTTAAAGCTCTTCATTAGCCTGCCAGCGCAAGCTGACCTGCAGAACACCTTCATCTGGACAGATGGTGAAAAAAAAATCAACATCATCCTCTGAAATCTGCCAAAGCAATCTGTTGTTAGCAGGTGTCATCTAACAGTCTGAAAGCACAGAGAGCAATAAGTACACTGGCAATACCTGACTGGAAACTCAATCCTTATTAAAGACCTTTCAGCAGCAGCAGAAGAAAACTCTCCTCCATTAAAAGGTCTCACTAAAGCAGCTTAAATTAGGTTAGAATGGATGGCTTTCCCTCCACAGTTCCCTCCCAGCCCCCAATCCCCAATAACTCCTACACACAGCCATTGAGATTTGAACTCCATCAGTATCAATGTTCCTTGTTTGGGACACTGCAGGGAAACCATAGGAGTTCTGCTTTTTCTTCTTCTCTTGCCAGTGTTTCTATTAAGTATGAGTTGATTCCTGAAGATAGCCCATTAGTCAAAAGTATCACCTACCGGTTGTTTCCTCTCTTGTGCCAGCTGGAACATGATCTGCCTCCACATGTATAGGTCATATATTTGGATTTATTGTTTCTAAGCCAGTAATACTGAAATACCAAAGTCAAACTGGTTTCCAAGTAAGCAAGTAAAATCACTCTTTATAATGACTGGCATCAGCACTAAATTTCCATGTGATGTCCATGCATAGCAGCCTGAACTGGCTTCTCTAACATCAGAGTAATTAAGTACACTGCAAATATAGTGTATGCCCAACTAACACTGCTTGAACTCATATTCTGCAAGGAGATTCTATTTTAAGGCCAATTTGTTGCCTTTGATTGGCTTGAATTTTGATATAATCAAAAATAAAACCTGCATATCATTCTGTTTTACATGTTTCAGCTTCAGAATAATAATTTAAGTTATTTTGAGCAAATATATTCAATGAAGATGACAGTAATGTTGGAACAATTCACAACCAGCTGTATTTAAGGTCCCATAAAGAAACAAACAAAAAAAATCCAGAGATTAAAAAATGCTCCTTTTTTGAAGAATTGCATTTCTTAAAATCAAAAGATTTTAAAAAAATGTGTTGAGGGTCACAGCAGACACAGAAAAGGATGTGAAATTTTTGTCATGATAATCATTGTTCAAAAATATATGCATGTTCAGGGATTAATTCACAGCTGAGATCCAGTGTGGCCTATTCAGATTCTATATATTTATTGAGTTCTTTACTTGGACTTAGTCTTTAAAATATGCGAGTGGCAAATCAGGCAAAGCTGGCATGATCACATGTTATCAATCCAGCTGGGAACACTACTAGAAATATTTTCGTTATCTGTGCTACCCAAGCAAGAAAAAGTTTATTCGGGTTAATAGTGGAATGGAGGCAGAGTGAGAAAAGTGGGATTGCATTACAAGAGAGGACACAGTAAACAGAACATGGAGGGATTCAACTGTTGTAGAACAGGGGAGATTCCTTTCAAAGCTACTGCCAGTTTACACTGACCAGTCCCTCAATTAGACCAGACAAGAGACCATCTTTCAAAATGGTCCTGGTGCTGAATGCACAACTCACACTGAATAGAATGAACTTTGAAGATTTATTTAAACCAGTGTGTGTCTGATCAAACCTTTGGTACACAGTACAATGTAAAGACAGTAGCCAGCAGAGGCCATCATTGCCTTTGTATTTAACCTTTTAGATGTTTTTACCATTTTGTTCATAATGAAAAGAATCAGAGAAATGCAGAAGGATTAAGTGTGGGGAAAAAGGCCATTCAGCCCATCAAGTATGCCAGCTCTGTGCGAAAGCTATCCAGCTCATTCTAGTATATTCCTGAACTGACAATGAGAATGTGGTAGAAAATTGATTAATAATATATTATTTCTGCAGATAGCATCCAAATCCAGTATCCATAACATTTTATTACACTCTTCTTTTTGCTGTTTAGCACACTTTAGTGTGTCATTTGATTCACAGTCAGTAATACCTTGGGAGATTTATTATAGAATATATCCATTTGTGTATATGCACTCATAAATCTTGATAGAATTATATAAATTTGTATAAATATTCATATGAATTATTTTTTTAAATCTGGAAACAGTAAGTGAGACTACTTAGCAGGTCTGCACCTGCTCATGTTGTGATTCCAGTACAGTGAACCTATACAAATATTTCATATCTAGCTGGAAAAATCTGGTCCAAAAATGAAAGTTCTGACTTCTAAATAAATGTGGTGTAAATGTGTATCTCTTAATGCAGCATAACAGAGTGGAATACCCTCCTAAATGGGGCATCTGCAACCCCATCACAATGCACTACCACTGCCACATAAAGTGCTTTTGTAACACAAAACAAAATACATTTAAGAAATTGACATTGCAGTCATTGGTGAACCAAAGGTGTTGACCTAACCAGTTTTGATGAGCATTTAATAGATTACCATTTGCAGTAATGCTAATGAGGATCATTAAATTGCTGCTTAAGTGTTTCTACAGAATGCAAAATCACCCAAAGGAGTTTGAGAAAATGAACAGGAGGTACATGTTGGTTGGTTCAAAAAATATACTTGGACAAGTTAAGTACCTTAGCCCAGATTTTCTAATCGTATCCATAATGCATTTAATCTTTTGGTAAATGGAAATTCTAGGCTTTAACATAACAGTTAGAGTTAAAAGTTGGACTAACATTCAAAGTCCCAGATCATTGATCCAGAGATGTGAACATGAATCACATGATGGGAGCTAAGGAATTTGAATTCAAGCAATTAAATCAATACAGAATTGAAAAGTTATTATCTGTAATTGTAACCATAAATCTATTGGATTCTATAACCCATAAGTTCACTAAAGTCCAAGGAAAAAATTGTAATCCTTTTTCCAAATTTGCACATGTGACTCCAAATCCACTGATTGTTCATTGGTTTGGGGCCAATTAGGGATGGACAATATGCATTGGTATTGGTATTGGTTTACTATTGTCACTTGTACTGAGGTACAGTGAAAAACTTGT
>JARFYF010000001.1:20898208-20910450 GCA_030265395.1 Rhina ancylostomus
AGCTGTTAATATATATCAGAAACAACAAGGGTCCCAGTACTGATCCCTGTGGTGCACCACTGGTCCCAGACTTTTAATCAGAAAAGCATCCTTCCACCACCATCTTCTGCCTCCTATCATCAAGGTAATTTGCATCCAATTAGCCAGCTCACCTTGGATCCCATGTTCCTTAACCTTCTAGACTAGCCTACCATGTGGGACCTTGTCACTGCCTTACTAGAGTCCATATAGACAATGTATATGGCCTTGCCTTCATCAATCTTCTTAGTTACCTCCTCAAAAGTTACTGAGACAGGATTTCCCCCATACAAAGCCATGCTGACTATACCTGATCAGCTCCTGCCTTTCCAAATGTATGTAAGTTCTATGCCTGAGAATTTTCTCTAATAATTTCCCTATCATTGATATAAGGCTGACCAACCTGTAGTTTCTTGGTTTATCTCAGCTGTACCTCTTAAATAAAAGAAAAACATTAGCTCACCTGTAGTCTTCTGGCATTTACCCTGTGGCTAACAAAAATGCAAAAATCTCCATCTAGGCCACAGCTATTTCTTTCCTTGCTCCCCACAACAACCTGGGATAGATCTTCCTCTTCTGGGGATGTATCAATCTTAATGCATACCATGACATCTAACTTATCCTCCTTCTTAACACTCACCTGCTCCAAATTATCCACAAATCCCTCCTTGAACTCATTATCTTCCATGTCTTTCTCCTTAGTGAAAAAAAATTCCTTTCACTATGTCTGATAACAATCGAGCAATGTTTTTATTCATCATATAGATTTCAATCACATTTCTTTTCTTAAGGGAGAAAGGTACATTAAATTCAAAATTTTTCACAATTTGACCTGTTTTTTTAATAATAAACAGCTTCCAATAGCTCCCAATATACTTAATGGATGCCTTGGGATTCTTCTTAATCTTACTTGTCAAGGATATTCCACGGCCCTTTTATGCCCTCATAATTTCTTTCTTAAGTTATCAACAACACACTCTATATTCCTCAAGAGACTCATTTGCCTCTACCTTCGATATCAAACCTTCAATATCCTTTGTCATCTAAACTTCCGGAATCCTGCTATCTTTGTCTTTCACCCTTACTGGAACATGCTGGCCTGAACTGTTACTAACTCTCATTTGAAACATCCTATTTGTCAGGTGTTGTTTTACTCCCAATCTACTTTCGCCAAGTCCTCTCTTATTGTTATCGAAATCAACCTTCCCCAAATTCAAGACTTTAGCTTAAGGGCCAGCTTTATTCAATAGACCCAGAATTTGTAGGTGGAGTACAAATCACACCCACCGCACCAATAAGTTCCTTTCACTATATCTGATAACAATTGAGCAGTGTTTTTATTAACCACATAGATTTCACTTCTTTTCTTAAGGGAGAAAGGAACATTAAATTCAAAGCGTTTCACAAGTTAAACTGTTTTTTATGGTAAATAAAAATTATAAACTCACATGCTCTAATTCTCTATCAAATTCGGCTTTTTGTCTATCACATGCTTTAGATATTCCTCAGGGTGCATTTCCAAAATTCCATAAAGATTAAATGTAAGTAAAGGAACAATCACTTTTCATGAAGCAAATCAAAATGACACAGCCTGTTGTTTGTATTTTTCAGTGATTCGCATTGCTGGTGTTGGAAAACAGATATGGAAGCTTTATTGCATTACACCCCATGAATGAAATGGGAATATTGGAGCCTTGTGCTAGATTTTACATTTGAAGATTTAAAGGATGAGAAAAAGGGTAGCTATTGCAAAAATAAATACTCATTTGAATAATTGTAATTCCATGGTGTTTTGTACTCAGTAAACCCTTCCATCATCATCTGTCTATGGATATAATGTCCACTATGAGTAGGAAAGGCATAACAAAAGAAAACTTCATTGTCATTCACAAATGATGGAGATGAACTGTGGGCCAAATTTGAAATCAAATCTTTCCAAACTGAGCAGATTGGGACTTAGGAGAAAATAAACTATCGGAGGAGTTCAGATGAAAAGGCTTTGAATGTATCTGTTGCTTTAACAATATGGGACAGTATTAAAGTAGCACATAGCATTGCATGTCGTGCCATGAAGCAATGACACTGATGTGGGTTCATTTGCTATGCTGCAGGTACTGAATCTTGAATCCAGTCTGTGTAACTATTGAGAGTGTGGTTTAGGGAGATGGGTGGGTGGGTGGGAGGGAAGGTGAGGTGGCAGAGACAGCAAAGTCATCAAGAGGCCTATTTATGTACAGTAGGTAGTCAGTACACGTCTGATTGTGTTTTCTCAGTTAATTGCAAAGAACAGAAATAAAAACAGAGATCTAGACATGAATGGAATGAGAGCAAATGAGTACTTTCAAAAGGGAATCTCAGCTCCTCCTCTTGGATATGCAAGCATCTATAGGAGGACATTGTATAATTGTTTCACTAATTCATTTACTGAAAATAGAAGGATTTCAAAAGTTTATCTTGTTAAAAGTTTGAATTTCTATAGTAACTCTCACTTCTCTTGTGGACTGTCCCAAAGAGTTTTACAGCCAATGAAAGGCTCTTGAAGAGTGGTTGTTTTTCTGCAGGTCATTTTCTGTGATTGCCCAAATGAATATAATTTGTTAATTTAAGCACACATTTCATATTTGTTGCTTTCTATTAATGATACTGTGGTGGAAGGTGAATCAGAGAAGTTGCTTGTTTGCTGAAAAATAGCTCAGTGAAATCAGACATATTCAAGGTGAAGAGCTGAGAGCTGCCTTTCCAAAAATGAGCAAGTCTTGCTCTGTATTATTTTAATGAGCTACATTCATTGAAATCAGCAGCTTAATATATTAACTATTTGGCTAACATCGCTGCTTTATTGTGTGCAATATTGCTATTGTAAAAAAATGTGCTTCACCATTATAATTGCTATAGTGTTATATTGTCATCTGATAGGCTGATGCTGAAGGTTTGCTGGCAGGTACGCATATCATCTCATGATATAAAATAACAACCTAAACCTCGGCAATGAAGTCCACTGAGAAAAAAAACAAAACGAAGTGTAGACACTGACAGCAAGTGGAGCCTTTATGTTATATTGAGAAGGATTGAGCTAAGTGTCTGCGAGAGTGACATTGTGTAAACATTAATGACTGGAGTCTACTGTGCAATCTGTTATATTGAGAAGGGATAGACTGAAAGACAGAGAGTAAATTAAACAAGGGAGCTTTTACTGCTGCAATCCACTGATTGAATGCAATGTGAGGGAGGACAGTTAAAACAATGAAGTGATTGGGAATATCAGCCAGTCTTGAAAGGCAGAAAAATGACTTCAGCAGTAAACAGAAACAGAAACAGAAGATGCTGGACAAAAATGCAGGCTAGTATCTGGATAGAATAGTATCACACAGAGAGAAAGAAGTGTTATGTGTCAACAGCCTTACATTAGCACAGATCAGGTCTTCTTTCAAAAGGTGATGTCTTTCCCATGGTCAGAAATATTTAGACACTGCTAAGTTTAATGGTGGAGCCAACTTTCAGTAAAACTTCTACAGAGTACTAGCTGACACTTAGTCAGATTGGCTGACAGGTAGGAATGGGCATCCAGGGATGGAGCCTGAAGATCAGTGGGGATAAGGTTTGAACATAGATTGGCGAGCGTGGTAATGGGAAAGTTGTGGTGGAAAGGAATGAGGAAAGTTTTCTTTGAAAAGTCAGCAGAGATGTAAGCAGGTAAGAGAAAGTTCTAACATTTCCTTATGAAGCTCAGAATATCATTGTAACCCCTTATACCCCACCAGGAACCTTAAACCTTCCAAGGGTCTTCTGGCGCCAGATCTGGCTCCTGGCCTAAAGTGGAACAAGCACTTTCTCTCCACTGCTCCCCACCCAGTGATCACCATCCCCCTACCCATCTCCACCCTTGCTCACATCTCCATCTCACACCAAGTCCTGATAGCATCATTTGACCAATATTTAATAAGGGCACCAGTAGCTACTGTTTCTGTAGATGGTTTGCATGCTTGCTCAAAAGAGAGTAAAACAAGGCGGTTTTGAGATCAGAGGAGGTAATTGCCCCATCTTATTCGATCAGGAAGGAGGTTTAAAATTATGACCATTCAGTCTGTCCTTACTATAATGCAAATGAAGCTTCTGTGAGATAGATTTTAGAAATCTGGATGTGAAAATTCTTAATCCATTGAATTAACAGCAATGGTACAAAGCTGTGTGGTGATCTGAGCTGTGATGAGAATGTAGAGATGTTTCACGGGGATATGAACAGTTTAAGTAAACAGGTGAGGACGTGGCTGACGAAATAGAATGTGTAAAAAAAGTGAGGTCATCCACTTTACACAGGATAACTAGGATATCAGTGTATACTTAAACAGAGAGTGATAGAATGATATTGCTGTTCAGAGGAACCTGAGTGTTCGTGTACAGGGTTCACAGAAAATTAATATGTATGGGCAGTAACCAATTCAGAAGACAAATGGTATGCTGGTCCTTAATACAAGAGGATTGAAATACCGAAGTAAAGACATTTTAATGGAATTATATAGGGTACTGGTGAGACCAATCTGAAATGTACAGGTCTGGTCTTCCCATCTGAGGAAAGATATATTTGTGATAGAGCAAGAATGCAATGAAGGTTCACCACATGGGTCCCTGAGATGGGAAGTGAAATGAGATTGTCTTATCCGGAGAGTTTAAGAAGATTGGGCACATAGGCAATTTTTTGGGGGCTGGAGGGTCTGGATTTAGTGACAATGTTTTCCTTTGTGAGATGTATAGAACAGGGATCTCAGTCTCAGACTGAGGGCAGCCATTCAGGAACAAGATGAGAGAAGTTCCTTCACCTGGGGGGTATTGAATGTTGGAAATCTACCTCAGCAATGGAGGCTTAGTCAATGAGCATTTTCAAGACAAAGGCTGATTTTGTTTTTGGATTTTAAGGGATTCAAGAGGTATGGGGTTTGTGCAGGAAAATAACACTGAGATAAATAATCATCCATAATGTTACTAAATGAGGGTGCAGGCACCAGCGCTGAATGGTCTATATCTGCTTTTGTTTCTTATATTCTAAGCAAGTCACATGTTAATATTCTTCAGCACATTTTACCCTATATGTTGTGCAAATCCGGTCTTTTGTCCTATGACTAGCCATCCAAATCAGTTTCTCCTTTTGGTCCGCAGTGACTATTAGTGTATTGCATCCATTTCTTGGGGAAAGATTTTCCCACATGCATAAATTTGCTCACAGTGTCCACCTTTCAAATTAAAATATCTCTTCTTGTTACAATTAAGGGTCTAGGAAAGGAAGATGTTTATCCTTCACCTGCTGTTTGTATCCCTGGCTGCCTTAGGCTATCTGAACAAGCCATTTGTTTACTAGTTCAAGGCTAAAAATGGGGATATCAGGGAATCCATTGCAGGCACCTTTCCTCTGAGCTTGGAGGACTATCAGTTCTGTACGTCTGCAATATCCAAAGCCAAATAATAATAGACCACAAATACATTGCTGCCTAAAGTATAAATCATAACCTCATGCATTCCACTGCAATGGACAAAAGACATATCACCTTTGGGAACAAGAAAGAGAAACATCTCCCCTTCTGTAAAAGCCAGACAGTTTTCATGCTATAATCAATTGGGTTTGTTTCTGGTCAGAGTATGATTTCTGTCCCTAGTCACTGCACATTTTGCCTCAGGACTTGCATCGATATTTTGTCCTTAAACTGAGCAGTGCAACCTATAAAGTGATGCAAAAATTCAATAACATTCAATTTAGCTGTAAAAAAACACGGATGAGAGGATGCTGTAAATTGGCTTAGGAATCTTTTCACTCTTCCTACTAATAAGGGCCAGAAAATTCCTCATCATTAAAATTCTGCACATTGTCTTTCTGAAGCTGTGATTTATAAATATGACTGTTTTTTCTTCCGATGTTTACCTATTTGATGAGGCAATAATTTTTTTGTCAAGTGCAATATCTGGCTTCAGTGGGACTTATAGAAATTACTTATACAGTATCTTGTTCTTTGCCCCTTTCCATCTGACTATAATTGAAATTGACAAGACACATTATATCTCCCCTATGTGGAAGAATCAAGCAAATTATCTGACCACCAAAGGATAATAACTTGATTTTAAAACAGTAAAATCAGGAATCCAACAATCTATCTTCAACAGCCAAGACAGTAGTAAAATGCAGAAAACCATTCACAACAGGTCAACTTTTGATGTACTAAATAGAATGATTTTTATAAAGGAACATCTATTTGAAGGTTATTGAAAAATATCTTGTTGCTAGTTTTCCTGATACTTAAATCGCCCTGGTTTTCTGGAGATCCCACAGAACAAATGAGAGAAGGAAAAGATGTGGATCTGCCCCTGCATCTGATCTGATCCAACCTTTTCGCAAAAGGAACAAGCTCGTCAACCACAGAGCACGAAGGTAGGACCATGACCTCTTAGTTTGAAATGAATTTATACACCAGTGCCAGATTTTTTTTAAGATGACATAACAGTTAACAGAAAGTTGTCTCAAAACATATTTTATTTTTAAGTTACAGGCTTTCTTTGAACATAAAGTCTTCTATAATGTCCCCAGGGTTGGCAAATTCATTTTTGCAAGAGCAGAATCACAAAAACAAGTGAGGATTGCTTTGATGCTTTATTTGTTTTAGTTTTACAATTGTTTTACAGTGATACCGACATGCCTCACTTCTGCACACAAAACGTAAACCTGTTGATGTGGTGTAAAATTGTTTTGACCTGTTTCTATACCCTGTTTCATGCCCAAAAGACATTTTGCTGGTACTCCAGTCCAATTTTTTACAAGCATTGTTAGTCCTCCAGTAGCAAAACTGTGGTCTGGCTTCACTTTGTTTATTTGCCATTTAATGTACAATAAAGGCAATAACACTTGACTGAAATGATAAAAAAATGTCTGTACCTGCGTCAAGATTGTGAAGTGCTCTTGCTTGATGTCTGCCTTGAGGTAGTTCTGCATATCTGGTATTTGAGTGAGCACATCATAAAGGATGGGAGCTCCATTTGAAATTGTTCTTCCCATCAAACATATTTTTCTTCTCATGAAAAAAATGAGGGACTAGTCAAACTAACATCCATAGATGGAATGTCTTATCATAGTGAATAGGGCTGACAGAGAAGATTTTTGCCATTTTTATAAGAAAGCATTGAAATTCTAGACTTGTATAGAGAAAAAGCAGAGCAGTGAGATTAGCTTGCAGCACTTGGTATGGCATTGAGAATCTTGTCTCTCTCCGAAATCTAACACCAATAGCGGAGTCTGTAGGTTCCACATTGGCCTCATCAGCCACCTTGCAATCCGCATAAATTAAGTGGAAGGAAGTCATCCCAGATCCCCAGGGACAACCTAAGAAGTTGAAGGGAGGTGAGAGAGTGCTGGGTAGTCTGTTGAAGCACTTTGATCTCAAGGGGCATATTCTTACTTCAAAGGCAGGGAAGGTTGCGGGAAGGGGTACAGAATTTATGTTTAGTTTTTGTTTTTCTTGTGACTGCTGCTTATCTGTTGCTCTGTGCCTGTGATGCTGCTGCAAGTAAATTTTTCATTCCATCTGTGAATACATGTATTTGTGCATATGGCAATAAACTTGACTTTGACTTTGAGACCCTCCAGGGTTGCAACCAGGAATTCCTGATGGGAATTTTCCAGTGATATATCTGCAAGATTCAGTGCTGCACAGTGGCACTGCTAGTCAAGCCACTGCCTCAGAGCACCAGAGACCCAGATTCAATCCTGATCACAGATGCAATTTGTGTGGAGTTTGTGTTTTCCTCTTGAACAGGTGAGTTTCCTCTGTCCTCCCACATCTCAAAGGCGTACAAGTGGGTAGGTTAATTGGCCAAGATAAATTGCCCCAGTCTATAGGCAAGTGATAGAACTGATGGTTAGCATTGATGAGATTACGAAGAGAATCAAAATGAGAAGAAAGGAAGATTATCATAATTGGATGACTAATGGTCAGTGTGGATATGGTAGGCTGAAGGCACTGTTTCCATTCCGTATGTTTCTATGACTCTTTTCCATCAATGAATGGATGCATGTTAGAAGAGGCTTCAAAAAGCCAATTGTGCTACTTGCTCCTAGCTGAAGGAAAACTGGAACTGTCCTTTAGTATAGAGTGATGGTGACCTCTCTAATTCAGCAGTGATCAGCAAAATGTGATATCGCAAAGGCCAGCAGCAGCCATTTGGAAAGATCCTGAGGCTAAGTAGCTGAAAGTTACTGTGAACTTCACCTCCAGGGACACTCTAGTCCAGGTGCATGTAGGATGTTAGACCTGAGGTCACAGAACTCAGGAAAGCTAAACAATTCAGTTTGGGTTTTCACACTTTAAATAGCTTTGTTTCAGGGGACAAGATTAGTAAAAGATGGTTGTTCTGTGAATAAGAAAAAAATGTCTTTTTTCAAACCAGTGAGGTTTAAAATCAATCTCTTTTTCAAAACAGACTTTCTGAAAAATAACAGAGTTATAGACTTTGGGTTCTGCACTACTATCAGTTGGGGCAGTTTTACAAATGATAAAAAAAGAGCATAAATGAAAATCCCACTGTAAAGTCAGGAGTCAAATTTCCTGATATAAACTAAGACACCTAAGCACAGTTCTGCTCTGTATCCAGGCCAAAGACACTCATTTACATTGTCCCTTTCACGGTAATCTAAAACACAATATCACCTATGAAGCATTGCTAAAGTGTAGTTACTGTTGAAATGTATCACATTGTGGAAAATCCCTTACAGGAGCACTTTCAAATAACTAACAATGAGGGAGAATAGGCCCAAAAGCCTCTTTCAATGCAGTAAATCCCTGTTTCAAAGGATTCTCCCACTCCCGGACATAATTATGTAAATGCAGGGTAAAATTGAATGATTCGGGCCCTTTTTCAAATCAGCTGAAAATAATATGAACACTTTGGAAAACTAGACTCCCAGTATTGGAGTGTCAATTAACAGGTGCACAGTTTGGAGGTCAGATTATAATACCATTTAGTTGATTTGAGGGCTCAATTTCAAAAAAGGCTCTGAGTGAAGCATGGTGACTCATAAAATTAGCCTCAACAAATTTTTGAGGTTAAAGGATTATACTTTTCTTTATATTTTGTTCCAATAAAATGATTAACAGGGAAAAAAATTAACTCAGAAAATTTTAATCCTTTTTGTGTACAGAGTCATCGTATGTAATTAGGAATGGCAGATGGTGATGTTGACGGGACCTCAGACAGATTTAAGTGAGGTTTTCTTAAATATAAATCATTCATAAATCACAATTGTCCAGGACAATGCCTGATGTGAGAAAGAAAATCAACTTATGAGGCTGATTGATCAGCATGGAAAGAATGCTTTACAAGGTTAATGGGTTGGATCCTGCTGCATCCAGCCCACTGCCCGCAGTGTCCATCTGCCCACACTTACCTGCTCTTGATGCAGAAGACTGAACAAGCTGATCCTTCACACCCAAGAGGTGTTCTGTAAGGCAGAGTGAGCTCCAAGTGTGACTAGGCCTTGACACTGACAAAGGTTCTTCTGCTAGTTTTAAACATATCTGATAGTCCAGGATATTTAAATGCCATTCAGGTTTACATAATTTAAAAAAAATAAATTAAAATATTGTAAAATGCAAACAAAAAAGAACTTTGTAGTAATATAATGCAAACAGTTACCCTTTCTTACAGGGTCAGTAACCCCAGTGATTGAGGTCATGATTCTAACACCAGCCAGCCCTGGTGTAAAGTTAAGGGGCCGGACAAAAAGTCCATCTAGACCTTCTCTCCAGTGATTACTGCACTGCTGGTGGAGTCATGTGCGAGGCCAGTAGCAGAGTATCTGACCTGCAGGTCAATTTGGGCTTCCTATGAAACTGCCATCTGTCAGTCAGCTCAATTTTGTCCATTCAGATTAAATCAGTAAAATCTGTTAGGAAACACTCATAAGAGGCAGTTTGTCTTGAGTGTATAAATTCATCAGAAGGCCTGACACTGGCCTGAAATTGGACCTTAGAGCCTCAATAATATTGATTTGGTGAGCTGCTAGTTTTGGTCTTGCCTCCCAAGGCACCTCCCTCATTGAAAGAAGTGAACATTAAGTTACATAACTCACCAGTTGAGAAACATTACGGGAATTCCTGCTACTTCTGGCTGCACTGGTTATCAGCACACAATTAAACATGTCAAGTGTAAGAGGTACAGCTTCCAATTCACTCTATGGATTTAAATTTTATAGCGAGGTCCCAAAACAAGCCTGACACATCTCACTCAAATGCCTAAGAATGATAACCCTGATTAGTAGCTGACTGATGGTTCTTTTCAACACTGGGTCAGGTGTCTCTCAGGTGCTCTATAAGGCATTGCTTCCCAAGATAAGCTTCTGATACAGATTTCATGGACATAAAATTTATGTTGTACACAGAGCAGCTATAATTAGATTCTTTATTCAAAAATCAGTCATTTACTGTATCTCAAGTAGGTCAGGTCAATAATTGATTGGATTTGATGCCACTGATGGTTAAACTTTTGTATTGTCTGATTTATACTAATAAAGTACAGTGTAATGAAAACAAACACCTTCTGCATCCTTCTGAAGAAAGGTACACATTTAATCTTAGTTGATCGTTAATCCTGAACTGAATCTACCCTGAAGCAATAGCAGCTTTGATTGGTCAAAATTTGGCGCATGTCTAAACCTTCGGCTTTGTTGTGGTGTCTGATCAGTCCTTAATTAGTTTATGAAGGAGACTTGTTCATTGCCTGTTTATACCCTGAAAAAAAGCAGTGCTATCTGCTGAAACCTCAGGAAAACTTTGCCTTTCAGCTGGAAGAGGCTGAAATATCGCTTTGTGTATAATGACACCCAGCTGCGAGAAACCTTCATCTTTGCAATCTTTAATTAGGTGCAGCTGTAGGCAACTAAACTTCTTACACGCTTTTAATTAAAAGAAGTAAACTTTTTTCTTTCAAATTTAATTTGAAAAAAATAGACTTTTTTCATTTTTTGAATTTTTGATCTTTTTTCAATGTTTTTTAATTATTAACAACTTGAACCTCACATTAACAGCCCCATCAAGATAACAGGCAAGGGATCTCATACAGAGTCTAACCTCTGTAAAGGTAGTGAAGCCAATATAGAGTATTTGTCCTTTTGCAGACCTCTGAGTTTTTCAATGTAATTAGAGAGGTGTGGAATGGGTCAGGATGTTTAACTGATTCTTTGCTACCTTGAGATCTGCAAAGGAGAATAAATGTTCACTCTGACCAAATCTACATTTACACAAAATATCCAATGGCCGTGAGACAATGAGCCAAGAGCCTAAATTGCAAGCATCCTCAAGTTTTGAAAGCACCAGATCAATCTAATTTTGTTTAGTCTTATAAATTAACTAGATCCATCCACTGTTCCCGCCATTCCTTCCCAAAAAGTAATATTGTGAAAGAAATAATTTTGGTGGATCAGTATCCAAGCTAGTGAGCAACAGAACTGTCCATGTCATTCTCTGGGTATGAGTGCTTGTGTTCTGTTAGTTTATTACATCTGGAATGGCAATGGGCAGAAGGCCACCTCAACCTCAGCACTCACTGGCTAAGGAGGAGAAAGTAAGCTTTGGATTGTATTACTGATTATTCTTCAGCAACCACAACAATTTCCCATTTTTCCATACACAGTAAAGTATCCCAAGGAACTTCACAGGAGTGTCAAAAGGCAAAACTGACATAAGGAGAAAGTAGGACAGTTGATAATAAATTTGGTCAAATAATTAGGTTTTATAGAACATCTTATTGAAGGGGAGAAAGGGAAAGGTTGGCAGAGTTTAAAATTCAGAGCATGGAACTGAGGCAATTTGAAGCAAAACAGTATGTACACAAAGATGAACCTTGAGTTATTGAGAGCTAAATACCTTATAACAAATCTGAGAGAAGGTGGAAAGAACTGAATGGAAGTTATGAGATATGAACATGAGGCTAGAATGAACATTTGACAAGAGTAGATTGAGGTTTTCTTAGGGAACAATCCTTTGTTGCAGATGGCATGAGGGTGTGTGGGATGGATGGTTTGGGAAGATGTTTGGAATTGGTTTTCCACTGGAAGTAATGCAAGTTGAATGGCTGATTCATTAAGTATGAAGTTTACTGTTTTGGAAGCTAATGACGAAGGAGGCATGCCAGCGGCTCTACTTCATTAGGAGTTTGAAGAGATTTGGTATGTCACTAAAGACTCTTGCAAA
>JARFYF010000001.1:20968712-20981386 GCA_030265395.1 Rhina ancylostomus
GCGTCTGTATCCGACATCCTCCATTCGAATCCCCTTTCTTCTCAGATCAAACTGGTGTGTGTCCATTTGGTTGGCTCAGGCTCACCTGACTAGCCCTGTGTCAGCTTCTCATTGGAGCTGGCTCAAGGCTACAAGCAATATTTATTACTTTATTGCTCTTCCCCCAGACTTATGCCCCACGTAAACTTTCTTTGTTCTCTCTGAATTAGATCAGTTAAGCCAGGTCCACCAAACACTGGGCTCAGGTTACTTCAGGCCACGGGCTATTCTTTCCACAATCCTGCCATTTCTACCTCACCAAACAAACACCTTGTTTGGTTTAGCAGATCATTGGCAGGGACATCATTGTGTCCACTTTCAATTGCTCTGATCAAACTACCCCTGAACAAGAACCAGTTCACAAAATGGTGACTACAAGAACAGTCTCACAAAATGGTAGCCTCCAGTCCTTAGACCATATGGCAAGAGCAAAGGCATTTGGTTCGTCTACTGCCACTGTCCTTGGCTCATTCTAGTTCACTGATTTGCAGATTTTAATTCCTTCTGGCCAACAACAGATTGATTTCTCATACATGGAAGCTATCCTTTGTAGCAAGATTAATAAGATTTGCCTATTCTCACTTGGAATTTTGAAGAATATAAGATGATCTATTGAAACATATAACATTCTGAAGGGGTTGACAGTATAAACTCTAAGAAAAATATTTCTCTGATTGGACTAGATTGAACTAGAATACATTGTCTCCAGAAAAGAGATTGGTAATTTGGAATCAAAGAGAGGCTTATCTTTGTCATCCTCTAATCTGGAGACCTATGATGCTCAGTCAATGATAGCTGACACTGAGACTGATTTTTGGATGCTAAAAGAGTCAGGAATTTCAGAATATGGCAGAAAACTGGATTTGAAGTAGAAGATCAGCCATCGTCTCATTGAACGTCATACCTGTCTTGAGGGAGTTAATGGTCCCATGCTGCTATTTTGATGGGGAGGAGCATTCGCTGTAGAGTCCTAGCTGATGTGTATTCCTCATTTAGTGTCACTAAAGGAAGCAGATTCATTGGCCAGGAACACAATTCAGGGAAAATTCACTGCTGGATTTCCTCTACTATAGTAGTGACAGCATGCCTACAGTACTTTGTTGCCTGTGAAGCACTTTTGGTGCCATTTATTCTGATAGGCACTATAAAAATTCTAGCCATTTCTGTCATTTTACTGGCTGTGTGTTGATTAAGGGGAAGGGGAAAATAAGGTTTTATTATGGAAACTAAAGTGAAAGATAATGAAACCTGGAAGTCACAGAAAAGAGAAAAAATGAGGGGAGAGAGAGAACAAGAGAAAGAGAGAGCAGGAAAAATGAAAGGAAGAGAAAGACAAAGAGAGGGAAAGAAAGGCAACAGGACAGTAAGAAAATCAGGGAGAAAGAATGACAATGAGCGAGAGAGATGAGAAAGAGAATGTACACATGTGTCTCTGTGGGTGTGTGGGCGTGAATGAAAATATCTCAAATATGCAAATTGAGAGCATGTAATGTTTAAAAATTGATGTAAGACTCATGTTTGGAGACCGTAGAGATCAAAATGCAGTGCAGAGATATTTCTGTGCCTCTGCTCCATTAGCGAGATGTGCAAAAAGTTCCACATTTGCACTGAATGTGGGAAAAAAAAATCTCATGTAACAGGTGTCTTTTAATGAATCCAGAACCAAGGTATAAAAATTTTAATGAACAAGGGAGGAAATAAAGTTTCAGAATTTACAATGAAGTCAGCCTTGGGTAATGGAAGTCTCACTCACAAACGCAGTAAACTCTGTAGGCTGTGTTCCCTAGTGTCTACTCTGTTTCTATCACTTGTAAACATTTTCAAAACTACAGTTGACTGTGCTCTAATTCCCAGGCACATAAAATCCTGGGAAAACAACTATTAATTTTTAAGCTGGTACCAATTAGTCATAACATCAAATACAGTAGAAGTATCTCGACTTCCAAAACTATTCTCCAAATTGGTTTGTTTATCATGTGAAAATGATCTGTAATAATGCGCTTCAAGCAGATTCTCAAATTTCACAGTAAAGTGTAATGTCAGTTCTTCCTGATACGGCATTATTATTCAAAATCTCTAAATGTTAAACTGTCAGTTAAAACAAAAACAGATAGCAGTTGAAAAGTAATGCCCTTTACTGATTTATAATTAATATTTGACACCGACAAGGGAGGTGCTGTAAGTAGCCAGAAGAGTGACAGATCAAAGTAGAATTGCAGCAACATGGAGCAGAATTTGTGGTCATTGTTCAACCACCTACAAAAAGCTTAGATGAAGCAATCTTCCCAGTGGTTATTTTGCAGTAAATCTGGCTAGTGCCTGAGCGATGAGGTCTTCCATGTCAAAGGGCCCAAGAATGTACAAGAAGCATTTCATGGTGCACAAAGCCAGTCCCACTCAAAAAAAACACAGCGGGCTGTTGAGATGCACTCATTGGTTCAGTCTGCATTGCTTCACAAGGTAAGCAGTTGAAAATTCCTCAGCATCTTTTTAAAAATTTACAAGGTTTAAAAACTTCAATGGACTTAAAACATTTTACAAACTTCTAGAAAGTTTCAATATTTTAGAAATTGTTAGGAAGTTTTATAAAATATTATAAACTTAAAGAAACACTTCATGGTTTAATAAATATTTCAGAAGTTACAATATCATGACACAATATGGACAAATTGAGCTTTGCTGAACAAAAGAAAATGTTCAGCAAAGCTCAATTTGTCCATATTGTATCATGATATTGAACATGTTAGAAACGTTCATAAAATTGGGTTGGGTTGTCTTAGTGGGATGTCTATCTATGAACCCCCCAACAAGGTCACACTGTGGCATGTTGCTACCCAATGTGAGTTTGCTGGAGCCTGGACTGAGTCTGTCAGAGACGTTACTTCACACTCTGTAGGGAGAAGTCACCTGATCAGCCCTTCCACCCACTGATGGTGTCACTTCCTTCATTTCACAGGTGATTGACTTAGAAACATTTATTGATGATTCTTCGTTAAATTTATTTGGAAGTGGGGGGTGGCATTACACTATCCCCCCATCCCACGCCCCACCAACACCACAAAAAGAATACATCTGAGAAGTGTCATTGGGGTTTCCATGTCAATGACTTAAAAGTGAGTAGGAGTTTAAAGAATTTAAAAACAAGAAGGGCCAGCTTTTATCTTTATCTAATTATGCAATCAATGGCTTGGTATCATGAACTAACAATTATTTTGGGCCCACAATAACTACAAATTTCACTCCTCTCCCTCCAACACCCCAGATTTTTAGAAAGGCTGGACCTTCACTCAAGTGGATGTCTCTCACTACTCAGCTATCTAGTTCTGCCTAAAGGAGATGGAATGCTGAACATTGGAGGTCACCTACTGATGTAAAGGACAGAGAATCCACCTCCCTTCGGCATGGTGAAAGACTAGCTTTGTTGATGAAAGGACATTTGAAGGCGGCTTACATGGATTAGCAAGCTGCTTTTCTTATCCAGCCATATTCCAACCAATCCAACAGGTAAGCATTAGCAGTTACTCCCTCATCTGCCAGTTGGCAAGTTGGAGCAATCAGACCCACACATTTTTAAGAAAAAAAGGTTGTCATTGGAGACAGTCCTCATTAAATGATTGAAAAGATCTGCGTTTGTACCCCACAGATCTATGGTATGAAGGTGTGACTCATTCCTTGCCTCAAAGTACCAAAATAGTCTGTTCTCCCATTCCCCACACCAATCCCTTCCCACATCCTTGAATTCTCAATATTCAGACAAAAAATTTTTGAGGTTGCTTTGAACAAGTCAGTGTTACTAAGGATATAACCAATGGTGAATTGGTTTATTATTGTCACATGTACCAAGGTACAGTGAACATTTGTCTTGCATACCGTTCATACAGATCAATTCATTACACAGTGCATTGAGGTACAAGGAAAACAATAACAGAGTGCAGAATAAAGTGGTACAGTTACAGAGAAAGTGCAGTGCAGGTAGACAATAAGGTTCAAGGTCATAACGAGGTAGATTGTGAGGTCAAGAGTCTATCTCATCAGACTAGGGAACCATCCAATAATCTTATAGCAGCAGGATACAAGCTGTCCTTGAGCCTAGTGGTATGTGTCATCAGGATCCTGTATCTTCTGCCTGATGGGAGAGGGGAGAAGCAAGGATGACCCGGGTGGGGTCTTTGATTATGTTGGCTGCTTTACCGAGGCAGCAACAAGTGTAGACAGAGTCCATGGAGGGCAGGCCGGTTTCCATGATGTGCTGAGCTATATCCAAACTCTCTGCATTTTCTTTCAGTCCCAGCCAGAGCAGTTGCCATACTAATCTGTGATGCATCCAGATAGGATGCTTTCTATGGCACATCGATAAAAATTGGTGAGAGTCAAAGAGGACATGTCAAATTTCTTCAGCCTCTGAGGAAGTAGAGGTACTGATGAGCTTTCTTGACCATAGTGTCTACCCATTTGGACCAGGACAGGCTATTGGTGATGTTCACTCCCAGAAGCTTGAAGCTCTCAGCCTCAGCACCATTGATGTACACAGGTGCATGTGCACTGCCCCCTTCCTGAAGTCAACAACCAGCTCTTTTGTTTTACCAACACTGAGACAAAGGTTGTTGTCATGACACCATGTCACTAAGCTTCCTCTCTCTCCTTCCTGTGCTCCAACTCATTGTTAATTGAGATACAGCCCACTATGGTGGTATCATCTGCAAAACAGAAGATGGAGTTAGAGCAGAGTCTGGCCATGTAGTTGTAAGGGTATAGGGAGTGGAGTAGGGGGCTGATGTTCTCACTGATTGTGGTCTGTTGGTCAGGAAGTCAAGGATCCAGTTGCAAAGGGAGATGTTGAGTCCCAGGTCGAGGATTTTGGTGATGAGTTTGCTTGGAATTATAGTATTGAAGGCAGAGCTGTAGTCAATAAACAATAATCTAATGTAAGTGTCTTTACTGTCCAGATACTCCTGAGATGAATGTCGGGTCAGGGAGATAGTGTCCACCATAGACCTGTTTTGGCAATAGGTGAATTGCAGTAGGTTGAGGTTGTCTGGGAGGCTGGAGTTGATGTGTGCCTCGACCAGCTTCTCAAAGCACTTCATGATGGTGGATGTCAGAGCCACTGGACAATAGTCATTAAGGCACATTACCTTGTTTTTCTTAGGTACGGAGATGATACTTGTTTTCTTAAAGGAGGTGGGAACCTCAGATTGAAGCAGGGAGAGGTTAAAAATGTCTGAAAATACCCCTGCCAGCTGATCTGAGCGGGATCTAAGGACACAGCCAGGGACACTACCCAGGTCAGATGCTTTCCGCAGGTTCACTCTTCCGAAGACCGATCTTACGTCTGCAATGGTGACTGTGGGTTCATGGGTACTGGAGGATATTGGGGTGAATGGTGACATTCCCATCCCCTTCTGTTCAAAATACACGTGGAATGCATTAAGCTCATCGGGAAGGAATGCGTTGTTGTCGCCAATGCTGCCTGCATGACCATTGGAGGATTAATGGTTGAATGGCTTGTCAAGTGTAGTTGACCAATTGTGAAGAATAAGTGACTGGATTGCTGGGCCTCAGTACCAGTTCAGTGTCTGATGTCCAATCAAACACTGGAGTCAGGTGTAGTGTGTGTCACACTCAACATGCTTAAAACATATCTGTTAACTCTAGTGTGTGAGATGTGAGGAAGAAATATCTGAGCTTTTATGTTTTTCTGGATAGAAAGGCTTCACCGGAGTGAGCATTTATTATTCTAATGTAGGGTGTCGGATCTGAAACTTTAACTCTGTTTCACTTCCCACAGATGTGGCCTGACCTGAGTATTTCCATTAATTTTCTGTTTTAGTTTTAGATTTCCAGCATCTGCAGTTTTATTGATTTTCTCCTTTGGCAAGGTGTGTTTACATCTAAGAGCTCCAAGTCAGCTTCAGTGGGTCTTATCAGGCAGAGTGAACCTCTGGAATCAGCTTTTAATGGAGGAATGTGAGCCAGGGGTGGATTCACAGAAGACGAAGAATGGGCTGCCACTCCTGCTCCCATTTTGTGACTCAAAAACGTTAATCATGGTAGGTGGGGACTTTCTACTGGTGTTGGGGGAAGTACTTTACCACAATATCATTCAGTCACAGCCACTCCCTACAGCTCTGGCAGATGCCAAACTGACTGTGCTGAAGGTCTACTGAGCCAAAACAAGACAGATCAGGGCAGACAAGAGCATGGTGGGGGACAGTAAGAGATATTAGAAATGCTCCAAGGTCTAAGTAAGACAGTGGAAGTGTCTCCTGATAGGGTTATTCCTTTGGAGGAGGACCTCATTTCTGCAAACGTAAAGCAATTAATAGTTGGGCAATATGATACGCATTTTGAATCACTTCCATTAAGGCAATTAAGTGCTTCTGCATAATGTCTTGTTTGACTGTAAATAACTGGACTAGTTATTTTTGGTTAGCTTTATCAATGGGAATGACACAAATCTTCTTGTTGTCATTTCCTTCCAAATCTGTCAGGAAGCTTGAAACTCAGGTAGAAATGTAGATTTCCCTGAATTTTTGACAAGTTTCTGTTAGCTGCATTCTGACGTTGACTCCAATGGTGAAGCACCAACTATCTGCCACTAAGCTGGGCAATTTAGCCGCTGAACATGTGTCAGGTGAGGCAACCCCAATCATTTCAATGAGTAAATTGGCTGTGAATGAGGAACGATCATTTCGGACAAATTTACAATTTTTCAATTTATTCAATTAAATGTATTTCTTTTTTTAGTTATTGTTTACTTCTGATTCTTTAAAAAAGGTTAATTTTCTTCCAAAATATTTTTAATAATTCCATATTTTTTAACAGTGTTATTGACACTTTAATTGTTTTTGTATGTTTGTGAATGAGAAACTCCTACAATTTTGACAGCCTGTAAACCTGGGAGAATGACTTATCTCACTGTCAAACTTATAAACATACATGGATTAGGAGCAGGAGTAGACCAGTCAGTCCCTCAGACCTGTTTTGCCATTCATAATGATCATGGCTAATTACAAACTCAACTCCATATTTGCATCTACCCATGCCACCTTCTACCCCCGATCAAGAAACTATCTGGCCCTGCCTTAAAAATATTCAAAGCCTCTGCTTCCAGTCTACTTTGAAGAAGAGAGTTCCAAACACTCACTATCACTTCACCTTGTCTGTTTCTTAAATTGAAAGCCCTTATTTTTAAACATTAACCCCTAGTTCTAGATTCTCCCACAAGAATTCTCCTCCACATATCCACCTTGTCAAAACACTTAGATCTCTTTTAAACACTCTTTTCAACTCCAGTGGTACAACTTTTCTTCACGAGACGACCTGCCCATTTCGGTTAGTATAATAAACCTTTTCTGAATTGTTTCCAACACAGTAATATCCTTTCTTAGCCCAAGACTGTTAACAATACTGTAGATGCGGTCTCACCAAGGCCCTATGTTATTGAAGCATAACCTCCATACTTTTCCATTCAATTCGCTACCAATAAACAATTATATTCTGTTTCCTGATTACTTACAATACTGACATATCTTAACTATTGTAAATCATGTACTAAGGACACTCGGGTCCCTCTGTGTCCCAGAACCCTGCAATCTTTCAGCATTTAGATAATATGATTCATTTTTAATTTTCATGCCAAAATGGACAATCTCACATTTCCTCACTTCATACTGCATTTTCCAGACCTTTTCCCACTCACTTAGTCCATCTATATCCCTTTGTAGCCTCCTTATATCCTCTTCACAATTTACTTTCCTGCCTGTCTTGTATTTCTCACAGTTCCTTATGAAGTAGAAGTTTTTTTGACCCATCAAGTCTACACTGGATCTGCGTCATCAATGAATTTAGCAAACGCATCTTCGGTACTTTTATGCAAGTCATCTACGTAAACTGTAAAAAGTGGAGGCTTTGGCACCAATCCCAGCAGCACACCACATGCCAACCAGAAAAAAGGCCTGCCCACACCTAATTTCTGTTTCCATTGCCCACTTCTTTTTCTCCAGTTCTTTTTAATCTCTCCAGTAAGTTGCTTCCTGTCAGAACAATACTGTGTGCAGAGATTGCCAAACATTATGCACTCAGTCATTCAAGAACTTGCCACTAGACAATCTGCTCCAAGTAAGTGCGGATCCATCAGGTAAGGGAATAGTGAGGCTGCTCCCAGGAAATGCTGCGCTGTTATTTCTGCACCCACAGCCTTTTGTTAAGCGTACTTACCCGAACAAATCAGTGAAACCATATGAAGTCTTCGGAAGACACCTCCCCAAACATTCATACAGCAGCTGCAGCTGTAATGCGGGTGGCCAGCACAGTACTCCCCTCCCCCTAACTCTTGCATCTCTCAGTACAGGAACAGTGGGTTCCTACACAGAGAGATGCATTACAGGTCCTATATTAGACAAATTCTGTAGCCACCATGAACTGTTTCAAATTCAATAATGTTTAATTCTCGATGCAAGAACAAAAAGCGGCAAGCCTAATGACATAACACAGCCACCAGATGCAGAGGGTGGCCTTGACTATTGGAACCAGCAGAAAAATCAAGCTGTTAGTTTTGTTGTGCAATTCGCATCCTTGCTAATTTCTTTTACAGATACCTTTCTATTAACACTGAGTGCAAATGATATCCTCAAGCAAATTGGCTTGGAGGAATTATTGTGCTTGGGAACATGAGGAAAATGAATTAATATGCACAGCTGTAGTAAAATGTGAAAAAAAAGTCTGGTTTAATAATTACATTAACTGATGATAGTGCAGATTCGTCACACAGTCAGGTGAAGTGACTCTTCCAAACTAATTCCCTTACTCTGTTACTGTCAGTGACTTTTTGAACATCAAATAATTTAAAATCATAGAGCTGTAATGGTACAGAATGAGGCCACTTGATCCATCAAGCCTGTGCCAGTTGCTGATAGAGCTATCCTGTCACAACAGAGATCGATAGATTTATCAATATTAATGGAATCAAGGAATTTGGATTTAGTGCAGGAAAGTGGTGCTGAGGTAAAAGATCAGCCATGATCTTATTGTATGGCACAGCAGACAAAATGGACTGAAAATCCTGCTTCTATTTCTTACATTCTTATATCAGTCCCATTTCCCTGTTCTCTGTTTCATAACCTGCAATACAAATACCTCTCTCTCAAATATCCATTCCATTTCTTTCTGATACTGATTGATTCCATTTCTGCTATCATTCCAGGCTATGAACTCTAGACATAGCTGCAACCTGTGTAAAAATATTTTTCCTTGTATCTTCTGCTTAAAGGTTTAAATCTATGACTCTGGCTGTCAAATCTCCTGCTAATGAGAAGACCCTCCCTCTATCAGCCTGTTCTAAACCACATATGATCTTGTATACTTCTGTGAATTCTCCCCTCAACCCTTCCTTCTGGGAAAACAATCTTAGCTTTTCAAACCCAACCTTGCAGCTGAAATCTCTGGAAACAATCAACTAAATCTTTTCTGTATCACCTCTAAGACCCTTCACAACTTCCTAAAGGGTGGTGGCCAGAAATGGGCATGGCACTCCATTTGTGGCCTATCCAGTATTTTGCACACGTTCAGACTAACCTCCTTGTCTATTTCTCAGTTAATGAATCCTAGAATCTCATATGCAATACTAACAAATTTTTTCGACTTGCCATTCCATTTCCAAGGATTTACAAACATATACATGCAGTTCTCTCTGTTTTTGAACACACTTTAGATCTGGAGACACAACATGCTGGAATCTGGAACTAAAAAAAACCAAACTGCTGGAGGAACTCCCCAGGGGTCAGGCAGAATCTGCGGAGGGAATTGAATAGTAGACCTTTTGGGTCGAGATCCTTCATGCAGTCCTGATGAAGGGTCTTGATCCAAAACATCAATTGCCCATTTTCCTCCATAGATGCTGCCTTGACCCACTGAGCTCCTCAAGCAGTTTGTTTTTTACCCTTCAGAACTGTGTTATTTAGCTTCCATTGTCTCCCCTAATTCTGTCTGCTACAGTTATAAAGTGTACAGCCACATGTCTAAGACAATTAAAACTCATAGAACATAACCAAAAGCCACTGAGGGGGACAAACTCGTCTTTGGTCACTAGTATTAAACGTGTAGGATGGATGCAGCTATCAGCTGCCCTCAATTCAACACATTTTGATCCATTGACATCTTTTGAACTGAACCCATACTAGCAGGTGATATTCTCACATATATTTAGCATTAATGATACATTTCTCCAAATGACTCTTGTTTGATTCAATTAATATTAGAGTGTCAGTGGTAAGAAAAAATGGAGGGTTATGGACTGTGTAGGAGGGAAGTGTTAGATTGATCGTGGAGTAGGTTTATATAAGTCAGCACAATATCATGGGCCGAAGGACCTGTACTGTGCTGTGTTCTATGTTCTAAGAACTTTTTAAACATTTTATTCCCCTCTGCAAACTAATTTGTTGTCAGATGTTCTATTGCTCCTTTGTATGTTGTTGAGCTCCTAGTGAATTATAACATTTTCTCATGGTTTACAGTACACCATGTGATGCAATTTGTTTTTGTGTCAACATTCCAAACTATTGAATCACATAAACTGCAGCATCTGACAGCTAACAGGGACACGTCTCCATTGATTACCTCCCAAAAACTTTTTGTGATAAAACATGTCCTTTAAAAGAGCCAACAGATCTGTGTTGCTTTTAAATTGGGTTTTTGGACAACTAAGCCTGCTATCTCATGCCTCAGACAGCTGAGGTCAATCAAAAAGCAAACTTATGAGATTTGCTAAGGATTTTCCTGGCAACTGGACTTTTACATCAACTGCACAAGAGCTTTACAATCCAAAGAGTCACTAAGCACAATGTTAAAGTACTTTCCCTTGGCTAGAGAGTCTTCAGCGAGGGGTCAGAAGGAATTTCTTCCCCCAGGGAGCTGCAAAACTTTAGAATTTTCCACATAGAGGGTTGTCATTGAGGATATTTGACACAGCCATTTTGTTTTACGATCCAGGGGAACTAAGAAATATAGGGATCAGATGGGAAACTGTTGAGTTAGATCGCCAGCGATCTTGTTAAATAGTAGAGCGGACGCGACGATTGTATGCCTGCTCTTAGTTCTTTCTTTTTCTTAACTTTGGGGTCATTTTGATTCAAAGCCATTACCACCAAGTATGTCAAGTGATTTGCATATAATGAATAGCTGTCAACAAGTCTCCACTTTATGTCAGAGATATTCCTCAATATTGTAGCAAAATGTGAAACAAATTACTATAATCTGCTTTATAGATTACCGTCTTTCAATGTGCCTGTATTTCTTTACCTGCAAGAATTCTAGGAATACATAATGACACAATCTCCATTAATATTTTGCACAGTAGCATTTCTCTGTATTTACTCTTATTTTCCTTCCAATACCTTATAAATGCAGTTATTAAAATGCCAAAGGAAACTGTAGCTCCTCAGATTTCTGATGCGATAGTAGCAGCTATTAAAACATCATATTATTTTTTTCTGTATTTTGTTTCATTTTATGCTGATTAGATATTTTGCAACCTGTGCAAAGGAGGTGCATGTCAATCTTGCCTTCATTGGTCAGGTCACTGAGGACAGGAATTCATGTTGCAGCTGGATAAAACTTTAGCTTGGGTATTGTGTGTAGTTTTAGTCACCCCATTACAAGGTAGGATGTGCAGGCTTTGAAGAGGGTGCAGAAGAGGTTCACCAGGATGCTACCTGGATTAGAGAGTATTAGCTATTAAGAGAGGTTGGACAAACTTATAGGGAAGATAGTCGGAGTCTTTTCCCAGGGCAGAAATGTCAAATACTTGAAGACATAGCTTCAAGGTGAGAGGGGGCAAGTTTAAAGAGATGTGTGGGCTAAGTATTTTTTTTACACAGAGTGTTGTAGATGCCTGGAACAAGCTGACAGGAGTGTTGGTGGACGCAAACATGACAAGATATATTTAGACAGGTACATGAACATACGGGAAATGAAGGGATATGGAGAAATAAATGACTGCAGATGCTGGAATCTAGATGAAAAACACTATGATGCTGGAGGAACTCAGCAGGCCAGGCAGCATCGGGAAGAAAAGCAGGCGGTCAATGTTTCAGGTCAGGACCCTTTCTCAGGACTGAAGATAGGAAAAGGGGAAGCCCAATATGAAGGACGGAAGAGCAGAGCAGTGATAGTTGGACAAAAGAGGGGACTCGGGGTTGGCACAAGGTGGTGATGTCTTTCTTTCTTTTTCAACCTTTTTATTAGTTTTCAAATCAATACAAAATGATATATAGCATCAAAGTTTGTACATTTCTTACAAAGAGATCTGGTTATCACTCAGATCTTAGATAACCATACAATAAAATATATAAAAAAGACAAGGTCCAACGATCTCTTAGTTAATGAAAAGAGTATAAAAGAAAGGGAAGAAAACAGATTTATTATATATGTTAAAAAAGAGAAAAAGAAACCTCAAATCAATATATAGAAAAATAATAAACAATATAAACTAAACAAACAGAAAAAAATTTAAAAAACTGGGCCAAAATTTCTCAATAGAAACAAAGCAATATTATGTCGTCAACTCCATTCCTCTAAATTAAAAAGTTAATGAAGGGGGATCTACATCATGTGAAAATATTGGATAAATGGACTCC
>JARFYF010000001.1:21093183-21105010 GCA_030265395.1 Rhina ancylostomus
GGGGTTATCTGGGTTCTCCTGTTTCCTTCCACACCGCAAAGACGTGTGAGTTGTTAGGTTAATTGTCCACTGTAAATTGCTTGTATTGTGTAGGTGAGCGGTAGAATCTAGGAGGAGTTGTTGAGAATGTAGGGGGACTAAAGAGTGGGATTAATGTTGGACTGGTGTAAATGAGTGGCTGATGGTCAGCAAAAACTTGGCGGGCCGAAGGGCCTGTTTCCTTGCCATATCTCTTTATGACTCCATGACTCTTAGATTTTGATACCCTGAAATGCATTGACATGAGTTTCATTTCTGCTGTACCGCACCTCCCTCAACGTCCCTCCCCGAGTGATACATTCTATAAAATCTTTCTCTTCACAAAGCTTCTCAGCTTTCCCTGTTCATCCAGGGGACAATTCAAGATTTAATGATGCAACAGTTGGTGTTGTTACTGAAGGGTTAATCCAAACTGTACATGCAGTGTGGACAGCTGCACTGTAAAACTGAAACATCTATATCAACACACTTACACAGATATACACATGCAATGTTCCAGCTTTAGAATCCTTTTGTGGTTTTAAAATGGCAGATTTTCTCGTAGTTTACCTAATAGCAGAACTTGGCAGCTGATGCAGCCTTGTAATCCGCAGCAAGGGAGCTAGTGGGTGGATTTCAGCTGTAAACCCTACTATAAACTGAGCTGCTTTCCAATATTATTTATTTTCCGGAACGCTGGGGATCATACACGGATCGAGTAGGCAATTTTCAATAACAAGAAAAATCTCTTGAAATGTTCTGAAGTTCTTTGAAATAAATCTGGGGCCTCAAAGTGCTCTAATGCTTTTATAGTTTATAGACATTCTCCAAAGCTCCCCCACCCCCTTCACCCTCACCATGCCCACCAAAGCACTGTCAGAACAACAATCCTATCCAGTCAGTTCTGCCAAGTAGAATCATGTGTAGCAACATGTTAAAAAAAACATTTGAATTGCGTAACTATCCAAACTTCCTGAGCCACTATTCCCAAAGTGCCAATCAGTCATCAGCAGCACATCCCAGTTTTAACCTTTTTTGGTGTAGTAACCAAAAAGTTGCCAAAATCAGAAAATGTTGATTATGAGGATGTGTTTTAGCAGCTGTGTTGAAAAGATTAATTGATAATGTAAGATTAAAAATGTTTGATCTTGAACAATCTAAGAATGTGTGTGTGTGTGCGCGCGCGCGCATGCACGTGTGTGTGCATGCACATGTGTGTGTATGTGTGTGCACACATGTGCCTGTCTGTGTTCCTGTGTGTCTACGTGTGTGTCTGTGTGTGTATACATGTATGTATTTGTTTGGGTATTGTGTGCGTGCGAATGTTTTTTGTATGTGTATGTACGTACATGCTTCCATGTGTATGTATTTGTATGTGTATCTACGTGTGCCTGTATGAGTAGTCTTCTTTGTGTGTGTGTTTCTATGGATATATGTATGTGTTTGTTTGCATATTGTGTGTGTGTGTGTGTGTGTGTGTGTGTGTGTGTGTGTGTGTGTGCACGCGCATGCATGTTGGTGTGTATTTGTTTGGATATTTGATGTGTGTTGTTCTGTCTGTGAATTGAAAGCTCCAAGCTTGTTTTCCTTCACTTGCCAAGTTTTGTATGGATCTATATTAGGGTTCCATTCTCACAGAATTTTCTCCTCCTGTTGATACCGTGTGTTTTGAGAAAAAATGTCCATGGAGGCTTATGGCTAAGTCTGCCAAGACCCACGCATGGGTCAAAACATGTGATGCATGAGTGTTTGAAGACTTGGAAAGCTCCCATTTGCTTTCAGCATAGCTATTGGAATCAAAGTGCACTCTGTAATGTCAATTATTTGAAGATCCGCTGTTTATATAAGAATATTTTATGGTAAGTCTTTTGTTGTTCAGACAAACAAATGAGGTACACATCATTTCGTGTGACAGCAAGGTCACAAGCAAAGGATGTGATAGTGTGTTAAAACATTAGTTCTATCATGATGTTTGTTTCTAAACCTAAAGAGTTTGCCAAACACATTCTCATGAATATATTCCTTTTGAATCCAAGCCTATGTAGACACACTGGCCAGGAATTTCCTAGGAGTTGCACCCACTCTGCTTTTCCATAATTTAATCAGAAGTGCAGTTTAAAAGGGTCAGAGTGGAAGCAGGTCCAAGGAAATTCCATTTGCTCATTAATCCAAATGCACAAAATCCATAAGTGTTTTAATCATACTTAAACAACACAAAAAAACTTAAATTTGACATTTTTAGTTTCAATTCAAAAATTCATCAATCTTAATTTGAAACATTATTTAAAATCCAAAAGTAGAGCTCATATCTGTAATCAAGAAAAAAACAGGCCAGTTTAGTAGGTAGAGTGTCTCATACCAGTGAACAAATAGTACATTGATAATGTTCATGTCTGCCTATTCTGGTAGTTCAATATCATGCTGTATATCCATACAAAAATCAGGCAGTTTACCTCAAGCCTGGACCAACATTCTTCTTTCAAGCAACTATAAAATTTTGCAACTTGTTGCTTGAAGGAACAAATCAAAGTAAATATTAAATCTGCCTGCAAAGAATCACAGAGTAACACAGCATGGAAACAGGCTCTTTGGCCCAATTAGAACAATACAGCAC
Organism: Rhina ancylostomus; assembly: GCA_030265395.1. Classification (NCBI taxonomy): domain Eukaryota; kingdom Metazoa; phylum Chordata; class Chondrichthyes; order Rhinopristiformes; family Rhinidae; genus Rhina; species Rhina ancylostomus. Next base: position 21,095,816 of record JARFYF010000001.1, read on the forward strand.
AATACGACCCTTCAGCCCACCGTGTTGTGCTGCCCCAATTCATCCATGCCAATCAAGATGCCCAGCTAAACTAATCCCATTTGCCTGCATTTGGTACATATCCCCCTAAGCCTTACTTATCCATGTACCTGTCCAAATGTCTTAAACATTGTTATTGTACCTGCCTCAACCACTTTCTCTGGCAGCTGGTTCCATATATGCACCACCCTCTGTATGAAGGCCCTTCAGGTCCTTTTTAAATGTTTCCCCTCTTACCTTTAACCTATGCCCCCTAGTTTTTGATTCCCTTTCCCTGGGGAGGAAAGATTGTGTGCATTCATCTTATCTATGCCCCTCATGATTTTATAACCTCTATAAGGTCAATACAAATTTTTGCCCACTGAATGGAAGTTAGAAGAGTTGGAGATGTGAATAAAGGAATGGTTTGAAGAGATATATCCTGAGCAATTTCTGAATTCTGAAAAGCACATTGTTTTAGGAGGTACATTTGGTGACATGAACAGAGCAAGAGCGAGAAGTAATAAATCAATTTCAGGAAATTGGAAATCGAAAGCTGAATTAAAGGCCCAGTGGAGATTCTGGAGGGAGCAATGTTGAGTACAAGGATGAGGTTTTGAATTAAGTGTTATGGAAGAAAAAGTGTGAAGCATTTTATATGAGTTTTGAATATACTTCCATTCCGACTAAGCTTTCATACTGTTTGGAATCTTAAGTGCCATTTTAAAGATTAATGGTTACTATTGTATACTTAGTGATATTTGATATTTCATGATATCAGATTAATTGCAAAATTATTTTGTTTTCTCATTACAATTATCATCACTTTCAGGTTGATCACTTTGACACATCTGTATCGGGCTACCTGACCCAATGGCCTTCATGACAAATTCCACTACTACCTCAAGACTGTTCTGTTAGTATAGGCTGCCTGTTTTGCACGTTCCAATAAAAATCTCTTGTCTAGTCCATCTGCATTTTGCTCTCAATTTTGTCAGCTGTGGTTCAGTGGTATCGCATTTTTCTCTAAATCTGAATTTGGGTTCATATCTAGATACTAACTACAAAACCCAGGCTATCAGAAGAAAGTATTGCCCTGCTGGAAATATCACATTTTCAATGTGGTATAATACCATGTACATACCCTTTCTCTCAGCTGTAGGTAAAAGATCCCAAGGCAATCCCTTGAAGAAGTATATGGAGTCATCCCCACATCCTCATTGTTATTTGTATCCCAGTTTGTATCACTCAACAGATGACCCTGTCATTATCACGTTATTCTTTGTGGAAACTCATTGTTCACTTGATCAAATCACGCTTTTTTCCAGTACTGTGACTGCAATTCAACAGCACTTTAATACCTGCAAAGTGTTCTGGGGCATTCATAGATTATGAAAGGCACTCTATAATTGCAAGTTTTTTCTTTAGTTATATGCCGCAAAGCATCGACCAGCCTTAACATGAGCCAATAAAATTCACACTTCTGAGATATATGACTTGGAGTAAGAGGCAGCCTTGGGACTTAATCTTCTGGTTGTGAGCTTAGTAATTTCTCAAATGTTTCAGCAATTGGGCTGCTTCCCAAATCCTGTTTAATGTTGTATGTAATCATCATTATGATGAAGATCAAATCTATGCCTTTTCACTCACACCATCTTTAATCCAGAATGGAGCACTAGTTGTATATGACAGATGGTTAAGTGGATGTGGCACATAACTGTTAAAAGGTTGATTGTCATGCACAGTGTGAGACAGTTAGTATGTATGGCAGTGATGTCGTCTATGGGGCTTTTAGATTATTGAATGGTACTGAACCTTGCAAAGGTTTGTAACTAGACTTATGCAGGTTTGCACTCTGCATAAGCAAACCCAGAGCTATTTCCAGCACATTGAAAGATGCCTGGAGAACATTGAATATATTTTAAATACCTATTACAGCTCTGTCAAAATTGATTTTTTTTCATCATCTGTCTATCCATAAAATATAGATTATAAATATAATGTAGATATAATCTGAATGCTGAATGAAAATTTATTTCTCTCTGCATTTGTTATGAGCTCATTTCTGCACACCTTGGCACTGGACGACTGTCAAAATATATAATCAGGGTGAAGATTATTGAGGGGCAATACATATTCAAAGAGTGTAAGCTCCTTATAGTAAAGTATCCCTTCAAGAGCTGCAGAGGTGATTGATGGTGATAACATTTCCAAATATAAAGGTCAGGAGCACCATTGCACGCTAAGTGTGTTTGTGTGCTGAGATTACAATTACATTTTGCTTGTCCTTTTTACAACTCCATCACTTACATTAAAGTAATGATCATTTCTTAATTATTAATAGTGTTTTAACCATTTCTGTAGACATTCATCTTTGTTTCATGACATAGGGCAATTTAAATATACTTTTCCTCTCCCCCTCCTAGTTTTGATCTCTTGTATAGGTTCCCCTTCCCAAGCCATATGCCATTGCACCTCACAGAAGATGATCAGTGTTTTGCTAATGTTGCTCTGCAGCCCTCTACCAGGAAATAAACAGCTGTGTCTAGGAAATCTCCTTTTCTGATTTTAACACTTATCCACTTGGATTTTGTTGAATGCCCAGTCTAGCTATTCCAATTCATCAAATGAGATTGTGTTAATACATTTCAATGATGATCTACCTGGAATCATAGAGTTATGGAAAGGTAAAGCAAAAAAAGGCCATTTGGCCTATTTTGTATATGCTGGCTGAAACAAAACCACGTTTGTGATTCCATAGTCTTATAGGTTACACAATTCAATTGCTCGTTTGGTACACAAGTTCATCTCTCATTCAGTAGTCATCAAAAGTCTTTAAAAAAATCACTAGGTTTGTTTGTACTTGGAAATCTTCTGTTCCTTATAGTTGTTCCCCAGTAGTACCACCTAATTTCAGTGGAAGGCTCCCTCTTCATGAGGGAAATTGTGTTGAGATGCTAGTCAGCAGGGCCAGTGACGCTCATTGAAAATAATCAGGATTATGGCAAAATCAAGTGATGTCTCCACTAAGCAGAACAAACTCCAGCCAAATGAATCATTGCTCACTGCTGCACATTTTCCTCCCAAGCTGCACAACTTTGAAACTCCTTACTAATTCCACCACATCCTACAGGTCATTAAAACTAAATTCTGACATTGCCTAACCCATACTTCTCAGGTTCCCTCCTACCATTTTCGTACAAAGGAGCATCTGCTCTCTGAACCTTAATACATTGCCTAAGATTACTTGATAGTCAGCAAAATTCTAAAGTTGTGATATTTTTGGCTATAAGATCTACATTCAACTTCCTCATTTGAAAATAGCTGCCAATGGTTAACTGGTTCATCAGCAAATTAATTATCTCCTTGAAGACTAAGATTAAAACTACAGTAAATATTAAGTATAAGTGCAGAGCTGAGCAACACCACATATTCGTTAAATTACATTATTGTAATAGAGATACCTTTTACATTTATGTCATGTTGTGAAACACTTATTTGCACCTGGCAATGATGCAAACGAACTGTTGATTTCAAACTAGAACACAGAAAACAAATGGTATTCCCCTTTGATGAAAATACATACAGTATCACAAGCTGATTTCTTTAGAAATCAGGTTTAGAATTTAATCTTTGAGAAAACTATTAAAAATTATCAGAATTCCCCTTTGTACAATGAAACATCTGACCCAGGTAAACTCTGAGAAACTTCCTCATTCTACAGAACCATTCTCTAGTCAACACGTTTGTTGTGAAGAAATTATATATACTATTTACAAAACGCAGTGGAATCTCATCCGTACCATACAACAGTGATGAATTCAAAAGCTCAGCTTTCAGTTTTTTTTAATTCACCATAAAATGTGGATATCACCAGCAAGACTGCCATTTACTGTTGATCCATATTCACCCCAGTTAATTTGACCTACTTTAAAGTCATGTAGAGTTCTGGGTAAGGATGACAGTTTTCCTTCCTTCGAGGATATAAGAGAATCAGATTCTTTTAAAGCAATCCAATATGTTCACATTCACTATTGCAGACACCAGCTTTCTTTTAATTTCTGATTTTATTGAAATGCTTGAATTTATGTACTTTTCCCATAACCATTATGGTGAGATTTCAACGAATATCACTGGATCAATGATCATTTACTCCATTGGTATTAGGTCAGAACTTGAAAATAATAAAAATATGGAGATGCTTCAAATCTGAAAGAGAAATATAAATGCTGGAAATATTCAGCAAGTCTGGCAGCAGCTGTGGAGTGAGAAACCAGACTCCAGCAAAAAAAGACAAGTTATGAGTCAGTAAAAATATCATTGAAAATACATGATAGTCATGTAGGAAAATTGGAAAGGTAGACCATGGAGACAGATAGCTATGGATCCAATCAAACAAATTTCCGGAGAGGTGTTTGAGAGATGGTGAGAGGATAGACTTGATCCATCAGATTGATATGGACTTGTTAGGCCTGAGAAAAAGCTTTATGTTCTGTTGGTCATTATTTGCAGAGTTTATGTTGATTAAGCTTGATATCTCTTGTACCAAGTTCCTGCAATCTTGAAATAAATGTTCTTGCTTTCAGATATAAAACAACATGCTGGATATTTTATTCATTCACTCCAAAGTAGCATTTGCTTCTTAATCCTAATTATTCCTGATCTGAGTGCTTTTCTTCACTACTTCAAAGGGCAGTTAAGAGCCAACCATATTACTGCAGGTCTGAACCCACACATAGTCCAGCAGATGTCTTCCCCAAAAGACGTTAATCAACCAGATGTGTTTGGTGGATAATATAGCAGTTAGGGTTCACTGTTGCTGCTGGCAACCCTTTAATGCACAGATTTATTTACTTAAACAAATATAAATTACCCTCCTGCCAAGGTAAAATTGAACTCATTATTCCAGATTATTAACCTAGACTTTTGGATCATTATTAGATAGCATCTTTAAAGTTAGAGAACATTTTTATTCAAAGAAGTATCTTTGTTGAGAATGTTAACATTTTACAACATCTGTTTGTATGAAGAATTTGATTACATTAGGTTTGCACCATATATATTATTTTAAAGATTTAGTCTATATTTATAGCTCAATTGCCTTAATTACCATTTTACTGTGGTCAGGGATTGGAAACAATTATATTTCTGACTGGACTTGGATGATGATAAGTATTTGTACGTGAATTGGAATGAACCTTTGATCCTATGGTTGAATAACTTATACAGTGCAACCTTATTATTACAAGCACTGTTATTTCAGACCTTTGATTATTACAAGCTATTTCCTTCATCTCTGTGTAGTACCTGATTAGGGTTGACAAACCTCCAGAATTGTTCCAGAGATTCTAAGAACTGAAGATTAATTTCATGGACCCAACTGTAAACACCCCTGGAGTGAAAACATAGGGGTATTAAAAATTGTGTGATTTTTTTTCTTTGAGTAATTTTAATGATTAGCTATAAAATTAACAGAGAAGAGGATAAAAGGTTGTTTGGCTGGATGGAAATAGAAGGACATGCAACGAACCCTCTGGGAATCCATCCAATCAAAGTTGGCAACACAAGACTTGAGAGTCAAGAAAACATAAATCAAGCAGAAACCTTGATAAAGGAAATGGTTGCTTCTTTCTATCAATTAATATTAAGTTTTCTTTTATCCAGGCCAATTCATCCATTATTCTGAAGTTGCTGCTTCATTCTCGTGAATGGACCCACAGGCACAAGATGTCAGCTGTTTATATGGCTGTATACAAACTTGGAACTCAGAGGTCATACACCATGCATAATCTTGCAAGAGAATACAGAATACTGTATAAGGAGTGGACTTCTTTTCATTATCACATCTGACTTTGTATCGGTTGAGACGGAAACAATGGAAATATGGGCAGTGATTTCAACTACCGCCATTTTGCACTCTTGACCTGGATATTCTTTGAACAACAAAACCACTTCCTGACATCCTATTGGCCTGGAGTGGTGATGATTAAATCATGCTTTTGACAGTTTGGAGAAGGAAGGTCCAAGAGTGGCTTCCTCCCGGTCAATTCTAACACAAATATCTACCTTTGTAAGATTTCATCGTGACTAAACACTGGAAAAGCATTCAACCAATATTTTCTGCTAGGCTTTTTCTGCCTCAGATACTTCTGTCATTACTGCAGAGGTGTCACAGCAATTTCCCAAAGTCAGGAACACATGGGGTAAGAACCTAATGTGCATCAACAGACACTGCTGGGGCCAGAGTCGCAGCCAAGTCAGAGAATCAAGGCAAGTCTTGATGCTTTTCCACCTTAAGAAAATTAAAACACAAAAACAGGCCAATCAGCCATTTTTTGCCATTTAATCTGGCTGATCTATGACCCAACCTCAATTTAAAGAAAAATTCCATTCCAAAGTTTCTGCAGATGACTGTATCATTGGCGTATGATGATTGAATCCAATCCAAATGCATTTGATGCCAAGATAGATAAAGATTTTAGCTGGAGTAACTGGATGTCAATCATGTTAATTTCAAATTGTCCATTCTCCATCACATAACAACCTGAATCTCTGTTGTTCTTGTCCTAATTCACACTTTTTTCCCCTTTTTATCTATCACCCTTGCATTTGGTAAATGATATTAGCTTCTGGTAAAGCAACATACAATTTAACATACTCATCCATGCTTTCAAATACCACTGTGGCATTCTCCCACACTATTTGTAACCTCTTCCAACCTCTAATCCTCCATGATCTTTGCGTCCTTTCAATTGTGACCCATTGTCATTTCCTGGTATCCATCAGTCCACTTCTGGCAGCCTTACCTTCAGTTGCCAAGAGTCTAAATTCTGGAATTTCCTCCCTTAATCTCTCAAAGAATCACACAATCAAAGGTTATGTTTGGAGGGAGGCCATTTGGCCCATCAAGCCTGCACTGGCTCAATGCAAGAGAGATTTAGCTAGCCCCACTCCCCCTGTTCTTTCCCCAGAGCCATGAAATACTTTTCTTTCAAGTATTTATCCTCCCTTCGACTTAGTAGTGCCTTATGTGAAGAATAACTTGCTACCCCTCTTTAGTTTTCTTAACAGTTTGAAGTAGGACTGGGAATCTGACACCTCTCTACTTCTCTTTTTACAGTTAAAACACTCCTTAAAATCTATCTCTTTGTTCATTATAATGTTATAGAGGAATACAGCATGCAGACAAGCCCTTCAGCCCACTGTGTCTACAGTGACTATCAACTATCCATTAATACTAACCCTACATTAACTCCAATTTTTATACTCTCCACATTCTAATGAACTCCTCCCAGATTCCACCACTCACCTACACATGATGCAATTTCTAGTGGCCAATTAATCTACTGCACCTTACTTCTTTGGGTAGTGGAAGGAAATTGGAATTCCTGGAGGAAAGCCACAACACAGCAGGGAGAATATGCAAACTCCACTTCGACCGCACCTGAGGTCTGGATTCAACCTGGGTCTATGGGCAAGGCAGCAGCTCTACTAGCTGCACAGTACAGCTGTGCTGCCCCTGTGTCATCCATACTAATATCTCCTCATATAATTCAAAACTGTATTTGATCCTTCTCCTATGAAGCATCTTAGAACAACTAGAATTGATATATAAATGCACATTGCTGTTATTTAATTGTTATTGTCCTAATCTGTCTAAATCATTTCAATTCTGAGCAATATTGTTTCATATTAACCTGCTGGGGAAGCACTCTGTTTTAACCATTTACACAAGATGGAATTTCCCTGAAATCCAATGATACCTTTGGGAATGTCCAAAGAAGAACACAACATTTCTGCAAATGTTGTTTGGTTCTGAACTAATGATACAATTCCAAAATCAAAGCATCTTGGGACTTTCACAAGAGGTGAACGTCAGCACAGTGGCACAAGGACTACACAGTGGCACAGCCAGTGAAGGTTCAATCCTGACCTCTGCTGCTGTCTGTCTGGAGTTTATATGTTCTCCCTATGATGTTTTGGTTTTCCTCTGAGTGCTCTGATTTCCTCCAACACCCCAAAGATGTGACAGTTGGTAGGTTAATTAGCAATTCTAAATTTCACCGTGTGAGGGTGAGTGGTAGAATCTGGGGGTTGATGAGAATGTGGAGAGAATAAAACGTGGGATTAATGTAGGGTTAGTGTAAAGGGGTGGTTGATGGTCACTGCAGACTCAGTCTGCTGAAGGCCCTGTTTCTGTGCTGTATCTCTCTATGACTGAGGTTAAAAAGGACATTTACATTTACTAAAATGTATGACTGCAGACTGAAAAACACTTATAAAAAATATGGTGTCCATAATGAGAGTGAAATGATGCCTGCACAAAGACAAAGCCACAAGCCATTTTATGAAATCTAGTTGCTAAAAGCCCTTTAACTTTAAACTGTTGACACTAAATAATAACATAAAGAGCAATTAAATGTTTAACTGTGATTTCAAATGGTATTGATAAATCACTTGAACAATTGTCCGATAGTTTACCACAGTGTCCAAACCTTCAGATTGCAGTCTTTGCAGCTTGCTCAGAAGTATCAAGCAAACTGTTGGAGGGACTCAGTGGGTCAAGCAGCGTCTGTAGGAGGAAAGGAATTGTCAATGTTTTGGGTTGAACCCCTACATCAGGAGCAGGCTTTAGACCCAAAATGCCGACAATCACTTTCCTCCCACAGATGCTGCTCGACCCGCTGAGTTCTTCCAGCAGATTGCTTGTTGCTCCAGATTCCAGCATTCTGTGGCTCACTCAGAAGTATTCCTAGCACCCAACTACCCAGCAGAATCTACCCAAGTGGATCAGATATTTGCCACTGGGTAACCATTAACAAAAAGTATCATTGACAAGCCTAAAACCTTTCCAGTATTCACGGTATTCCCGCATCAAAAGCAAAACATAAATATCAATTTTAAAAAATGCAAATATTTACGTAACAGAAGATAAGCGCAGAGCCTGTATGCAGAATGCTTCTATGCAGCATTAAATAAAAGAGCACTTCTTTTGCAGTGTGTCATGGACTCCATTGTATTTTTTTAAATTACATGTTACTCTGGACAATGTTTGTTCTATTTTTCTTGCTCTCTACACAACAGTTACTATGTAATTTGAAGTCACATACTTGCTGAAAAACACTGTAATAAATGGAGTGTTCGGCATGCTGAATATATGCTATGTATAATTGCAATCTGAGGTAATGATTATCTAGA
>JARFYF010000001.1:21183661-21196701 GCA_030265395.1 Rhina ancylostomus
CTAAGGAGATTAGGGACTTTGAAAAATATGGCAATCTGTAGGAAGCAATAACACCAGTGATAAGTTGAATTCCTTCAGTGAAAATGCCTTTGTGTCTGTCTATGTGTATGTCCTTGTGTCTGTGTAAGTCTTCGCGTGAGTATACAAGCCTGTGCATTTGTCTCAAAATGGGGACCAAAATACCTGTAATCTATTTTGGTGAAATTCAGGGAAATATTAGAAAAGAAAGGTTGAGGTTAAACCTCAGAGAATTCCAGCTCACTTTACTAAAATAATTAAATGCATTAGTGATGGATCTTTTGAAAGTAGTTTTTAATATTTTAATTTATTTTGAGCTCAATATTTCAAACTCCAACTAGATAAATAAACTACTATGATAGGCAAGGCAGTCTACCAACACTTCAACCCCTGTGACTTATGGTGTATAATGGAAGTACACTCTGGTAGAATTGGAATATTACAGATTGTTGTAGCTGCAGTTGTAACTAAGGTGGCAAACTGCTTTAATCTTCATGCATTAGGCTAATGACACAGCATGGTGAAGCACTGATGAATCTGCCATTGATGTATTTGAAAAAGTAACTACTAAAGAAGGTTATGGCATTTAGGAACTTCAAACAGTTTTCAGTCAGTGGTGGATAATTTACTAAGTTTATTAACAGATCCTGCTCGTTCCGCAATAAAGAGATCAATGTGATTAGTTTTACAAAATCCTCTGCCAGTCTGAGGTGTGTGGGGCATCCCTTTTATACTTAGTTGCTAGGCAATTACTAATTAACCTCAAACTAAAGCTTTTGACATCCACATACCTGCTATCTTTAGTTGGCTCTGCACCATCTCCCACTTCAGTGTTAAGTTCCCAACCATCTTTTTTGTTCTGCATGGTAATGCACCAAAGGGAGATCAACACTGAACAATTTATGTCTTACTGAAATGATGCTGGTTTTGTTCAGTAGATACCACTCTCAAAGCCTGATGCTTGTGGGTTCAAATGCATTGTTGAGGTTATCAGTTATTTGCAATGCTGTAATATTGCTAAGGGTTCCATCTTTCTATGCAGCAGTTAAACCAATACTTGGTCTTTGTTTGAATAGTCACAGGGCCTATTACTGACACCTCAACAAGAACAGAGAGTCCTGCTGGTGTTATGGCCAATATTTTTCTTTCCGCTGCTACCACCAAAAACAAATGAGCTGGTCATTTCCCTCATCTCTTGTTTGTCAGATCCTTACCGTATTAAACTCACCGTTGTATTTATCGGACAGCATTTCAAATTGAATTATTTAAGTAACGTCAGATGATTTATTTCTTGTTCAAATCCTAGTTGGAGTGTGGCACCCGGGTTTGGTCTCTGCGTCTCAGGAAGGAGATACTGAGAGGCAAAGAGCTTCCAGCAAATTTCATCATAATGATACCAAGCATGAAAACTTAAAAACATGAATAATAATGGCATAAATTTGATGGTATTGTTCTGAGATTACATCAAGGTATTTAAATTGACAGCAATTTTTTGATAGGGTGGATACAGAGAAATTATTTCTTCTGGCAGGGAATCCTGAACAAGGGTGCTACAAGCTTAAAGCTCAAAATAAACAAGTTAGGAGTGAAATCAGAAAGGAACTTCTTCACATGAAGTGAAAGTTGTTATCTCCTTGAAAGGTGCTTGAGGATGGAGTTACAGTCCTCTTCTGGATACAGAAGATAAAACAAACAACCTTTTACACCCCCGAGGTGTCATATGATGTGGACTGGGCTCATTGTCGTCTGAACCTCAGGCTAGGTACCTTTAGATCCTGCACCCTAAATCCCCAAATGGATTTTGACTGGTCACCGTTGGCAAGGAATTTTGAACATTTTAAATGTCTCAGTAAGTCAGAGGCATTTCAAAACCATTCTAGTAAGTTTAGTGAATAAAAAAACCATTGAAATGTTTTTAATGAAATGTTCTTTCCCACAGGATTGGCAAGCACATGCAAATGAATAGGGTTGCAGTTCATACACAAGCTCTCCCTACTGAGGGCCAGATAGAAAGTGCATCCAGTCCCTCTACTCAACATGCCATTGCTCCACTGCTGGACTTGATGATGAGACCAGTGATGGAGTTGGAGGTCAGATGTGCTGACACATGACCTCCAGCTCATCTCATACTAAGTGACTGTCAGAACATTTGCAGCAGTGATGAGCTGATCCATGAATGGACAATAGCGGCTGGTGCCTCATTATAAATGAAAACCTTAAATTGACACATTGCAAAAAAGAGGTCCACATATATATATAGAGAAAAGTATCTTTCAGGTCAAAAACATTTCATTAGAGCTGTTCCAATGAAAAGTCATTGAGCTGAAATATCAAATTGGATTGAGCCCCAGTGTGGGCAACTTTTCCTGCAGGAGCAACCATTTTTCCTCTAACATGCAACAGTGACATTTAGACATGGGATACCAAAGCACCACAGCTCTGAAAAACCATGTCACCAAGATACCAGAAGATCACAGCATAGGAATATCAAGAACACAGTGCAGAGTAGACATTGAAACACTAAGGTTTTGAAAAATAAAGATACCAAAATATTAAGCCTGCTGACACTGGAGTTTAGATGACTAGGATGTTAGGGTATCATGTTACGAAGACATAATGGTGCCATAACCCCGGTGTGCTGTAAATCTAACCTTTCCTTCTGCGGCTGCACTCAAAATTGAGTTGAATGGTAGCTGTGGATCATAATCCACTTCACTTCCAGCCATTCAGAGGTCATCAACCTTCATTAAACAGTTCAAGTTAAGATTTTTACTTTAATTTTCATTATTTTGCAATATATTTATATTTTAGATTAACTTATGGTAGTAATAAGTGTGAGATTCACATTACAAGTTTTTGTTCGGATACCATCATGAGCCAAGCTATCCTGCCTGATGCAAATGAATCAATCAATTTTAGACATTGTTCCATACTTCATTATAAGGTAGAAGGTAAACATGATCAATTTATTCCAACTACTATTTTTAGGAGAAAGTGACAATTTATGCTAATGCTTCTGTTAAAATTAAGGATTTCAGGCACAGATTACAACTTCCAGGTTTTGAGATATGACATAATTTGCAAGCTTAATTAATCACATTCAGAATGTTCCTTCACCACCAACCATCAAAACTGATGTGAAATAAACAAGACTTGGGGAGAGGTCAGCCTGCTGCTTGTTGATTACAATTGTATTACCGTATAACATCATTGTTTGGATGTAACTGCCCAAACAGAAGTGTCCCTGTTTCACTCCATGTATTCTTACATACCTGTGCCTCATTGCTCCTGCATGTCTATGGCCTGATTTGGTATTGGTGGGTTCCAACATGCTGAGGTTATCACACTTTCATGCCTTATTAACTACATGTCCTGATATCTTAGTCATCCAATTTCCTCATGGTCTATTGTCAGCATGGCTTAATACAGTGGTTCTTATTGTTCAATATCTCAGTTCTTCAGTGTCTAATATGCACTGGTATTCTTGATTTTCCAATACCAATATATTTTGGTATCTTTGTGACTTAGTTTTCAATGCTGTGCTGTTTTAGTGTCCTATGTCTAAAAATTGGTACTACATTGGTTTATAATATTGAAAGTAATGTTTTTTAATGTGTTTTCATTTGGAGTTTTGGTCTCACTGATTATATAGAGTTAGCACATGTAAAAAGACGTTTGGTCCAATTAGTCTACTCTTGTATGTGTGGTCCACAAAACTTTTCCTATCCATCATTATCTCAACCAAGCAGTAGGTTAATATAATGCAACTTCCTCCCTGAGGTCTACAACCAAAGTATTTTGTCCAGATGATTCAACTTTTGCCATGGTGATAGTTATAGAAGGCTTTGTGAGTCTTAATGTTATTCTGCTTTAGCTTCTTCATTTGAGGTGTAATCCATGTCTTACCATCAGATCTTTGTTTGGATTTTTAATTGTCAGTTTTATGACCAAGGATTCCCTCTGTTTGATGGAGTCACAAGAGAGACAGGTTCTGGAATCTGGAGCTGGAAACAAACTGCTGGAGGAAATCATCCGGTCAAGCGAGGCAGAGGGATAGTCAACATTTTGGATCAAGACCCTGCATCAGGACTGAGTGCATAGTGGAGATTGCTAGTGTAAAGAGGTGAGAGGAAGAGATGAGACAGGGGCTGGCAGGCTTCAGGTGGAACCAGGTGAGAAGGGAGGTAATGGGCAGATGGAGCCAGGTGGGGAATGGGGAGGGGTGGAAGTCAAGAGACAGTGACTGATGGCTGATAGATAGAGACAGATAAGGAGAGAGAAAAAAGGGCACAGATGGAGCCAGATGGGTGGAGGGGAAGGTGGAGTAGAAACAGAGACTAGAAAGTGAAAAGTGGAAACAAGAGGCTCCATATATTAGAATCTGATGTAAGGAAGGTGATGTTGAACCAGGAGGGATGATGGGTAGATGGAAGCATCTTGGGGAGGGGATAGAAGAACCGGAAAGTGATTGTGGGGGGATAGGTAGCTGAAACTAGATGGGGTAGGAGAATGAAACTGGGTAATGGGTGTGGGGTGGTCTTGGGGAGTGAGAGATGGGAAACCAACAGTAGAGAGGAAGTAGCATAGCACAGTGAGTGTGGGTTACCTGAAAGTGGAAAGTTCAATGTTCATACCATTGAGTTGCAGATTACCCAGGGAGCAAATGAGGTGCTGTAACTCTAGTTTGCATTTAGCCTTACTCTGGCAGTGGGGGAGGCTGAGGACTGACAGGTCAGTGCAGATATAGGAAGGGGAGTTGAAATGGCAATATACCAGGAAGCCAGGCTGGCCTTTGCAAACAGAGCACTGGTGCCCCGCAAAACGGTCGCCAAGTTTAAACTGGGTCTCACTGATGTAGAGGAGGCCACATTGGGAGCACCAAATGTAGCAGACAAGGTAGGAGGAGGTGAATGTGGATCTTTATCTGACCTGGAAAGGCTATTTGGGTCCCTGGATGCTGATGAGAGAGGAGATGAAGGGACAAATGTTGCATCTTCTACTGTTGCAGAGGAAAGTGCCAGGGAATGGAGAAGAGTGGGTGATTAAGGATGAGCAAGTCAGTGAGTCACAGAGAGAGTGATCCCAACAGAAAGAAGAAAGGGGTGGAGAGGGGAAAATGTGACTGGTGGTAGAATCCTATTGCAGCTGATGGAAATGATGAAGGAGGATGTGCTGGATGCAAAGGCTGATATGGTGAAAGCTGAGGACCAAGGGAATTATTTCTGTGCTGGCTGGATAGAGGGGAGGGTTAGAGCAGAAGTTCACGAAATGGAGGAAGTGCAAGTGAGGGCTCCATCAACCACAGTGGATTCCCTCTGTTTTGGTAGCTATCTGAAATTGGTGTTCTCTGGTTCCAAAAATACCCAACAGTAAAGAGGATTTCTTATTATGTTCTATTTCAATCCCCTTCCTAACTTCAAATGCTGAAACTCCCCTTGGCCTTCTATGCTATAAGAAGAACAATTCTAGCTTCTCTGGATCTCTACATAACTGATCTCATCATTGGCACAAATCCAATACATCTCCTCTGCAACCACTCTGAATTATTGAAGCCCTTCCTTGAGTGTGGTGCCTGGAATTGTTGCCAATGTTCTAGCTAAGGTATTGTAGCTGAATTTTGAAAGTAATCTTCATGATAATGCCTACACTTCTATTGTGATAGCAACAACTACTGTTTAAATATAATCAATAGTTGCCATGTAAATAAAAGAAGATATGAGATGAGGTAACAGTGTGGAGGTGAATTATGAGCATATGGATGAAAGATTTTAACACTACCCATCAAGGCTAACATTTAATTTTATCACTGGCCATTCCTGGAACCTTCTTGCAGGATTTATACAGGAAAGAATTCTCAAATTGATGTAATCTTCTCAGGTATCAATTTCTTAATAGACTTTGGGATGTAAGACTGTCATTACTTAGCATGATTCATATACCTAGTGTTATTACATGTTATACTCCTGCCTGCTATTCTGCAATGCTGTTGTACTAAATGCACCAACCTGCTAATAATTTCATTTTCTGGTTGAATATTTCCAAATTAAATTAATCAAATGAATGTGTTAAGTGCACTGATTGCTCTTAACACCTCAGCCTGTACTTCTGTGAAGGGCATTTTGATGAACTGGTTATAAAATGTGGTGACAGATGTGACAGTCTGTTAGGAACATGCAGATCATCTGATGACTATTCACAGCCCTTAAAGGTTATTGACTTTTCAAGAAATCTTTACAGATCTGAAAGGAGTGATATGGTAATGCCAGATGCCAAACTGTTAAAATAATTTGCAAGAAATGATTTGCAACAAGCTTTTATTAATGTTCAACATGGCACATCATAAAACTTTTCTGATCTATGTAAAGTCTGTAAAATTTTTTGGAAAATAATTTCACCAAGAACTAAAGCGAAATTAAAATGTTGTATCTTAATAATTTGGCAAAGTCTTGTACCAAATGATCAAAGCAGATTGAAATACGTTGTCTCTATTGAGAAACAACATCCACTAAAAGTAACACAACACTCCTCCAGGAGTTTTGCCTGTTGTTCGTGTCATCAATTTAAAAGTTGCTTAATTTCCTAAATACAATCTAATATAGGAAAATGAGAAAGTGTTTTTTTTGCTAAGTGTTCTGAAAAGATATTCTGAGGCAATTTTCTAAAGTGGAGATCTGGCTGGTCAGGGGAGCTATTGTCTATTTGATAGGACATTATTTTCCTGCTCTTATAAAGGCTGCAGGTAAGCTGGCCTTAAAGAAATGTGAGAGAATTCATTGCAGTCTCCTTTCTGGTTTTAAAAACATTAATGGGAAACTTTCAGTATGGTGCCCATGGACCCATTTCATGTACCAGGATGTACTGTGCACACAAACATACTGCATATCCATTTAATCTGTTCGCAACCCCACAGACATTCTGATTTAATGAATTCATCAACATGTGCTGAACCTACCAGCTTTGAGCTATTTCGTTAGTAAAGTTGACCAAATCTATTCCTCGGGAGAAGTATAGAAATGTATTAATATATCTTCAAAGGAAGCTAATTCTAAATAATAGCTGTGCCCTGCAGTAGGAAAAATAAAAGTGATATACTTTGCTATAAGTTTCAATAACAATGTATTTGAATGGCCAAGCTGTTAATAATAGTGACTATTCATGTTGCAATTACATATGACTGAATATATAATTAATGTGCATCAGCTCAAATTGATGTTGTTATCCACTGCCAAGATTGCATCTCCAACTTGCACTTGAATAAACAAAGGAAATTTGAATTTTACAGGACAACTGATTCCCAATGATACTATTTTAGATTGTTAGAGTACAGGTTTGCAAGTGTGATTTCCACTTACACTGAGTTTCCCATATGGGGTACAATATTGATGTTGTATAGAAATGGGGTGACAGTACAAGGAAAGAAAGAAGCATACCTTCAAAACGTATCTGTTCTGTGGTGGAGAAAAGAGATGTAGGCATCTAGTATTGGCCTTAGGTCAGTGGTAGCAGGCACAATTCAAGAACTACAAATGATCTGCTGGAAGAACTCAGCAGGTCAAGCAGCATCTGAGGAAGGAAAGGAACTGTTGATGTTTTGGGTCGAAACCCTGCATCAGAATTCAAGAACTGGCAATTAATCCAGGTTGATATCTAAGTATTGTTCAAGGTGAAATTTTGTGGCGATGTTAAATTGAAATAACTATCTACCCTGCTATATTAATGGAAGGTCCTCGAGCAATATTTGAGGAAGAGGAGGTGAGTTCCACAGTGTCCTGCACCATATTTATTCCCCAACCAACATCACCATTAATAGATTAACTAGTAATTTTATTGTTTTGCTTTTAATAGGCCACATTGTGTGAGAATCATGTTTCAGTTTTCAAATAAATGACTACACTTAAAAGTAATTCATCGAATAAATACATGGTAAATAATAAACATGTGAGTTATTTCTTTACTGTCAGATGAATTGACCGCACAAAAGAGCATAGCAATGTGTTTATGAAAACTTATTTTGTCCCAGTTTGTAAGTTTGTGATTTCTTCCAGTCTTCTTTTTTAAATCTGGGAAACATTTATGTTTCAAATATATTATTGGTTGTGTATCTCTAAAACCAAATTGATAGATGTTCACCTCATCTTCATTTGCATTATGGTGAATGTAGTAACTGCTGTACTAATGTAGTTGATGGTGCTTTATGAACTAACCATTGCTAAATGAATCTTCATGCAAGGTGAGCAGTACAGAATTCTTTGACTAGAAAATGAAAATTGGGTTGGATGATAATTCACATAATGAAAATCCAACTTCATCTCTGCAGCTTTTTGGATTCATAAAGAAATGTAGAAAGATATTTGATTATGCTTGAAACACTACAAAATAACACTTTTTTCCTTTTATTCTACTGTGTAATCACAAAGCTTACCTTTAAATAATTTTAGTCTTAATTATTACCTTGCTTGACTGTTTGTGTAAATGTTCTTTTTTAAGTTTGTTATGAATTAAAGCTAACCATTTTAAGCTTTATTTGGAAAATTATGATTTTTGATTATTTGCTGTTTTTGCAGAGAAATCCCCCATATTAAAAATGTTTTGAAAAGACTTCAAAAACAGATATTTTTATTATTTAATGGATCCATTCATTTTCTCCTTATGCATTTGCTTTCTTGAAGCATTGATATTGCACATTTCTGATCTAGATCCAAAGAGTACATACATTAATGTACTCATTCAAAATTGCATAACAAATGAGCAAGTGTGGGTTTTACATAGGAGCCCCTTTGGAAGTGCACTGTGCAAAGGGTGAAAGGCTCACTTACATACAATGAATAAAAGTCAACTATTTCTAAAGTCATTGACTAACTGTCCAGACCTTCTTGACTCTTTGAAAGCAGTTTGGGTTAGCTTTATTTGGCCCAAAGGTAACAAGTTATGAACTTCTCAATTACAAGTGATCTCTGAATCCAAAGTTAATTTTAAATCTAATGTCAGCTGAACCAATGCAATTCATATTCACAATCTACAGATCACATCACATGAAAACCAATTCAAACATTAGATCCAATTATTCTGATAAATTCAAGACTGAATATTCATATCACCTGAAACAATTAAGTTGCACCTTTCAGCCATGCTTATGTTGACAGAGAAAGCTTGAGAGATGACACAATCCATAGTCAATGAATTCCTTTGAAGTGTATTCATGCTTATGTAAGCAGTCAAAAGACACATGGTAACATCATGTAAATTCCAACATGATAATTGTCTAATTAATTTATGATGTTAACTGAGGGATAAACCTTGGCTACAATCTATTTTTTTCAACAATGCTACTTGAACAGGCAATCAGGGTTTCAGTTAACATCTCTGAAAAACAACACCTCCAACAGAGCAGCACACTCTCTGCACAGCACTTAAATATAAACCTAGATTAAATCTTCATTTCCCTAAAGCAGGAGTTGAATCCACAGCTTTCTGTGTTGGAGGGAAGACGGTGACCATTAAACCAACTAGCACGAGATGAAGGCCCTCAAATTTTGGCAACTGATGTTGAGATGTCAATGAAGTTATCAAAGTACCCATAGGTCATTTGAAACTCTTTAACTAATCAGCTGTGGTATGAAAATTTAGGGACTCAACAAAGATAATGTATGAAAAATATAAAAGGGTTCTATGCAGTATTATGAAATCTGAATTCCAAAATGTATTACGCATAATTAGATTCTGATACACATTTGCTTTGAATTTAGATTTAATTAATTTTCTTTTTAGTCCCTAGTAGATTCATATGGCTGGCCATGTGCTTAGGAAATAAAGCAAAGTATCAAGGAAGCATTACAACACCAGACATTAGAACAACTGGACAAAAGAGTTGGAGTCTTTGGACAGAGAAGAAAATACCAATTATAAGCTCTCATTGTTTCCAGTGGGAGGGAAAATCAACCTTTGATCTTGATCAAGATCTAAACAAAGATGAAATAGTACAAGCTTTGAATTAAATCAAACCGATATAAACAGACTTTAAATTTGTAAAGACCATTTGTCATTGACCGTTTACACAGACGCATGTGGAAGACACTGTTCATCATTCTAAACATTACATTCTTAGCTAAAAACAAACAATGAGACCCAATCACAGCACTAGTACGGAGGTCACTGTGACTTAATTGCCAGTGGTCAACACTTGCATATCATTACCAAAGATCGAGCATCAGAAATAGTGAGTGGTTTGTTCAGAAGTGCATCCCTGTAAAATAAATAATTCAACTGAAAATATTGTTACTGATCTTTGCTGTGATTTTTATTTTTAAATTCAGATTTGATTACCTGTACCTTGGCAATGTCCTTTTCAGTCTGTTTGCATCAGCCATTTTAAGAGTTTGATCTAAAGAAACACCAACAATTAATTTGCATGTGTACTGTCCACTCCACGCAAATGATCTTTTTTGAGTTAATGAAAAGAAGTTGAAATTCATTTTATACTGTTTTCTAATGGCATGCATTTTATTTGCTGCTGTAGAGTTGTAAATTCCTGTGAAGCATTTTTTCTCCTCAAGATTGAGTACATTGCTGGGTTTGTAGCCAACATGGCACAGCAGAAACAATAACAATATGAAATAGTTTACATTTTGGAAGCTATTCTGCCTCAGTTTGTAAAAAAAAGGAATAAAATCATTTTACTAATATTTAACTGTAAATTCCTGACAAGCAAATATGGTTTTGAGGCAAACAAGCTGTTCCCTTATCAGGTTTTGACTGTATCACAAACAACATATTTCAAGGACATGTCTAGAACATTCAGCAAATGAAAATGTTAAAATGAACATAATAAATGTTGTAAATGTAACACAAATTTAGCAGTTATTTGGCCAAGCTACGTTAAACTGCTGGAAAGGTTGATACTGCTGCTGCCCGGTGCCTAAATTCTAATCTCTAACTTCATGAACAATAGTATTCACAAAGGAGAGATTCATGGATAAAGATACAACATTGCGCTTTATACTCGTTAGCTGTTCTTTTATATATAAAGGCTTGTTACTGTCCAGGACAGCTTACTGTTCAAGTAGGTAAGAGCAGTATGAAATATATTCAGGAAACAGCCTTTCAAATGGCTGGTCTCCGATTCTATCTGTACAGTTATGGAGAACACATTGTTAAGATCAGATACCTTCCTGAAAGCACAGAAGGAAATTAAGAGGCTTTAGATTTGTTCTCAGTCACCTACTTACATTAGGCTAGAGGGGATACATGCCGAAACCTAATAAAAGGGTCTTTCCCAAAACAACATCTTTGTCTTTTTCTCTTCAGAGTCTCTGCAATCCTGCCATTTATTCCCAGAATTTTAATTTCAGTTTTTCAGAAATGAAAACTCTTTCCGCCTTTGCTTCCATTTCATACCTGAAGGCAGGAAAAGGCTAAAGATCACATTCAAAACCACATTTACAATGAAACAAAATAGCAGTTTGCTCAAAAGGTATCTCAACTTTGAACACTTTGCTGCAGCTCTGTCCTTGCACTTAAAATAATCAGATTGAAAGTAATTAGTGACTTTTTTTCTCTAGGAAGGGTTAATTTAATTCAAACTATCCCTCATCAAAATTTATCACAAATCTTGGAAGAATTTATCACAAATGCAATTCAGCTGCAAAGGAAAACTGTTTTAATGTGCACTTTAGATAAGAGTAAGATTACATGACACTCAGTTGTTGCTCACTCATAATTTACTTCTCCAACATTTTTATTTTCACATCAGGAACTCCAAATAAAATATTCAACATTTATTTTTTGTGCAATTTTTTTGTCTTGGGTAAATGTAAATGAATGTCATATTGAATCTTTGAATTTTCTTACAGATAATAGTTAGTACAATTCATAACAAATAACACAGCTATGTTTGATTATTAACCTGGATAATGTACACAAAACAGCCAATGTAAATCAACAATAACTTCACAGAAACTTTCACCTTGATAGATGAATTTACTATAACTGCCTACAAAGAGCACCAACAGTTCTGAAATTTCCAGGCTAATTATTTAATAAAACTATAGACTTAACAGGTATTCACTTAAGTGGAGTAAGCTGTGGTAAGATTATAAGCTTGTAAACAGCACTCTTCAAGTCTACAATATTTATTTATGTTTATTGTGAAGGTTTATGCAATTTAAAATACAAGAAAGGAAACAGAAAAGGAAGATTGGAAATCTAGCAAAAGAAACAAAAAAAATGCATTTTGAGTTTAAGCATTTCCAGTTGTGGTAATTTGTGCCTGAGAACATTGTCAGAACTGAGAAATAAAACTTTTTTTTCTCTTAGGAAAAAAACAAGCAGAAAAATTCCCATGTGAAAGCCATGCTATTTCTGTGACATGTACACACTGTAGTTGTGCATTAAGTGAACTCATGTTTCTGGAAGTGTTTTAGACAACATAGCCTATTCATTCAAATTATGTACAGCAAAAGAGCCTTTCAAAACCGGATAAAACCATTTCCAAATCACAGACAAACTGTCGATTTTGTCCATGTCTATTTTTTAAGGTAGATTTTTATCTGTTTTTAAGGTTGACCCCTTTTCTTGATCTCAGTTTGTTCTTTTGGGAGGTTATTATGGAAGTGGGTTTTAAAGAAGGAAGGAATGGAAAAGCTCGGAATGCTTTCTGTAAGTCTGCAATGGAACACTTTTGGATTATTTCCCAGCTGAACAGTAGGGTTGCAATATTTGAAGAATATGATTTACCACTTGGTGACTTCATTGGAATTTTGTTATATGCTGCTAATGTATGTTAAGATGTGTGGTTTGTGATATACGCTGGTTTAGATACTCTTGAAAATTTCAAAGCTGAAAATATAGCAGCGAACATGTATACCATCACTTATCATGACGTACTAACAAAGCAATTCTTGAGATTTTATCTTTTTAATTATATATGAATATATATCAGCATTCTGTGTGGAACTTTGTCCAATTAAATGGATCAGCCGTTGCTGGAAAGTTGTACTTGCTGATCTAAAGTTAACACATTAATG
>JARFYF010000001.1:21228771-21248634 GCA_030265395.1 Rhina ancylostomus
AGAGAATGTCCAGGGTGGGTGGGGTCTTTGATTATGTTGGCTGCTTTACCAAGGCAGTGAGAAGTGTAGACAGAGTCTATGGAGGGGAGGTTAGCTGCGCCACTGTGCTACCCTTGGTGATCTCAAGCTCCTTAAGTTTTGCTGGAGTTGCCCTCCCATAAGCAAGTGATAAATATTCATTCACACCTTGTGCCTGGTAAATGGCAGAAAAGCTTTTTCATCCACCACCAGACCATCAACCACCATCATCCACCACCAGACCATCAACCACCATCATCCACCACCAGACCTTCATTCTATTTGCAGCCCTAATATTTAAGTGGCCAGCCCTGTTGATCTTTTGGTCAATATTAACCCCCAAGATTTTAAAGAAGGTGGGCAGGGGGGTGGGGGGGGGAGGGTGGAGGGTATCAGCAATGGAAACATTGTCTTATAATGATCATCAATATTAAATGCTTATGGCCTTTCTCCAAGAGACTGAAAGTGTGGATTAATTAATCCCATGGATCTAGATAAAGAAACTTCAGTTATTTGTCAATGAGGAATCTCTTTTTGCAGATGGAAAGATGCAACAGATGAAGGAAATAAATTTTATGCTCAATTTTATGCAGGATGCATTAGAATGATGCTGGTGAAGTCCTGAAGGAAACTGCCAGAATTGTACAATTATTTAGAACTGGAGATAGACTAATATCCAAGACAGTGATATCTGGTGACAGAAGCTCATATCTAACTTGACAGTTAAATCCTTTCTTCGATGTAGGTTCCATAAAGGAAATTACCTTTTCTGGATTCTAATTCTGAACTGAAAATGAAGCAGGGCCGAGGTAGCTCAACACTCATAATCAGTAATACTCTCCACTGTTTTAACTTTTAATTAAATGGCTGTTTTAAACACCTGTAGGGATAATTATACAATGCCCAGTTTTTGGTTTCACTGAGTCATTTCCATTATTCAGAGGTATGATTAAACAAAGGATCAGCTGAAACATAGGAATCCATCAATGCTTATTCATAGTATGCAAGGTTATCATAGAATCACAGAAAATTATGAGGCCATTATAAGGCACAGAAGGAGGCCAGTTAACCCAGCATGTCCTTGCCAGAAGTGGACTAATCTTTTGACCAGATTCAAGACTGTGTTAACAAAATTTTAATGGAGCTTGACTTTGAATAGCTTATTGGTCTGATGATGTGAGGTACTGTTGCTTAATGGTTATGTTACTGGGTTACCAATCCCAAGGCTTGGACTAACGATCCAGAGATTTGAGTTCAAATCCCACCATAGCAGATGAGGAATTTAAATAAATATTTGAATATTATGGTTGTCATAAAGCCTGCAATTTCTTTAATGTCCCACAGGAAAGGAAATCTACCATTGCTACCCAGCCTATCCTGTCTGACTCCAGCAATGAGCTTGACTCAGAAACAGGCCAGAGACAAGGGCAAATCAGGGTGGTCATTGTTGGTCTTGCTACTGATCCTCAAATCCCTCTAACAAATTTTAAAACTGTATTTGTTTACTCCTTGTAATTAATGGGAAGGATTAGTATCAGTTAGAATGTTGTGGAAAGCAACACAAAGAAATCTGTAAAGATGGAACATAGAACCCAGAACAGCACAGCACAGGAACAGGCCCTTCTGTCCATGATGCCTGTACTGAACATGACGAATTAAACGGAATCTCCTCTGCCTGTGCATGATCTATATACCTCCATTCATTGCATATTCATGTGTCTATCTAATGTCTAAAGTATTAGAAAAGTTTAAAGTAACATACATTAGATATGTGACAAAGAATAATCTGACAAATCATTTTTATAAGTTGAAGACACAGTGCTGAAATAGCAGTTAAGATGTTAACCAAGGAAATGAATCACATGTTAAATTATTATTTGATCACACTCTTGAAATAGGTTATTTGACCAAACAGGTCCATTCTCGTTTTTTGTTCCCCAGATAAGACTCCTTCCTCCTTATATTCATTTAACTTACCACCAGATCCTTATATTTCATTTTCTTTAATGTGTTCAGCAAGCTTTCTCTTAGTTGTATCATATGCCTTGATGGGAGGCTTAATGCTTCAGCATGAAATGCTAACTTCAAAGGTTAACCATAAGCAGCAATGTTGGAATGTCTGTAGGGCATTGCGATAACAGGTATATTATCCTTGAAGCTCATCAGGTGAAGGTGCTGC
This sequence comes from Rhina ancylostomus, assembly GCA_030265395.1. Classification (NCBI taxonomy): domain Eukaryota; kingdom Metazoa; phylum Chordata; class Chondrichthyes; order Rhinopristiformes; family Rhinidae; genus Rhina; species Rhina ancylostomus. The sequence continues at coordinate 21,230,969 of JARFYF010000001.1, forward strand.
TGGGATTATTCCAATTCTTTCTCATTAACATTGAGATACCTGGTACATCAATTACGATTGTTAGTGAACCTGCATTGCTGTCCAAACTGTCTTTGCCCTTTCTAACTGAGTGTATGTTAGAAAAAAAGGTTTAAAGGGTATAAGAGAAACAGAGAAAGTGTCAAGTTTTACAGTCATAATGGCAGAACTGAAAGGTTAGATCTATCAGGAAAAATTCAACAGGCCCAGGCTCCTAACTGTCGAAAGTGCAAGTACACGAAGCTCATTATCACAAGGTCGGTCAGAGGTGCTGATAGTGTGAAAGGATGTAATGTAGGAAGATGTCCATGTTAACTTGTAACAGTCTGCAACTGTACAGTGGCACTGTTAGTAAAGCTGCTGCCTCACATCTCCAGCTACCTGGATTCGATCTTGACCTCTGGTGGTGTCTGTGTGTGGAGCTTGCACATTCTCTGTGTGACTGCCTGGGTTTCCCCTGGGTGCTTCAGTTTCCTCCCACATCCCAAAGATGAGTTGGTAGAAAAGAAGGCAAATACAATGTTGGCACTCATTTCAAGAGGGCTAGAATATAAAACCAAGGATATACTGCTGAGGCTTAATAAGGCATGGTCAGACTGCGTTTGGATATTGTGAGTAATTCATGCCCAGTATCGAAGGAAGGATGTGCCAACCCTGGAGAGGGGCCAGAGGAGGTTCACACAAATGATCCCAATAATGAAAGGCTTAACATCTGAGGAGCGGTTGGTGTCTCTGGGTATTTGTTCCATGGAGTTCAACAGGATGTGGGGAATGTCACTGAACTCTACCGGATACTGAAAGGCCTGGATAAAGAGGATGTGGAGAGGATGTTTCTATCAGTAGGAGAGTCTAGGATCTGAGGACAGCCTCAGAATAAAGGGACATCCCTTTGAAACTTGAGCTGAGGAGGAATTTCTTCAGCCAGAGAGTGGTGAACCTGTGGAATTCATTGCCACAGAGGGCGGTGAAGGTCAAGTTATTTGGTGTATCTAAGGTGGAGATTGATAGGTTCTTGACTTGTAAGAGGGTTAAGAGTTTTGGGGAGAAGGCGAAAGTGGGGCTGAAAAACAATTCGCCATGATTGAATGGTGGAATAGACTTGATGGGTTGAATGGCTTAATTCTGCTCTTATATCTTATAGGAGAATGTACGAAGAATAAAATGACCACAAGTTAGTATAAATTGATTTTTGATGGTTGTCACAGATACAGTGGGCCAAAGAACCTGTTTCCATGTTGCATAACTCTATGTGTCACAATGTTGAGCAAGCTCACAGAAAACCCAAATGCAGCACACCGATGAAAGACTGGAGTCAGGACAGTTCCTCAGGACAAACACAGGCAACAACTGGAAGGAATCTTGCCTCAGATCTGAATAGGAATCCCAACACGAACTGGATCTTCAAAAAGGAATAGAGAACACAGGACTGCTCTAGAGTAGCCCACTCTAAGCAGCTAGGAGCCAAAGTGTACCCAAAAGTAGACCAATTCTCTGGCAACTAGTGCTAGCAAAACCCAGCTACTTATGCTCGGCCCCTGTTGGGGCTCAGGTGTGTGTCATTATCCAATCAGTCCAACATGTGCTGGACAACAAGGCATCATCAAAGGAGCCAAATTGAGGACTAGTACTCGGAACCATGACAAGGTAGATCAGGAGGAGAGAGAAAAAAGAGAAAATGGAGAGCAGTTACTGGAAGCTGGAGAATTCAATGTACATGACACCAGGTTGTAGACTACCCAGGCAGATTGACTGAAAAGTGTTTTGGGTATTTTGTTAATTATATGTAAGACCCGGTAAACTGAATTTGTAAAAGTATCAACCTCATTTTTGTAACATATGATGACACAAAAATTTACTGGTGAGAATGAGTCATTGACAGAGTAAGCTTGGCTCTAAAGTTATGATTCAGGTGCCAGAAAAATATAAAGTAATTAAAAACTACAAGGAACAGTGTGTTCAGAAATTTTAGAACTTCATGAGCAGGCATAAACCAGGTCTGGAAATCAAACCCGGCTGCTAAGGAGTCAACTACCTGTATCTATCTTTAAGGAAAAGAGATAAAGCTCTTATCAACATGATTTATGTGACCTTCTTAACAAACCATATGTTTGTTTGAGAGGCCATGAATTTTAATCCATCTGTAACAGTATTTTGAAAACAATCTCCATTGTCCTTCAATATAAAAACTATAGCTACTTTAATTCCTGAATGAAAACTCACATCTTCAGTTAAAATACTGATTAGGTTGAGGTAGCCCCACAGACATTATTACCTGAATCATCCTGTAGCTGGTGAAGTTTGATCAGTAGTCCACAGATTAAAAAAAACAAAGAACCAGTTGGAATGAAGTTATGGTCTTTTCATGGAACAGCAGGGGATGAATGGATTTCATCCAGGTTGTCTTGTCTGAATCATACCTCCTACAAAGTTCTCCCAATTATGACATAATACCTTGAGGGAAATAGAATGCCGCCTCAATGTTTTTTTTAATTAGTTCCAATTGATGTCATCTGAAATTCTCAATTAAGCAATCTTAAAGTAACACTTGCTGGTGCCATGCAAGAGGTCTTTTACCCTGTGTTTCACCTGACAAATTGAAGGCCTATTTCTGTTGAATATTCTAGACAAGGTGAGGAAAAAGAGTCAGAGAAAAGAAACACAATGAGAAGAATAGAATCTCATCTGAAATGCAAAGTATTCTAATGTACAGTACATTGTTGTTCTTTGCAATTTACAAACTGATCACATTGGCTAAAAAAACTGAATACAATATTGTCTGAGGTCAACACAGTAGGATTTCATGCCTTTTTAATAAACAAGATAACCCAAAATATGTTTCAATTTAGCATAGTTCAATTTGCAATTTACAGCAATGATAACCTTCCCCTTCCATGCCTTTATCAATTTGTTTTTGTTGCCTTTATAGAAAATGGCTTTGATTCAAAGTTTAGGTAATTTGAGGTAAATGTGTGTGCTTTTTATAGCAGTATTCAGTGCCTTTCTGTTGAACTGGCAGATAAATCCTTGAACTGAATTTTAGATTTACTGAGCTACAATCTTGACACCATCGGAACCAATGATCTGATAACCTGCATTTGGTAATCCAAGGCTCAAACCACACCTGCTCTTACAGCAGTGTGGTTACATTTACCTCAGGCGGAGCGTGCCATTGAAAACAAAGGAGCAATTTAAGTTTGTGATGTATTAAATGCTTATTCTTATGACAGTGCTGGTAGATTTATACAAAAGTTAATTGGGAAATGAGTTAAGGTTAAATAGTTTTGTTTATATGCATGTTTGATATGCCTTTCTATTTGTCTGTATGTGCTTAATGTATCCCCTATGCTTTTTTTGTGTTGTATGTATTTTTATATGCATACATTTGTCGTTGCCTATATTGTGAATGATTTTTAATTAATATATGTTTTAGTATATAAATACATGCTGCCATTGAACTATATATATGCTTACGTTTACTTAGTATGCATTTATTTGTATATTATACATTTTTATTTTCATGCGGTATCATTTATATATTTTGAAGTTACATTGAAACGTGTTTTTAAAAAGGTGCTATTTTATATATTTGTATTTGTCACATTACATATATGTATTAGTTGCAAAGCAAAGAGAAAAGAGAGAGAGAGAGAAAGAGAGAGAGTATAAAAGAGCCCCATGTACAGACAGTCTGACGCCAGATGGCTTCTTCTAATAAATATTCAACCTTAACTCGGTTCCCATGTAACTTTGTTGTAAAGCTGCCAGCACACCCACACGGATCTAGGCCAGCAAAATGATTACAGTAGTACAAACAAAAAAGTGCAATAGAGGAAACAGGCAGACAAGGTTCTGTATACAGAGAGATACAGCAGGGATATGCGCTGATGAACCTTCATTTGACAGTGGGAAAGTAGAAAGGGTGGGAGTTTGAGGGAAGCCAAGACCTATGAGCAAATTACAGCTGGATAAAAATTGTTAACAGGCTAGATTTCCTCCAAAAAATGGATATCTAGAACTATGATTTTCAAAATAGCATTAGAAATCTGCCTCTTTTCAATAATCTGTTTATCTTAATTAAGACAGTCAACAGCCTTCTAATGGGAAGGCCTGGGTATTTTTCTTTGTAGTATCTGGTGCATCAAAGACTGCTGGTTTTCTTGCCAAACCAATCTTCCTTCCTGCTTCATTTCAACCCCAGGTGACTGCAGGCAGCTGAACAGACACTCTCCCAGAAGCTTCTGTTGACCTGGCTCCAGCCTTTTTCCCGTGCGTTTTTTTGTAATTTTTTTTTGCCTCAGGAAACCGAGGGATATTCGTGGCACTGAGGCAAATAATCCGGAATTAAGAGTACATTCTTCTGCCTTATCCTAGCAACAGGCCCATCACCATCTGTCCTTAGGAAGGGCAGCCATTATCAGCGGAATTCTTTGTGTAAACTCCATCACCTGTGAGTGAAGGCATAGCCCCCATTGTGGCTCCTTTGTCTCCTCAATGAAGTTTAAAATAGTTGTCTGCAACATATTTCACAAACCTGAACGACAAATGGCTTAAATCAACGATTTCCACTTGAGTGAAGAAGACATTTAAGTAATTTTTGCATTCAACAATGAGTATTCAGTCCCAACTGAGCAGTGACATTATCTCCCAGTTTACACTGCCTGTGAGAAAGACAGACCTCTCCCATTTTTTGTTCTCTCTGATAACAGACCTGGCTGCTGTCAGGGTTTATCATGTTCAAACATCTACCAAACATCACAAAACCAATTTAAGCAAAATAAAAACTGACTGACCAGGAAGTGATTATTTCCTCCAGGATTATACCCTATTTACACACTGCAGCCCAACTTTAAAGAGTTTTACCTTGTTTACTATAAACACTATTTTGCACATATATTTCTGCATGAGATATATGCACATTTTCAAAAAAAATCCTCAAAATCATATAATAAAAAGCTAACATTTGGGTGAATTACAAAGTGGTAATCAAATCATAGCTTTGTTCAGTAAAAATACAATTAATTTAGCCCTTCACTAGTAGCAGGTAGCTATTTTCCGAATGCGCCCTGTATATCTGGGGGGGGGTGGAATTGTGACTGTGAAACAGTTAACTTTCAATGTACAGTTATTTTCAAAATGAAATATTGGCAGAATGGCATTTGTGAAGACAAACTTAGATTGGAAACAGGCTCAAAACTATTTTAAATCCAATCTGTGTGATTTTTTTTATGTGGGTTTTTATAATTGGGCAGAGATGCTTTTTTTCCAGTGACTACACTTCACACAAAAAAAATAAAAGTAAAACTAAAGTTCGATAAAAATAATGATTTAATCTGTAAATTCTTACAAAAAATGTTCATAGAATTGTACTCATTCACTTGTACCTGTGGACACAACACACATACTGTATATGCACATACATACACATAAATAACAAAAAGACATGAAAAATATCCACATACATAGATTGTAGGCAAGGCCCTTGTTTTAAGTATCTATCTTATACTTGATTACTCATATAAACACAAGAGGATGCACACAAACACTGCATTATCTCAGTAACACTAAAATATAAAATATATTAATCTAATGAATATTCACACAAACATGCATTTAAAATGTTTTGCTTCATTCTTAAATAATTTGTTATTCTTAATCTTTCAAGAGATAAGTAATGTATTCTTTTAACAGGTTATTAAGCTATAAGTACTTTGCAGCTTATCTTGACATGTCAGTGTGGGCACTGATGAACTGACAGGAGTGCCTGACCTGCTTTGAGTGTTGTGCCAAAAAGTAGTAAACGCCTCTGCAGTTTTAAAACTTTTTACTAATTAATGTTGTACAAATGATTTCCTGTAAAATGCCAGCCCTGCCTATTATAACAAGGTTACAGAAACCTCAAGACATTTGCAGAACTCTGTTCATAAACTAAAGGAAAATTGTAATGTAAAATGGCGAAAGTAATCCAGTTACACAGGTAAAGGAACAATAAAGAAAATGTTTTGCGCATCCATCTTGTCTCAGATTATGCTGTTTAGTAGTCAGCAAATGTAAGTGAGCATTACAATATTATGGTTTAACTGGTTAGCAACAGGGCATTAAATCACAGCAGTTTGCTTTAGTGTGTCTATTCAAGGTATTATATCTAGCCTTTAACAATTCACAGAATGTGACACCGGCTGGGATTTTAAAGTGGCAGGAAAGAGTATATATTACACTAGACATTAACTCATGTAAATTTTCAAAGAGATAATTTAAACATTATATTTTGAAAATAAACATGATAGCTCCTTTAGTATGGATTTTGAGACAAGGGAAAATAAATCAGACATTGCATGCACAAGCACACTTATCCATGTGCCAGTGTTCACCATACATGTGTTGGAAGTGATGCCACACAAGTAGATTTATGCAGTGTTCTGAGTTTGTTGAATGGCTCATTAGCCTTTCTTCTGCACCAAGCATCGAGTGGTTTCCAACTTTCTACATCCCTAATTATCACCTTGGCTATTTCAGAGCTAAAGAGCTTCTCAGAGAGAGTTAAGATATTCTGATAAGCTGCTTCTGCAAGTGAACAAGGGTGAACAACAAATACAGTTTAGGTTTGAAATTAATACAAAGGGACAATTCTTCCACTGCTTTCAATGAATGGAGACAGGGGAGTACAACTTATTCAACGGCCTGTTTAACATGTCCAACTCACAGCTAACAGGGTGGAAGCGAAGTGTGTGAATGGTTTTGATGGAGAATGAGATTATTTAACTATCACTGACCGAAAAATCTGCCCAAGCTTTATTTTGAAAAACATTTTGAAAAACATTGGATTATCTATGCCATTTGAGCTTGACTGCTGATATATTCAGAGCCATGAAATGAAAGGGTAAATTTTAATCATAGCCAAATAGGCAATAATCTCGTTGAACAGATAACCCATCCATTATAGAAACTATACAACTTTCATTTCATTGAGTTTAGTAGAATAAAAATATGCATGGGTCACATAACAAGTGGAGGATTCACTGCCAGATTATTCAACGGGATGATGCTTTGTTGGAGGCAGAGTGCAGAGTACCCTCACATTTATATTTTTAGGCAATGACTGCTTAATGGATTCATATCAAATTCATTTGTCTTTGTTTTATGAATTGACCTTTTATTTCAAATGGATGAACACCAACATCAATTTATGTTTGATAATCCTTGTTACCATAAATTCCAGGGCTGTGTGTTTTGTAATAGTTCTTAAAGGAGCCAAGAATCCTTTTAAAACCATGGCATTTGAATTGTTATGGCATAGAAAGAGGATATTTGGCCCATTGAGCAGAGTCACAAAGAAATTTACATTTGCTGTTGCATCACTGAGTATTTTCAGGTTTTTAATGAAAAATTAAATTATGTTTTCTTTCTAAATTGAGTGTTTATTTCCTCCTTTGGAAAATTACCTGCCTTGTCCTCACTTCCACCACCTGCTGAAAGTTCCTTCCAGACTCACAGATTTCAATATGTTCTTTACTAGTTTATTTTGAAGCTTAAAATGTATACATAACCATTTTGTATTACACCAGCTAGCTTGAAGGGGATAACTTTTAACTGTATCTAACATTTTCAGTCCAAAGATTCTTTTAAAGTTTTGGCTAAAAATACATCCCCTTTTGGTTGTGAATTGCATCATCACGTTGTACTCAGTCTCCAACTCATTCCACTGACTACCCTTGCCATTTCTTCTAGTGCAGCAGCTGCACCTCCAGTGTAGCATCACTAGTATTCAACAGGTTTGTACTGCTCATTGTGCCAATGGCTGATGCATAGATTCAAGAGAGACATCAGCAAACTATCTTGTTATGTTGACTCTCATTAGCAGAGAGACAACCAACAACCATTTTAACAGGAGCAAAAATAGCTGACAATACCAATGAAAATACAAGCTCTACTGATAATCTGACAAACTCTATTGGCCCATTATGGGGAAGCATACCGTGTTCATAATTTTGTTATCATTAAGTAAAGGCAAATGCTACAATACAACAATTTGAATGTGACCACAGGTTTTGCTTTGTACATCGATTACATGAAGATAAGGCAGATTACCAACTCATATCAATCCTTACCTCATCCAAGTATTCTCTCAATCTGCTTTCAGGAGGATTAAATAAATTAATGTGCAACAAGCTGGAGAAACAGTTGAGGCTAAGGGGATAATACTACTATCCCCTCAGGATGTGTTATTACACAAGTCGATTTGGGAAAGCTTAAATCAGCTCTCTGAAAGTAAAATATCCCATGAAGTATGTGAGTCATTGAGGTGTGTCAATGTAAGTTATGTAAAGCAGACATTTACTAATAACTGGAGTAGTTTGGTTCATTCTTCATTTTTAAAAATTGCCGTTGTAGTTACCTAGGATCCAGTTCTGATCTCATCTTTCATTTTTTTATTAGTATTTTGCACAGTTCAAATGTGTACTCCTTATTCTACTGTGTTCACAGGCAATGTGAAACTCCCTTTTAAAATTAGGATTATTTAAAATCTGGATAAAACACATAAGGAGATGGATCTAATTACCTGGGATCTGCCCTAAGAACATTAAACATATGAGGCATTTCTTTTCCTGTCATTGTGTGTTTGGAAACCCATTAAATAGACATACTTATGATCAGATACTGAGACAGAATGAATAATAGGTGTTCATTGCAGTAGTTTTGCTTAGCTTTTGTTCTGTATTTTTGGCAAGAACAGATGAAATTATCAAGGTTACTGGCTTTACTTTCCATAATGTTGCTTAGTGATATATATCAAATGGAAAATGCAGTGACTGAGACAGTGATGTTTCCAAGTTCATCGAGTTAGTTATTGGAGAATATTACTGGTGTCAGTGATTATCCAATAGAAAGTCTTCCTTGCCTTGAGTATGCTGAAGTGAAACTGCAGATTTAATGTTGCCTTGAACATTTTTCATCTGTAAAACAAAATTACTTGTTGACAAGAAAAGTTTTTGTAGATTTTCTGTTGTGTAATTGCAAATGTTCCTCACTGAAGGCCTTTTAATTAATAGAGTGTACAGATGCACTTATGTGTTGTTAGTTTCCTTTCCTGGCTTCCTGACATGGAAGTGGTTCCTCATCTTTAGGCACTGTTCACCTCTTTTCTTAAAGTCTTCACCAATACATCCATCTTGAAGAAGTTGCTAAAAGTGAGTTCTTACTTCCTCTGCCCTTGCTATTTGGTAGAGTAGCCATGTACCAGATGTATAAAATAAGTCCCCATTTTAATCTCTCCAGCCAGGCTTCCCCAGATCCATAAATATGGTTCTATCAGGATGATAACATCATAAGATCAAGACACTTGAACAAAAGGAAGTCAAGGGGTATGGGAGAGAATGGTGAAGTGGCATTGAGGGCAACATTGGGTCAACCAAGATCTTATTGATTAATAGAGCAGACTCAAGATGCCAATTGGCCTACCCCAGCTTTTGCTTCTCATGTTCCTATGTATTACCTTATAAACTGAGATCAATGTATTATGGATATTAATGAAATCAAGGGAAATGGAGTGGGACAGGAAAGTGGTGTTAACGTAGAGGACATTAAATGGTGGAGCAGAAATGAGGGGCTCAGATGTCTTACTTTTCTTATGTTCTTATGTTATAAAGCAATATTCTCTACATCTGTAATCATCCTGTATTATTCCTTTCTGTGTTGCTGCATCTCTCTGTTGTCACCCTATGCTACTTCTTCTCTGTTATCCAGTTCAGTAGGTTTGGGATTGTGAGCTCTTTGTGCTTAAATCTGTAATCATATGTACAATACACTCAGTTATATATACCTATAATTAAATAAAAACATGCCTATAATTTGTGGAGAACTATTCATGATAACACAATCTTTCCTCGTGCTAAAAGCAATTAGGCCTGTAAATTAATGTGAGCAATTATTCTTTTCACTATTGTAATGGTGGGGTGAGCACATCTCTGTTAAATAGATTAACACTCCTGTTAAAATAGACTGAGAGAAATTAGATAAGGATGTTAGGTTTATAAACAATAACAGCAAAGTTCAGTCAATAGCTCAATATTAAAAAACTGAAAGGACTAAACTAGAAGAATCCAATGTCTTCAACTACAAGCCTATGTAAGCCTGGCAAAATTGATTAATGCGTAATGAATTCATAGCAAAGATGATTCATTCCTGCAGGATTTGTTATGCTTCTACAGGTAACCTGGGTTTTAACATTTTTAAATGATAATATTTCCTTATGTCTTAGGTATGAAACTAAACTCCTAATAAAGAAAAAATGAAACTCCTATTAACTAGTCCCATTTACATTCTCTGGAAATGTATTTCATAATTGAAATGGTAGCAGATGGAATATTCAGTTTATGCACAGTGATTTCCAAATGGAGACGTAAAGTGAGAAATCACTTATTTTGTATTACTGGAGTTGATTATGGGAGGAATGTTGGTCAGAAGTAAAATGCTGGAAACACTTGGCAGGTGAGACAACCTCCATGGAGAGGGAAACAGAGTTAATGTTTGAGACTGAGACCCTTCATTGGTTTTGTTTGATTCACATTTAATTTTGGTCAGAACACTTGGGAGAACTTTTCTGTTCTTTTCAAATCATGACATTGGTTCATTGACATCCATTTGAACATGTAGATTATTTAGCGTCTTAGCAAAAAACTGCACCTCTAAAATCAAGTGCCTTTGAAAGATTAGTTGTGTTGGAACACAACGCATTCCCTCAGACATGGCAAGATGTTTGGCTATACTATGTATAAAATACTGCAGCACATTTTAAGTGCCCTGTCATGGTTTAGTTTGTTAATGTATTAACTAGCCAATTGTAATGATGCAGTAGTTCTCTGTGGGCTGATTAGTTCTAGATGGCAAAAAAAAATGTTTTTTACTTACCATACAATGTCACTGATTGAAAGAACATTATAATTTTATTCCTTTAGGAGTGTTTTATCTTTTGGTTTTTTTTGTATGAGTTGTGCTCTTAGGTTCCTGGCTGTGTATCCATTGCTATTGAATAATAGTTGAAATGCAGACTTCGGCAATAATATAAAACCTTAAAGGGTTATAATAGACAGAGTTAAAATGGTTAACTAAGAGTCATATACAGTTAAATCTTGACAAATGCATGATTAATTTGATAGGAATTTTTGGAACCAAATGAGTATCATGCTTGGATTGGGATTTCTATATACTTCAAGCTGCCAATTCATAAATCTTAATACTGCAACCCACTTAATTATTAATTCCACAATTGCAATCTAAGCAAAAAATCTGAAAACATTTAACAAAAAACATATTTGACAGAATGTGGTTAAATTTTATGAAATATATTGTGGTCCCAAGGTCAAATCTGGCAGTAAATTCAATAGGATTACCATTAAATCCTTTAATTTCGGCAACGTATGCTCACTATGTTTCAGAATTCTATATAACAGGATATGATTTGATGTTCTGGCTGCCCATGCTAGCTCTATGTACATGTCCTTTTGGAATCAAATATATGTAAAGTTTCATTGCTGCACCTTCAAAGATGGATTGCATTATTGTGTGTGAGTGAAAATTGGTATCTCTTCCTAACACAGATCTCCAGAGTTTCAAACTTATGGATAAATTGCATATCTTTCTCATTTCTCTGTTATTTACACTAATGATTTTGAAATTCTATTATGGCCCATTTATAGTGTAGAAATCATATTTTCAGATCTGATGACTTAGCTTTTGCACATTCCTTTTTACTTAATTCTATGGTGTATTTTTTTTTTCCCCAATCCCTTTTAGTCTTGTGATTCAGTTAAGGCTGAAATTAAGCAGTAGCATTTACATAGCTGAAGAATTTAAAACATAATTTCTTTTGTCATTTGCACAGCAATTTTACTCCTGAATGCGTTGTTTTAGGCAGGAATTAATAAAAATCGCATGCGCTTCAGGTGCCAGTTAGTTCATTCTTTCACACACTAAGCCTGGAGCTCTGAATGCTCCTTTCTTATCATCAGTTAATAATTCTTTCTCATTGAAGCAAATTAGGAACTTGACTGTGTTAAGAGAGTCCAGAGCTCTGCTAGAGGCAACTGTGGAGCTGGGGCTAAATGGCATAAATTCCTCCCTGAGCAAGACGCATGAAGCACAACATTGTGTCCACCACAAAAGCAGCTCTGTATTTTTTTTTATCCTTTCTAATTTAATTAGCCCAAGAGGTAGCGCATTAATTGCCAAGAATTCTTCTGATGCAAAGCTGCCCCCAACACAGAAGGGGAAAAAATAACCTGCATGCTATCCTGGCATGTTAGCAATGAACTCCATTTGAAAGGGGGTCATTTTTATGTTACAAATGGCTTTGTGAAGTACCAGGATGATTACAGACTTGAAAACCTTCTAGCTTTTTATCTTTCATTTGGTCACACTTAAATCAGTGTTCTATAAAGGACAATGTAACCCTTTAGTTTCAAGCCAGAATTCTTCATGGAACAAGGCTTCATTAGTTGAGGCTGGCAGTAATTGACACCACCTAACCCAGCCAATTTAATGCACACATTTCTAATTTTAAAGTCAAATTATTAACTGAATGACCTTCATACATCTTGAATGACAACATCACATATTATAATTTTTAGTCCAAATTTGTTGTTTCACTACTGTTCCATAATTTGATTTGAATCCTTACATTTATAATCACTTTATTTTCAGTTTGTATTGGAACTGGTTTATGTGTTTTCTTTATTTATTTGTGGCAGCCAGTACTGCTAATCAGTTTCATAATGGTTCCTTCAGCAAGAAAGGTAAGAAGACTTCTAGCTTTTGACAAGGTCCTGGATGGGAGACAGGTCTGAAGTGGTAAAAGCCCATGTGATCCAAGGGACAGTGGAAAATTGAATCCAAAATTGGCTCAGTGGCAGGAAGCAAAGGATAATGGTTGATGGGTATTTTTGTGGCTGGGTGACTGGGTTAGCACTGTCCTGGAATTCACTGTCTGAAAGGCTGTTAGTGACAGAAGCCCTCTTCATATTTAAAAAATATTTGGATGTGTACTTGAAGAGCTATGACTTACAGGACTATAGAGCCGATGTTGGAAAGTGAGATTAGTTCGGGTAACTCTTTTCATAGCACAGATGTGATAGGTTGAATGGCTCCCTTCTTGATCATAAATTTTCAATGGCTCTATTTCCATGATTCTAAAGTCCTCATCTGATTCTACACACTCAGCATTAGAGATGACAGAGCCAAGCTCTAATCTGCATCTTCTGTGCAAAAAAATAGTACTTTAGCAATAATCTTCAAAACACAGGAGAATTAAAACTATGAGAGTATTTCTCAAGTCTCAGAAAAGTAAACATTTCTTGACATTAGAAGGGGGGAAATTATCCTGTAAAGTCATTACTAGTTACTTCTACAGAGATGTCTTCCATTTCAGAGTAAATGCAATAAGAATCATTCCTCGTTCTACCTCTTGAAGTTAAATAGTTTCTTTGCATTCACTGTCAAGGTTCCTAGGTCAACAATGGTCAGTTAGATATGGTACTTCCAGCCAAGCAATGTTCAAGTAATGGCAGTCCAAAGCCTTGAGGAGAAAATGGCAGGCATTATTTTGTTCGCATCAATGATTTTGTTTGAACACAAAACATTTCCTTGCACCAGCTATCTGACCTTTGTAATTATGAGTAGGCTTTGAAATGTACTTAATCTATAATATGTAATAGAGATTTGTTTAAAACATGGAATAACAAAAAGGATGGATACTTCAGACTTACTAACCCCCACCTATTGTGATTGCAATGATATTGAGACCTCTTAATGGCTCACCAATTCATTAATAGTTACTTTATAAGGTTGCACTACAATATACTTTCCCAGTGACCAGCCAAATGGATAAACACAATTGCTAGATAAGCATCCTGGTTTATCCTTTACAGACTACTGGGATGTACCATGATCCAGACAGCTCTGCCATTTAGAACAGCAGATGTGGAAGCATGTATAGGCCATTCCACCACTTGTCTCTGCTTCCCTTAATGACCAAAAGTCCATGGATCTCTTTCTTGAATATATTCAGAGACTGAACCTGCTGGGATAAAGAATTCCAAAGATTCACTATCCTCACATGAAGTTTCATCTCATCTCATTCCTGAATGAATGACCCAATTTTCTGAGAGAGTGACCCCTGGTTTAAGACACCCTTGGCAAGGGAAATATCACCCGCTGTCAAGCCCTGGAAGAGCTTTACATATTTTAAAGCAATCACTTCTCATTGATCTAAACTCAAGAGAGTATAGGCCCAGTCAGTTTAACCTCACCTCATACAAAAAAAATCATCGTTCTAGAAGTCAGTTTGGAAAGCCTTTGCTGCATTCTTACTATTGAAAATATATTATGGTTTTGATTTATATTTATGCTGCTGATGATTAGCTATATTAGACTTTAGCCGCTTCACAGAGAACAAATATGGCTTGTGACCTCAGAGCTGCCAGTTTAAGGTGGAAACATTGACTTCAAATGTTAAGGAAAGTAGCACATCCAATCCTCTTAAATTTGAAAGGACCTCCCTCTACAGATAGCAAAACTAGGTGCTAACCACCTATTCAATGACATAAAAGATATCAAATGGCACAATTATGAGTGGCACCCTTACAAATAAAGGTATGATAGATCAGCTACAAGAATGGATGGAGACCAAATGCAAAAGACTTATTTCCCATACTTGTACACAAAATATGGAATAAAAAATGCAACCATTGCTCTCAAATAAGATAGCAGGAATGATTTATATAAAATATAGGTATATATAAAAGTTCTTTTAAATAGTAACAGACACCAGGAAATGCATTTCAGGGCTGTAATCCAATCCTGGAGTTTCAATGACAGTTAGAAAGTGCTCTAGCATCACTTGATTTATGCTATACAAACTCCTTGATTAGATAACTGGCTTGTAATCACTCCCATCTATCCATTAGCCTCTTTTCTTTAAAACCTTCATAAATTGGACATTAAAACTACCAGCATTCAAACTTAAAAGTGATGTTCAGATATCTGAGCTTATCAGAATCTTCATAACATTGTAAGTAAATGAAATACAAATGTTAGCCAGTTTTTAAAACTGTGTCGCAGGTCAGTGTATCAGCACGCTGCCCTTAATTTCCCTGTTAGGCAGGGTATCAGGAGAAAGGTGATGATAGATATCAGGCTTTTCATAGTAGGAGAAATGAAAGAAAAATCACTCTCATCTCATCAACAGTTATGTAGCATTTGCAGTATTTATTGCTAGCTGCCTGCTCATTATCTCTGATGCAGAAGGACACTGAATATGTAGGGAATAACTTCAGAAAAACAGTACAAGATGAAAAATTTAAACATTACTCGCCCCTTCTTATCTGTACAATTTCTTCCATCCCTACAACCCTCCAAGATGTCTGTGCATCTCTAATTCTAGCCACTTGATCATCCTTGAATTGAATCACTCCACAAATGACAGATGTACATTCATTTATTAAGGACCTGAGCTTTGGAAATCACTGTCAAGCCCTACTGCTTCCCTTTCCACCTTGTGACACTCCTTTTATCCTCCTGCTTCAACTAGGCTCTTCAGCCTGAACATCTCCTTGTGTGTCTCAATGTCAATTTTTGTTTCATGTCACTTCTGTAAAGCATCTTGGGGTGCTTTGCAACGTTAAAGGTGCTGTATAAATACAAATTGTCATTGTTGTTCATTGCCTCAATAACTATTACCTCTTGTGACAAGTCAACATGCATTTACTCATGGAGATGCTTGATTTTGCAAGCTTTTTATTTAATGATTCCTTCCTTTTAACCTTGTCTAAATTCATCACTCATTGAAACAGAACGGAAAATCTAACATCAACAAACTCACAACAGAGATCAGCTGCAAAGTAAAAGGGACTGGCAACATTTTGAGACCTGACAGAGTTTGAGATTGGTTGCATTTTCATTGCTTTTAAAACATCTACAAAAAATTGTTTTATTGAAATCAACTTTATTTAATCTTTCATAGATTTTAACATTTAAACAGGATTTTAGGCATTTTTCCAAGCTAAAAACAAAAGTACTTCACTACACTGGGATGAGATAGTAGTCATCTGAGAAGAAAATGAGTAATTCTGGCCAACACTCACTGGAGTTTAGAAGAATGAAGGGCAATCGCATTAAGGCATAAAAGTTTCAAAGTGGGATAAACAGGGTAGACACTGAGACATTGTTTCTCAAGGACAAAGAATCTGGAACTTGGAGACATTTGTCTGAGGATGTGGAGGTTGGTAATTTAGCACAGACATGTAATACCCTTGCTCCCTCCTTCTGCACATCTTTGGAATTGTCTAACTCAGAGAGCTTTGGATGTGAGGTCATTGAGTATATTCATGGCTGAGATTGATGGACAATGTGCATTAAGGGTATGAAGGAAAATGCAACTGTGCCAAAAGGTCATGAGTCTCAGAATCAGTCATAACCTTATTGCAATACATCTGCATATGCAAAGCATCTATTTTTTTGTTCTTGATTTTATTTCTTAAGAATGTGGTTCTATACTTAGCCCCAAAGCATCAGAACTCTTACTATAAAGTAAGAAACCAATGGTGTCACTCTTGTCAAAGTAGATCAGTGGCACCACTCTTGCCCTTGTGTCATAATTTTTGTGCAAAAAGCACATTTTAGCAATGTTACCACACTTGCACTTAGGGTGCAACTCCTGTGCCATGAATAGATTTCAGAAATGCATCGCCCTTGGCTGTATGTTGCCAATGCGACTCCCACAGAGCGATGTTGCAACCAAAGCAGGCATTGTCCAAATCTTCAAAAACATTCATCTCAGAGATGACACAAAGATGGGGATATCCTTAGCACTTTATTGCTGCTGCTAGAAAATTAATGGTTATAATGAGGTGCTGAAATTATATTACTTTAAATAGAAGACTGAAAATTCATGATAATTGTTCCACCATGCAAGCAAATGGTCCTTGAAATGTCTTTGGAAACATGAGGTATCTTCGTAATTTTGAACTATGAACTAAAAATAACATATAAAGAACTCAAATTACTCTGTTGTCACCAGGCTGGAACTTATATTGGTTATTATTATTGACGTTCAACATAATGCTAAAATGTGTTTGCCATTATCACATAAACAGACTCAAATTGCAGAAACACAAACCATACAATTAAAAGCTTGAGATTAATGTTACTGCCATTGTAAAGTGATCTCTGAGTCTTCATATACCAAAAGAAAAACACTTGAATGGGATATCCCACCATCTACAGACTATTGAAAATGAACGTGGTTACCAAAATTCAGCCAGTGATTCAATACAACATTTAGCATAGGAATGGAACATGAGCACTTGATCCACATGGAATTTCAGCAGCAACACTAGGCAAATGCTACCATTCACTGGGGGTCCCGTGGATGGCAGAGAAGAAATTGGCCAAGGGAGAACACAAGTGAAAACAGAGGAGAAAAAAGAAGAAAAGCTTTTGTTTTTGAAATCTTGGTGAGCCTCAAAAGGCTGTATCAAACAATGAGCTATATTTTGCAGGCATTCACTGTTATAACTGGAAAGGGCAGCAGCCTATTTGTATTCAGAAATCTCCCACAAACACTAATATGATAATGATTGAATAATCTGTCTTAGTGT
>JARFYF010000001.1:21300423-21318360 GCA_030265395.1 Rhina ancylostomus
GTTTCTTGTATGTATGAGATCTGATTACAAGCCATGATGTTCTTTGAATGGAAACCTTGTAATATCCTGGAGTTAGTAATTGTTTGCATCTGAGCTCAAATTGCCATACTCAAGGTCATTTTGTGGATCTCTTGTTATGTTCATGCATTCCTGGTAGCAAATAACAATTTTTTTAAATTCATCATCCATATAAATTTACATTCATGATATATAAGTAAGAAACCTTAGGAGAATTCTTTGATGCTGCACTTAGAATTAATTATCTTATTGAACCATGCACACATTTTGAAATCAAGAGATGTCAACTCGGAGTGCATGTGGGCCTCATTATTGGTGCACCTCAAAGGGAAATTCTTGGAGCTCCTCTTGAAAACTTCCGCCATCAAATAAGAAAGTTCTGCTCTCTTGTAAGTGTATCATATCTTTTAAGAGCTGCTGCATATTTCCTATGTCCTCCAGGTGATACAACAGGGAGCATTTTGAAATTAGTTAGAACATCCAGCATCTCTGAAATCACTCAGGTAAACATTACAAGGCTTTTCCTTGCAAAACAGAAATGTGTCTGTGACTTTTAGTTCCTGGTGCTTCATCTCAATCCTCTTCTCTTCCATTCTATCTTTGTAAACTTTTTCTCTAGTTTCTTTACATCAAGAGGCAATCCCATGCCATCTGCTTCAAAATGAGCAGTTTCTAGTAAATGTGGAATAAAGCAATTGTTTGGTAGGTGCAATTACATCATTGTAGAGGAAGGGTTAATGAAATGCCCAATATTTCAGAAAAACTGAAAAGATGCCCTCACTACAACTATTCTCAACAGCAGTATTATTCAGTTGTGGTTTATTCTATTAACTCAACTACTGTCAATATCAGAAGCAGATGAACTTCCAAAAATTGGATTTGATTTCACCCTCCACTCTCCCTTTGATTTTATTGAACCTGTTGTGAAGATCCAGTTAGCTTAAATGGCACAATGCTCCCACAAGAGAAAAGGACAAGAAATTAATTACATAGCACTACATTTACCTGCACTAAACAGTTCAATTTCTATATGGTGTAATAATATCAGAGATTTACCATGGGGATCGTGAAGTCCATGATGTTTTTTCCCTTTAGGTCTATTGTGCATCTGACACACAAATGCATGTAGATACCCAGAAGGGCAGTGACATCCAATGGTGTGCACGACATGTCTGGACACAATTTTTGTGACTTCCATGTGTGCATGCATTCCGCACAGAATGCCATTTTTGCAGAATATTCGTCAGGCCTGCTTAGCTTTTTGTGAAGAGGGACTTGCCTGAACAGATCCCATTCCATAGAGTTGGGTGCTGGAAGTCACCTGTGGTCTACTTTTGTACCCAAAATGTTACCCTTCATTGAGGGTCTTGTTTGAACATCCTGTGGCACTCCCTCAACTCAATGGGCACAGACCCCTCCTCCTTAAAGCCCCAACCCAATACTCAGGGCCAAAACCCTTCATTGCTGATGTCCCAACCTCTGTCTCTCTCCTTGACTGCTCAGCTAACCCACCCCACAGCTGCACTGACCTACTTTTTTCCAGTTCATTCTGCATTGATGGAAGAAATGCCTTTGGAAACATTAAATGTGTAGGACCAATTCTATCCCATGAGGTTCAAAAATTTGTAGCATTGTGCACCCAACATTGAGCCTGCCTTTCCAGTTCTAAAGAGTTTCTTGGGTAATGTGCTTTATAAAGATAGGGTATAGTAAAATAAATGGATGATAACAAGGTTCTTGACTCAATTTACGAGGATCTTACTGTTACAGCAAATATTTTTAACAATTTACTAAGAAGTTGCCACAATCTGGAAATATGTAAATGTTTCTGCCAATTAAAATCAACAATATTCAATTAGATACCCCTTTCAACAAACTACAGTAAAATTATAGCACATTTTATTAAACTATATATGACAGTAAATGAGAAAGAAAGACTTTGTTTACATACACCACATGAATTGTTTACATGCAGCTAAATGTGGTTCATTCCTTTTGATCATACAAGGAAAATAATTGCCTGAAGATAATGAATTGACTTTAAACAGCTTAAATGTATTACTGAGTGTCAGTTTTGTATGTGTTTCACTTCTGCAGTTTCTTAGAAAAGTCCCACCAGCAGGAAAGTAACTGACCTTAAACCCATCAACAACAGATTAAGCAATAGACAATCATGGGTGTTTGTAATGTTAATTGACCTAAAGGGTATTAATAATATATAAGTGTTTAGAGGATAGTGATTGGCTTTTGGTCACAAATGTGATTTGCTTCCCTTGACTGATGAAGGAAGGAAAACTAACTGAGGAAGAAGACCTTTCCTGCATTGCTCAAATACAGTTTCTGATTAACTGACTTGAATTGACATTGACAGCATCCAAGATCTCTTCTCTGTACCAACATTATTTTTCCTCAGTACCGAGGCTTGAGGCATTTATTGTGAAACGAACCAACGATAGCTAAGAAAAAAAAGGAGGCCAAGACTTGCACAATACTTACCATAGCCCCAGAACTCTCCAAAGTGTTCTACAGCCAATGAACTGAAAGGTATTGTGGGGAAAATGTGGCAGACAAATTGTGCACAGCAAGTAAAATGCATGGCCAGATGATCCAATACAGCAGTAAATACTGACCAAGACATCAAGAAAACTGCCCGCATATTATATCTGGATCTATTATATCCACCCAGACAGGTGGTTAGTTTAGTACTCGGCTACAAGTTGGTACCTCTGATAATGCTGCATCCACCAAGCACTGGGCCAAGTAGATAGCCTGGATTAATATGCTGAAATCACATGATTAGGGCTTGAACCTCAGCTCATTATAATAATTATCAGATCATTATTCTCTGAGGAATTCATGAAGATTATCTTCACCTTTGCCTAAGTAAAATGGTGTTTTTTATCTCCCTTCCTAAATGGTTTCAAGTAATGTTTGCTTATCAAAATAGTGGAGAGTATGACTAAAGATCTTGGAATCTTTAAGAAAAGAGATGTCTGATTGCAGTAACTGTGGAGGGGTGTCCAGCTGTCTGCCTCAGGAAAGCAATCACCAGGGCCGTCTTTAACCATCTTCTGCAGTGGAAAAAGAGCAGATCCTCATGCAGTGTGGATTTCATCCATCTGAAGTCACAATAGACATTAGCTTTGCCATGCAACCACTCCAGAAGAAATGTGGCTTTTTCAATCTCACAACTCAGAGGAATGATGAAAAATCCTTCTCAAGTTTAGTTGTACTCATAAATTTGTTGCTATCTATGCCATGTAATGACATGCAAGATGTGACCCTAACCAACAGATTCACCACAGAGTCAATTCCATTGCAGAATGAAATAAAGCAAGTCTGTCCCAAACTGTCTCACTGCAGTAGGCAGCATCACCTCTGTCATGATTACTCTCAACACTGGTGCCCCACAAGGCTGCAACCTCAGACCCCTACTTTACTCCCTAGCTGGTCGCTGACTTCAAGAAGGGGGAGAGTGCACATGCACCTGTCTACATTAACAGTGCTGAGGTCAAGAGGGTTGAGAGCTTCAAGTTCCTAGGAATGAACATCAACAAAAGCCTGTCCTGGTCCAACAACATAGATGCCATGGCTAAGAAAACTCACAAGTGCCTCTACTTCCTCAGGAGGCTAAAGAAATTTAGCATGTCCTCTTTGACCTTCATCAATTTTTATTGATGCACCATAGAAAGCATCCTATGTAGATGCATCACGGCTTGGTATGGCAACTGTTTGGCCCATGATGTAAGGAATGGCAGAGAGTTGTGGACACAGCTCAGCATATCACAGAAACCAGCCTCCATTCCATGGACTCTATTTATACTTCTCACTGTCTCAGTAAAACAGCCAGCATAATCAAAGACCCCACGCACCCCAGATATTCTCTCTTCTCCCCTGTCCCGTTGGACAGAAGATACAAAAGCCTGAAAGCACGTACTACCAGGCTTCAAAGACAGCTTCTATCCCGCTGTATAGGACAATTGAACAGTTCCCTAGTATGATAAGATGGACTCTTGACCTTCACAATCTACCTCATTGTGACCTTGCACCTTACTATCTGCCTGCACTGCACTTTCTCTGTAACTGTGTCACTTTATTCTGCATTCTGTTATTGTTTTACCTTGTACCACCTCAATGCACATTTTAATGAAATGATCTGTATGAACGGTATGCAAGACAAGTTTTTTGCTCTGCCTTGGTACATATGACAATAATAAACCAATAAATCAATTTACCAATACTGCATCTCACCTCAAATGAGCTTCTCACTGGAATAATTTATAGTACATTGAAACTGTTCAACTGTTCCGTGTTCCAGAATTAAGAGAGCCAACTCCAGTCACAGAGTCACAGCATGCAGATAAAGTATGCATATATTCAAGAGACCAAGTTTCTTGTCTTACTGAAGCATGAAGCTGAATATTTCACTAAATATCTGGAAGACAGAGGTCTTCTACCAACCTACACTTATCACACAAATCAAACTCCAACAACCAAGATCCACAAAAAATCTCTGGAAAAAGTGGATCACTTTCCACACGTTGGCAACAACTTCTTAAGCAAGGCAACCTTTGCTGATGAAATTCACTACTGCCTTAAGTGCATCAGCCCAATCTTCATCTGACTGATAAAAAGGACGTTTGAAGATCATGCACTTAAAACCAACATTACCAAGCAATAGTGATCGCCTCCATCCTTCATAGATGTGGACAACCAAAATGGGCACCCACTTTTTTTCATTCTTCATGTTTCAGGCATTGCTGGAAAGTCATTAGTGGAGCTACATTCAACCATTTAAGTGCAGAAGGTTTCATCATACTCCTGACTCTGCATTGTAGAGATGTCAGAAAGTGAGTCTATTGTTATGGGATTCCCAGCCTCTGACCTGCTCTTATGGCCACAGTATTTTTGTGACTAACTCAGTTGTGTTTCTAGTCAGTACTAACCCCTTGGAAGTTGATGGTTGGGGACCCAGTAATGGTAATGCCAATGCATATTAAGAGTAGGTGGTTAGACCCTCTCCTGATCGAGATGATCATTGCCTGCCATTTTTGTAGTCTAAATATTAATTGCCACATTAGCACAAGCCAGCATGTTGTCTGGACTTTATTGTATTCTGGTGTGGACTGCTTCACTTGGTGAGGAGTTTCAAATAAAACAACACACAAGATGTTGGAGGAATTCATCAGGTCAGACAACATCTATGGAGGGAAATGGATAGTCAACGTTTTGGGTTGAGATCCTTCATCCGTAATGGGCCAGCATCTGCAGTCTCTTGTGTCTCTGAGTTTCAATTAGAGTTGAATCATCATTGATCATATCCACTTCTGAGTTCATGATGGGAGAAAATTCACTGGAGTTTTGAGATAAAGATGATTGAGCCTTGGACATTACCCTATGCAACTCATACATTAATGTCATAGGGCTGAGATTATTGATCTCGAAGAACCTGGAAAAGTACTGCCAAGCTGTCTCTACAAAATTCTCTGACAGGATCGACAAACCAGGGTAAAAATCCTCTCCCAGGCCATTGTCCCTATCAATAAAGGTCTGATCCCACTTTAATGGATAAACCACATCATTTGCATACGTGAAACCAGGCTCCCAATACAAGCACTCTACTCTGAGTGCCACCCTGGCAAGAGATTTCCAGAACAACAGAGAAAATGCTTCAAGGACATTTTCAAAGACTCCTTGAAAAATGTAACCTTCTCACTGACTCATGAGAGTTCCAGACTGTTACCAGTCTGGCTGTGAATGCCAAATACAAACAGCAGAAAGATCAAGCAACCTAGCTGCCTCAACAATCTCCAACTACTCCTCCTCTGGCAAAATCTGTGTATTCTACGCAGGACCCTTAAGCCACCTTAGAACAGGCAGAAGTGGAGAGGAGGTCAGTCATCCCTGACCCCAACTGTCTTTGTAAGTTGAAGAGATCCTGGAACAAATAGATAATCCAATGATCTAATATAGTTTAACATACTCAAAGCAGGATTTCCACTGGACAAGGTATTGCTAGTGTAGGGTCATTGCCAAACATGTGTGTCCCTTCTCTGTACCTCTGCCAATGGCTAAAGCATGGGTTTGGTCTCTCAAGAAGTTGCAGCTGTGGCGGCATCGTGCTGACAAACTGGAGTCTTATCCAAAATGTTTAAACCTATGCCCTTTAAGTAAAAGAGTTGGCACAGTGGAACAGCTAGTAGAGCGGCTGCCTCACAGTGCCAGTGACCCAGTTTCAATCTTGACCTTGGCTGCTGTCTGTGTGGAATTTGAATGTTCTCCCTGTGACCACATAGGTTTTCTTCTGTTGCTCTGGTATCCTGCTATATCCAAAAGACACACAGTTTGGTAGGTTAACTGACCATTTTAAGTTGCCCCTGGTGTGTGGGTGAGTGGTAGAATTTGGGATGATTTGATGAGAAAGTAAGGAAAACGTTTAAAAATGGAATTTATGTAAGATTAGTATAAATGGATGGTTGATGGTCAGTGCTGATTCAGTGGGTTGAGGAGCCTATTTCTATGCAGTATCTCTTATGACTCTACAACTCATGCAAAACAATTCAAACAAACTCTGTTTCATCTGAACATCATAGAAAAAATGTAAACCATTGGCTATTTAAAATTAATGCTAAAACATAGTCATTAGTTCAGTTTACACATCCGTGTTCCAGTTAGCTTTGAATTTGAATTCTGAATCAATCAAATAGAGTGATAATAAATAGCGAAATATATCTTAAGCACTTTTTTTACTCAATTGTCTGATTGAATTTATTATATAATAGCATGATTGACTTTTCTTATTTGTTTCATATAACTTCAGACCCATGTAATGTAGGAAAGTGAACACATTGTAATCAGAGAGGGGTTTATTTTATTCTTATTTTTCTGCCCAATCGTGTTATTTAAACTGTCAAATTTGTGTATAATTTTGACAACATGGCTGAGTACTGCAAATTATCTACAAAAGAGTGAATAGATCTTGGATGATATCAGTGCAAATGTCTCTCCTTACATCTGAAAGCTAATGATATGCATTGAATAATATTTGCAAATATTTAAGTCTATATCTCTGGGAGTTTGTTACATTTACAGATAAATTAAAAATGGAACATGCTAGTTGACTGTGTAGATCCTCTTACAGTGGCAGGATTTCAATTTTTTTCCAAGTTCTTTTCCAGGATGTGGGAGTGATTGTAAATCTAATCCTCATTCCCTTTCCCTAATTCTCTTTATGCGGAGTAGCTTGCCAGGTGGTAATTAAGAATTACCCACATTGGTGCATCTAAAGTTGCATCTCAAAACATCAGATTTGTTTCCTTGAAGAACATTTGTGAATGAGGTGGGTTTACATGACCATGGTTTATACTTTTATTCCATGTTATTTAATTAATATAATTTAAATTCCCCTGCAGTGTTGACGATGAGCTCTGATGGACTGTGTTTCCAGGTCATTAGTCCAGGCCTTAAGGTTGCTAGTACTACATAACTTCTACTTCCTTCATATAAAGAGCATTGCTAGATTGGATAGACTAGTTTATCTCATTGTAAGGCATAGCTCAGGTTACTTAATAGTAACTGAAGAATGAAGCACTCTGTCTTACTCAACAGCATCCGAAAAGGACTATGGCATCATCTGCAAAGATCATTCTCAATATATTCACTAACTTTCACTAACTCAACTGATTTGTTGTTTGAAAGTTTCTAAATTACTTCTCTTCATGTGGAAGAACAATACCACAGTGGTTGGAAATATTTTTCCCAATGTGGTCCACCTGGTTAGCTTCCAGTTTGAGTGTCAAATGTAGGTAAACTATTTTAAATCATGATCATGCTCTTCACATCTGGCCTGTCACTGTTCACCATATAGCATTTGCCATAAGTGCTGTATACCTTGAACTCATAACTCATAATAACAATGCAAGTTAAGATGTTTGCATATTATAGGTACTTCCATGTAACTTATTGATGGGTCTGACCTTGTTGGTTTATTTTATATTATCTTTGTCATAGCAGTTATTCCACTCATACAATGCCTTTTGATTCATATCTTTCAACAGTTTACAATTCATTTTCACTTAAATGATTCCAAGAAAACTTACAGTAAAGTGTGTGGCATCAGACAAACACACAGATGGTATAAGAAGCCTCACAAGTTTGGCAGTAATAAAAGAAATTTGACTTTGCTCACACCAGTGAGATTTAAATGGATGGTGCACCAATTAATTCCAAAGCATTGATGAAAGATGAACATAGTCCTATACTAACAATTAAATGGAGAGTGAATATACCTATCTGGTAACTCGGTGGTGGCCTAAATCTACTTGTTAAAGGCTAAAGTAACCAAAATGTTTTTATTTTGTTGGAGAAAATGTATCATAGACATAATGTAGACAGCAGACATTTGGATAGAAGATGAGGTGAAAGTTCTGCTAAGAGATCATTGGAGTATTAATGGTAAATAAATAATATTTTGATTGCCTCTTCCTAAAATACTACTCTTTTCTTGTGTGGGTTCATTTGCTCTTCAAGAATTGTGATCTGTATTGTGTACAGATGAACGATGAGGGATTCTGTGAAGTCAATAAGAGAACTTTACTTGCAAGAAAAGGACAGTTTCTCTACCTGCTTATTATACGTAGAATTCAGGTCAATAATCAGCTGGTAAGTACCAAAGTAGGACCTTTACCCGAAAAAAAACCTGGCATGATAAATCTCTACAAGGCTGATATCAGAACAGTGTCACAGGTGATGTGCAGATCAATGCTGAAGGGTATCTATTCCTGAAAACAAGATGCATTACAATCAATATTCCACTATCCGGACCTGTTAGGAGCATTCTTCCATCGCAAGTAAAATTACCCTGACTGCCCACATAGAAACATACACACCATACCTTCAGCATTCTCATAAATGACAACACTTACATAGAGAAAGGAAATCTGACATTAATATCATGAGTTGTACGTTTGTAAATTGTGACATTTAAGGAGAATAATGTCTTTTAATAGGAAAATAGTGGAACTAACACTGAGTTGAGAATCTTTTTGTAACTGAAAACATTACAAAGGAAATCTTTCCCAGGCTCAGCTAATATCCAGCTCCAAATGAATAGTCTTTCACTTTTACAGTAATAATTAAACTTTTCTTAAATGCAAGTGTTTTCAGTGTAAGCGAAATTTAATTCCATTGATACTTGTTAGGTAAAATTGACTGTTATGAGCAGCGAATTTGCCTGATCTTATAATAACTGTTTAAAATGCCTAAACGTTATTTACTGTTATGAAACATTTCTCTGCCAGTGCTAGCTGTTAACTGTTGGGTTTGCTGCGGTTTAACTTTTCAGCAGCATTCAGGAAAAAACACAGCTTCCCTTTAATTGCAAAATCTCTTGAGTTCAACAGGTGTATGCAATCAAGAACCGCAGCAGAAGAACACAAACTGTTACCTTCTAAAAATTCCACAGATCTATGGCACAAACTGGTCAAGGTTGCATAACTTCACTTTCCTGTAGCAATTCTGATGACTCATTATCCTCTGTCAGGGAAACAGCATAATTTTTTTTATATGCTGCAGCAGATATCTTGCTGTTTGATTTGATTCTGGTGATTAACACTTCAATGGCTGGATCCTCACTAGCAGACAATGCACAGTGATTAGTATACAATATACAAGGGCTTGTTCTGTCCATGATTAACACATCTGACCCACCATCTGTAAGAGGCCAAGATTTCTTAGCTGGCACCTCCCAAATTCTTGACTTCTTCTGGCTAGGAGGGCAAGGGCAGCAGGTGTATGGGAATGCCACTACCAACAGTTTCTTCTCCATGCCACACACCATCCATGTATTGGAAATGCATCACCATTCCATCATCATCACAAGGTTAAAATTCTGTAACTCCTCTACTTTCACCAGATGATGAACAGTTCACCAGTGGCTTTAAATCCCTTCTGTTGCATAAAAATTACCTTTACTAATTATTTAAAGGTTAGCTATTTGTAACTGGATCTTTTGGATTAGTCAGAAGCTTTTAGCTAGCCACATGAATATGCAGGGAATGGTCTGATATGGATCATATGAAGGCAGAAGGAATTAGTTTAAGTTGACATCAAGCTTGTCACAGACATTGTGGACTGAAGGGCCTGTTCCTATTCTGTACTGTTCCATTTTCTATGTTCTGTAATCATTCCAAACAAAATTGTCAAAATTCTCTTACTTAGAGGACTTTGTCTGGGGGGGTAATGGTCAGTTAGGTCATGACTATTATTCTGGACCCAGCTACTAAGGCTGAACTCAGATTTTCACAATATGATAAATAGTTGGACAAGGACAAGAAGCACAAATGATTTTCTGACAACTATTTTTATATTTGATTATATTACGTATTTCCCAAATTGTTCTATCTTATCCCGAAAAAAAATGCAACTTGAGTGTTTCCTACATTGTCTAACTTAGTACTGGTGTCAATTAATAATGAAATTGTGAATCAAACAGCTCCATTGTTCTAAGAGTTGAAATTCAACCAGAATTGCCGTGGGAGCAATATCTGCCTACAGCTCATTTCCTGAAAGCTAGATTGTTGCCATGTTAAAGGTGGGTGGCAACAGAAGCAATTACCTTGCTGAAGCTTACAGCAGCACCCTTCTGCTTCACTTTGGTCAATGGCTTAAAGGAAGCAACCAAGCTCTAATACTGCTCAATGCATATTGCATACTCCTGCACCTAACTTGATATCAGTTCCAGTGAGAACATGGACAGACAGCTCCTCATGTTGGAACTCATGCCTTCCAGAATGTCTTCACTCTGCTGACAAGGTCCAGTTGGATCTATTGCTGACTTATCTATCATATTCTCAGGGTTAGCCAAATGTTCAGACATCCTAGAAAGCAGTTTGGAGTAGAAAAGAGCAGTGTCTTTTCTATCCCTTATAACTTTCTGGGCCAGCTTCAATGAGGAGTGTTCCCTCCACTGGAACGTATGCCACAAATGGGTGCACACCACTAACTTCTTGTGACCCATAGGTGATGGGGAATAAATTTTGGCAATGCCAGTAATGCCCATATCCTGAAAAATAAGGCATAAAAGAACAAAAGAAATATTTTCATGGGCAGTTGAGATATTCAGCCATTGCAATGGGATATGGAATTTTTAATGTCCATTGTTTGCCACAAGTGGAAGATTTAATAATCTTCTAAGAGTGTTTTATCACTTTGAATGCCAGCAACCTAGATACTATTGGTGGTAAGGCATGTGTGGGATGTTCAGTCAAATAGCTTAGCGAAGCTTGTTTGACAAGGTTATTTGAACTAGTTGCCTGCCTCCCTTATATTCTCTTTGGAGACTTCATCCACAGAGAGAGTTCAGAGAGACGATGGTCCTTTTTTTAATAAAAGATGACCTTGGCATTGAACTTCATCCAAGAACATTCCATTAAAAGAAAACTGATAGATGAGCAATAATCATATTGCCCCACCTCCATTTAAATTATTTCAACAAACACTTCACCGTTATGCCAGACTGCACAGACAATCAGAAAATGGTTCTTTTTATATCCCTAAGCGTATGTAAAGTGTTTCATTTACTGAAAGAGTCAATCCTTTGATAAGCCACGACATAAAGGAGACACAGGAATATTGCTACAGATGGAAAATTCCTTAGCTGTTGAGTTGTAGGTAAAGGTGATGTGAACCGGTGGCTTAAAGTTGTGTGACTTTTGCATACCTCACAGTGAGCACTGCTCTGCCTACTGGATATGTGACTTGTAGTAATAGTGAGTGTCCTGGTTAATGGTCTAATTTACAGGAAACTGAAATTCTGTTATTATATGTAATGTTATGAAATTATAAGAGAATATATTGAACTGGGTTTTAGCCTAGAGCTTTTGTTCTTTGTAGAGGGGCCTGCTGGGAGATCCAAAAGGCTGGATGGAGAAGTCTCCTGAATTTCCTACTTAGTTTAATTGGAAAACTCTTTTAAGAGGGGTTTCCAACTATAGGCAGGCTAATTGATGGGTTGAGGCCTGTTGCGTGGGAAGTCTAATTCATGAAGCTAAAGCCTACTGAAGCGAATGGCTACATTGAAGCTTTGGATTATGGCAGAGCTTCAGTTTGTTGGGAGTTTCTGATGGAGATGGAAGGGCTCCCACCGTGAGGGAATAGTGGTCCATTGGTGGTATCTTCTGACATTCCACTCCAAAAATAACAAATTTTCATTCAAACAGTACCAAAAGGTTGCACAGGATTGCAAAAGGCTGCAAAAGGTTATAGACTCAGCCAGCTCCATCACAGCTACAACCCTCCCCACCATCCAGGACATCTTCAAGAGGCGGTGCCTCAAGAAGGCGGCATCCATCATTAAGGACCCTCACCACCTGGGACACACTCTCTTCTCATTACTACCATCAGGGAGGAGGTACACGAACCTGAAGATCCAAACTCAATGATTCAAGAACAGCTTCTTCCCCTCTGCCATCAAGTTTCTGAATAATCCATGAACCCATGAACACTACCTCATTCCTTTTATTTGGCACTATTTATTTATTTTGTAATTTATAGATTTTTATGTCTTTGCACTGTACTGCTGCCACTAAACAACAAATTTCACACCATATGTCAGTAATAATAAATCTGATTCTGATACTGAAAATGTTCAATGCAACAGACTTTCTGGACCCTCTGGCTTGATTTGTACTCGGAAACTTCTACAAAGAAGTGTTTATATGTAGTCCTCTGGATACGAACCAAATCTTTCTCCACACTTCTGCCATTGTTATTAAATATGCTATTATCGCACATATAAAGAGATATAGAAGAGATTCCTTTTTTTCTCTCACTGATATTAAGATAATTGGTCCATACTTTTCTAGACATTTTCTTAAATATAGATATTATATATGCTATTGTCCAACACTTACATTCTTTTGTGACTAATAACATGAAATTGAGTGTCTCATATCTCTTCACTGGACCCTTCTAAAATGTACTAATTTAATCTGACTAGACAAAGGATTTTCCCCTTTTGAGTTTGATTAGATACTGCAATATTTCTCCCTTTTTATTTGTCATCATATAGTATATATTTATGTTATACAGTTTTGTTTACTTTTGAGAGCATTATCTATCTGATATATCTCAATGGTGAAAGCAAACATGCTGGAAGTACTCAACATCATGGTAAGCGAAATAGTTATTTACAATTTCTGTCATTTGTCATTGTTGTATAGGTCCTGTTCAAGAACATTTGTATTCCTCTCTTGATATACTTTTCATTTAGTTTGTCTGCAGAATAATTTAGCATTGTGTTTACTTCTCCTGTTAATTTAATCTCATGCTTTCCTGATTGTCTTTTTTCCACATCTCTTTTAATCCCCTCATGTTCACCTTTGCCATGCTTTCCCCTGCTGTGCTTGCCTCTTTTCTTAGCCTCAATTTTCCCTTATTTCTTTATTTGTCCATAGTGCTTCACTAGTAATTGGCGCATCCATATTTTGTTTTAATCCATGATTTGTTAAACATAACTTTTAGCTATCACCATTGCCATACTGTGTCAGTGTTTCAGCCTGCTTTATTTCCTCTGTTCAATTTTCAGTGCCTCAAAATCAGCTATTCTCCAATCTATTACCTTGGTTTTCATTATGTTCTTATCCTTCTCAAAGATTAGCTTCAAGAGTCTTGGGTTAGTCTACCATTGTATAAATGATCCTATTGGAAATCAGACAAATAAAAATTATTTTGTTTGAAGTCAGAAGACAAATACTTAAAGGATTAGGACATCATTGGGTAAGAATTAAACCAAAATAGGTAAACAGTTTTGAGGGCATTTGTACAAGGATCTACTTAGCTACCTTGGGCTTTCCTTAGGACAGATCATTGTTTAATATTCCTAACCATCTGCATCACTCTTTTTTATTTTGCATTTGATTTTTAGTCAACTTGCCATTTGCAGGGTACACCCCTCCTGATTGAGTCTCATTGTTTTGTTCTGTGAAGTTTTATCTCTATCCTGACCATACTTATCAATGGGACAGCTGTTGAGCTCATTTCCTATAAAGTTAGTAGCATGAATCGCCATGTTAAAATGCACAATGATATTCACTGAGCTGCACACCGACTTTCATCTTTTACCATTCCTTATAAAACACCTGGGAGTGACTCCAAAATGACAAGTTTTGCTCCAATTTAGTGGGCAGTGTATTTTTTATTAAGAGGGACTGGCTGTCATAAAATGGAGACTACAATTAAAGATTATTTTCTGATATTGGTTTCATCGTATTAGAACCCATCTTCAGTTAGTGCAGAGGTCAGACAGGTGATGTGCATTGAATACCCTCTCAGTGACACTAGAAAGGGCCCAAGCAACATTCAAGATTTGGTGTGCACCCTTCGTTTAGATAATGGACTGTAAGTCCCTCTCTTCAAATGCTCATCCAGATATTTTTTAAATGTAGTAAGGATTTCGCTCTTTCTTTCAATGTCTGATCCCCACCAAATCTCAAAACATGTCACCTCAGTGACTAACCGCTCCACTGAGGAAAATGGGTCCTGTCTCTTACCCAGTCAAGGCTTTTTATTATTGTATAAGCTTCAGTTAAATAACCCCTCAGCCTTCTTTATCCCAAAGAAAACAACCCCAACCTAAACAGTCTCTCCTTATAATTGTAATTCAAATCCAATCATGAGCAAAGGCTTGGGTTACTTCACAAAGAGTTGCATGCAACTCTATGGATTCTTCCTTAGTATGAGAACAATTT
Source organism: Rhina ancylostomus (assembly GCA_030265395.1). Classification (NCBI taxonomy): domain Eukaryota; kingdom Metazoa; phylum Chordata; class Chondrichthyes; order Rhinopristiformes; family Rhinidae; genus Rhina; species Rhina ancylostomus. The sequence continues at coordinate 21,315,189 of JARFYF010000001.1, forward strand.
TACAAAGAACTTATTTTCATTTGGTATTGTCTGATTCATTTTTAAACTCAATATTATATTTATTTTCTCAGTATAGAATTCCATAGCAAAGCCAATTACACAAGAACCCCAACATGTTATCAGAAACTATACAATATTTTCTAGGGGTTACATGACCAGGCCTGCACTTTTGTACTCTGCAAATACGTCACTGTTGCTTTGTGTTTGATTTGGAAGTGTAGAATCGTGAATACATCCACCTCAGTAAACATGTAACAATTTCCAAGCTTTTCCTTCAATGGAGAGGATGTCTCATTATCATTCGATTAACATGAACTCTTTACTTATGTATGATGGCCAATAACTAAACACATTTCCATTGCAATATTTTAATGGATATTTCGCTTTCTTGCAGATAGCCAGTCCCAGAGGCTTTTCACAGAGTCATACAACTTGGAAACAGGCTACTCAGCTCACAACATCTATACTGACCAGTGGGCATCCTTCCTTACTAATCCCATCTTCCAGTACTTGGCCCATAGCCTTCTATATCAAAGCAATTCAAATGCTTATCTTGATACTTCTTAAATGCTGTCAATGGCTCTGCTCCCACCACTTACTCAGGCAGTGTATTCCAGGCACCCATCTCTCTCTGGGTGAAAAAGGTCCCCCTTAGACCCCTCTCTGTATCTCACACCCCTTACCCTAAATCTACATCCTTTAGTTTTATCTTCCTCTGATGTGGGGCAAGGTTTCCTGCAATCTACACTATCTCTACCCCTCATAATTTCATATACTTCATTAATGTCCTCTCTTAACCTCATTGGCTCTGGGGAAAGCATACATGGCCTTTCCAGTCTCTCCTCATTACTGAAATGCTCCATTCCAGACAACATCCTGCTGAATCTGCTCTGCAACCTTTCCAGCACAATCACGTCTTTCCAATGGCATCCTGACCAGCACTTCACACAGTGGTCCAGCTGATGTTTGACCAATGTTTTATAACCTTGAAGCAGAACCTCCCTGCTACTGTATTCAATGCCCTGACCAATGAAGACCTATGTCCCAAATGCCTTCCTAAACATGTTATATATCTGTGCTACCACCTTCAGAAATCTTTGGACTTGTACACCAAGGTCCTTTTGCTCCTCAATACTCCCTAGGACCTTATCATTCATGGTATATGTCCTAACCTCATTAGTACTGCCAAATTACATCACCTCACATTTATCTGAATTAAACTCCATCAACCATTTTGCAGACTATTTCACCAATACATTTTTTCGTTTGGTACAAGGAAAAATTTGAACCCAAATCCCAATATGGAAGATACAGTATCTGGCTATTGGAGTTCAGGTGACACAAGGGCTAAAGTCTGAAGCAAACAACAAAAGGTTAAACGTGGGCTTTCTTATCCTCAGCTTAATGTTTGAAGATTGTAGATAAAAAATAAAATGCTCTCATACTTATTCTGCACCTGTTTTCCAGTAGAACGTAATAACTGGGATCAGACCTTAGTAATGTTAATCAATGAGGAAACATACCAGATTAAACCAGATTGGCAAATTATGGTACTGGTCATATTATTCTTAGTGTATGAAATACATCAAATGATTCCTTGAACCAAACACTAAGGAGTTCATTTGTTCCAAATTGTAATTTGAAAACAAAAACCTGTGTGCATTGAACCTCTTGTAGAGTGAATATTGTATCATAGCAACACTTGTAGATATTCAAACAATTCCATTATGCTGGTTGGAGCTCATAGCAGGTGGGTGATGCGAGTGTTGATAAACATTTACAGCATTGTGGTGTATGGTGTTTACCAACACCATGATGATGAAAACATTTCATAGCAATGTGTTTAGTGTCTCTTCCATAAAACAGCTGCAGAAGTATATTTATACTACTTAATGTTGGAGTAATTTACTTAATTATTTAACAAGTAGTGTATAAAATTATGAGAGTCCTTAATAGAAAGAACAGGAAGGACCTATTTCCCCGGGAGAGAGGTAGGTAACGAGGGATATAGATGTAAGTGAATTGATAGAAGTTGCAGAATAAAATAATGAGTTAATTTATTAAGGAAAAGGAATTGTCTGTAAATCACTGCCCGAAATGATAATCGGATTTCAAAGGCACCTGGATAAGCACTCTAAGAGCCACAACGTACAGAGCTGAGAAATGGGAATCTGGCATAGTCATGATGGGCTGAATTCTGTGCCATACATTTCCCAGAATCCATAACTTATCATTTAGTATTTGTAATAATGAAGTAGAAGCTCATAAATAGATTTTTTTTAAGTATTGGCAATTCACAGTAAAAATTGCAACATCTATACACACAGTTGTTCACTTACATGGGGGCTACAGCCCTTGTGTAACGGCCGTGTGGATCGGGAGCCAGAACCAAGCAGAGTAAGACTCCTTGGAGGAGATGGTTTAACCCTGCTTTGCTTCAGAATTGGTTCATTCTCCATCATCTGATTTATATTGCATGTTTAGCAGCTGTGCAAGTTTTGAGCAATGTGAATATGCTGCTATTCCTCAGGAGGTACAAACTGGAAGAGTAAGATTGGCCAGTAAGATAAAAACCAAGTAAAATGGAACTTCTGTACAATTGGCAGTGGATAGTGTAAATTCCTTCCATATTATATAATATCTGTATTATGGTCTTTAAAGAATAATAGCTATAAATTCTTTGAGGGTGAAAAGGTACATGATTTGCACATGATTTGATCCAGAACTTGTCGCTTTGAAATTGTAACACTCAGGAGACCCAAGGCACCATGTGTCCCTAATATTCTCAAAGATCTTTCCTTCCTTCACTCTGTCATTGCAGAAGAAAACAGGTAGTTCATGTTTACAGGGGTTAGGAGCACAGTGGAGATAAACTTCCTCTGGGAAGGTGCGATTGGAACCTTGAAAATCCAGTTAAGCATTGGGGTACGAATAGCAGTCAGCTGCTGAGTTTGGGTTGGGATCATTATCAGGTTGGAGGAGTCACAGAGACATGGAGCAATACAGCACAGATACAGGCCCTTTGGCCCAATGGATCCATGCCAACCACAGTGCCCATCCAGCTCGTCCCAGTTTCCTGCGTTTGGCCTATATCCCTCTAATCCCCACCCCTCCATGTACCTATCCAAGTGCATCTTAAATGATACTATTGTACCTGCCTCAACTACCTCCT
>JARFYF010000001.1:21346547-21358898 GCA_030265395.1 Rhina ancylostomus
CCATGACAAGTTATTCAAAAGGTGAACTGACAGCGTAGCATAAGGGAACCCAGGCACTGAGTGATTAGGACAATCAACAAGGAATCACTTTAACCAGTTTGATTTAAGCATTAGAGAGGAAATAGACATTAGGAGAAAGTGTAAATTACAAAGGATGAATCAGGTATAAAAAAACAAAATGAGAGCAAGAAAATTTGGATATGGAGACCCAGAAATGAAATGTTTCGCAATTGTGTGAATGCCTCACTTAAACTATAATTTATATTTATGAATGGCCAATGTTTATGGGATTATTTGAAGGACAGATTTCAGTCAGGATATGTGGATAATGCCCATTTCTTTTCTAAGGTGTTATTGGACCTTTAATTATTCACATGAAGTATGAGAAATTTGACACCAAGAATGAAAGGATGTAATACTCCTGCACAATAGTTGCTTAGATCATGCACTTAAATTCTAGCACAGTGCTCAAGCCCAGGGCTAGAGAAGACAGTTCTGCTGCTGGGCTAGTTTGTCTCATCCATCTCATGGATGGTGCTCAGACATCCTTGAAAACCAAAATCAGAAAACAACCCATTATTACATCCTCATACCATTAAAGCACAGCAGCACACATGTTCAACTGTTAAAATGTACAGATGGACTAAGTGAACCAGAGCTCATTAGAGACAGACTAAATTCCAAAGGTTTTTCAGAAAGCTGAACCCAGTCCATTTCTTACAAAATGAGCAAATGTTACTAATCTGTTTCATTGCTTTTAAAAATAGCTAGAGGAAAATTAAAGTAAATTATGAATAAAAATATTGTGAACTTCTCAAATATATTCAGATTATTTCCTTATTTTATGTTGCAATCCCAGATAATTTAGGTGAAAGATACAGTTCCAATGACGTGACATACAGCACACAAAGACTACTTTTTGTACATTTGGAAGGAACCAAGTGGTAATTTTGAGAAGTCAGTTGATGTACAGAATAGATTCCTGATCCACGTTCAGTTTTCTTCCTATTTTGGAAATTTCAGGCATCAATTATATAGTACAGGTATGAGCTAAAATCCTAAACTTAGGCTGATAATTAGACATTCCTTCCCTCACCAGGGAAGCTAGTTTGCACTGTGTACTGTTCCATATGGAACTGGAAGTAATGGGTTGTTAAGAAGATGGTGGTGCAGCTCATGGATGCTGGCTGTGGCCAGTTCTGTTTTCTACATTATCTCATCTCTGGCAATGAGGAATGATGAAATCTAATGGGAATGGAAAAAAAATCATTGAATCAGAATCAGATGTATTATCACTGACGTATGATGTGAAATGTGTTGTTTTGAGGCAACAGTACAGTGCAAAGACATAAAATCCATAAATTACAAAAGTAAATAGTGCAAAAAATGAGGTAGTGTTTTATGGGTTCATGGATCATTCAGAAATCTGATGGCGGAGGGGAAGAAGCTGTTTCTGAATCATTGAGTTTGGTTCTTCAGGCTCCTGTACCTCCTCCCTGATGGTAGTAACGAGAAGAGGGCATGTCCTGGAAGATGAGGGTCCTTAATGATGGATGCCACCTTCTCGAGATACCACCTCTTGAAGGTGTCCTCAATGGTGGAGAGGGTTGTGCCTGTGATAGAGCTGGCTGAGTCTATAGCCCTCCACAGCCTCTTGCAATCCTGTGCATTGGAGCCTCCATACCAGGCTGTGATACAACCAGTCAGAATGCTCTCCACCATACATCTATGGGAATTTATAGGAGTCTTTGGTGACATACCAAATCTCCTCAGATATCTAACAAAGTAGAACCACTGGCATGCCTTCTTCATGATTGCATCAATGTGTTGGTCCCAGGATAGATGCATACATCCTCTGAGATGTTGATGCCCAGAAACTTGAAGCTGCTTACCCTTTCCACCACTGTCCCCTCAATGAGGACTGGTGTGGATTCTCCCAACTTCCTCTTCCTGGGATCCACAATCAATTCCTTGGTCTTGCTGATGTTGAGTGTGAAGTTGTTGCAACACTACCCAACCAGCCAATCTATTTCACTCCTGTAAGCCTCCTCATCGTCATCAGAGATTCTACCAATAACAGTGGTATCATCGGCGAATTTATAGATGGTGTGTGAGCTGTGCTTAGCCACGCAGTCATGTGTGTAGAGAGAGTAGAGCAGTGGCCTAAGCAAGCATCCTTGAAGTGCGTCTGTGTTGACAGTCAGCGAGGAGATGTCATTGTCGATCCACACTGACTGTGGTCTCCCTATAAGGAAGTCGAGGGATCTGTCAAGAAAAAGGTGTGGCATCTGATAAAAAAATTTTAAAAGGGAAATATAATAATTAGATCATAAATAATTATAATGATACCATAAATGGCATTGAAAGTATTTATTCAAATGTAAGCTTCACCGTACGGGTCCTCCACAGCTTACAAACACCGACTTAGGTACAGCCCATACATACATAAGAGTATCTGGGAGAGCGGTGGTCTGGTTTTGCCAGCTACTGCATGGCTGCAGGCATCTTCTGCCATGTGGGAACTCAATTCGAGGCCACATTTCCAACTTGCGAACTGTTTGGGTTACCGGAACTCTGCTGTATCCTGGGGAGGACCTGCATTTGCAAAATAGTCTGCAAAAATTAAATAACATTTCAAAGGAAATAATGATATGTAAAAAAGTTTTTTAAACATTGTCTTTGCAGATCCTAAGAATTGTTTGACTTATGCTAATCCTGTCATCTTATTGATTTAGAAAGTTTGTGAAAGGTATTCCTCAGAATTCCATACAATGAATCAAATGCACTCAACATGCAGAGACACTTGAACCTGCATCTTTTTTTATTGCATTACATTAATCAAATGCTTCAAGAGGACACGTTTCCAAGCAAATGTCACAATGATGTTCTGTAAAAACATCTTTCGAGCGGGAGGATTTTTGACAGCAATATCAATTGTGCTGTCTCAAACGATCAGTGTGACTGAATTAGTCCAAAATTAACAGTTGAAATTTATGTGTGAGTTGCCTCATTTCCCTTGAAGGAGTGTTTGAAAAACAAATAATTAAATTGCTTTAAATGCTTAAACCATTCAAATGGCTAACTTAACATGCCTAACTGGTTTAACTAAAGCATGTGCACGGTCATGAATTGTATTTTAAAATGCTAACTCTGTTCTATTGCATGCTAAGATTTTTTTATATAAGGAAAGGATATCTAGGGAACTGACAAGGGAATACTGTTGAGTTGTAAGATGCAATTTACAGGATCTTTACAAAAGTTGACAATTTCTTTCAAATTCAAAGGTCTGAACATGCATACAAAATGCTCGTCAAACTGCAAATGTGGCAATTATAGCAGGTTATTCCTTGACACTGTTACTTCAGGCAAGCGGCCAAAGTGCAGCACCAGTCAAAATATCCCACATGATCCAAGCAGCTTAACAAGCTCTTTTACTCTCTGCAGACTCGGAAGAAAAAGAGAATTCAACCCAAGAGGAACAGGAAAAAAAAGGAAAAGAAAGAGAAAGGTCTGTTGGTGTTTGCTGAAGAAAATGGTGCCAATGACTCTCCCTGATCAAGGTGTGTGTGTATATTGCAATGACAGCTGTCCACGCTCACATTTAACAGAGCAGCTTTAAATAGGCAAGGAGTCTGTCTGTTATTCACTGTTTGCTAATGAATGACTTGCTTCAGTTCATGTGCTTTTGTGTTCCAGCAGCTCCTCTAACTACACCTTGCCTACAGACACATCAGTCTGTCACAATTTCCCCAACCCACCACCCCCACCATTTGCTTTTTTTTAATAACTTAATTTTAATTCCTTCTCACAGCAACCCCCACTGCACAATGGGCTTCTAAACTCATTAAGTAAATTCCAAAAGAACCATTAACAAATCATTTCTCTTTGGCCAGATATATCAGGTTTAATTAGGTAAGCATTTTTGACATGGTGCAAAAACAAAAGGCCTGCTCCACTCTGAAAAGGTTCAGGTCCTTTACAGTCCCACTCTTCCCACCGTCGCTCTGCTAATGATTCAGGATTTTAAGCAAAAAATAAAAGACGAGAAAGGTCTCATAAACTCCGTGGTACACAAAAGCCTCCACATGAAACCTATTGCCTCCTCACCAGGTGACTTTCGATCCTCATTACATGATGATTGTCAGACAACAAAGACTCTGTGTACAGCGCGCAGTACAGAAGTAAACACACCAAATAGGATGTGCATGTTTAACTCTTCATTTCATAACGCTGCAGTGAACTAACCAGAAAACTTTCATCTCTCCAATACCTTGTGCAATGAAGAGGGTTTCTTACTACAACCACAGGCGCAAGAATAATAGACTGTATTCCTGGATATTTATAGAAGGGGGCAGGGGTGGGGTTCATTTAGCCCCTCAAGCCTGTTCTGCCATTCAATGAGATCATAGTTAATCTGTGATTTAATGTACTTTTCTCCCATATCCTTAATGTCTGCATTTATAAATAAAATCATTAATCTCTATTGGGGAGAAAAATGAGCAAATGAGTTGGCATAGTGAAAGTTCACATGAGAAAGTAAATGGTTGTTTTTACTGGCACCACCCAGACAATTTGAACCTCCCAAAATGTTATGCTTCAAACATCCCAAAGTCTTTACTGATACCTCTCTTCTTCAGTTTCAGTGAGATATAAGGGAGCAGCGTGATTGCATCAACTTAATCAGTGGACTTCCTTCCCAACACTTGTCTGCAGTTTCATTAATAAGTGCAGGCCCACCATACTTTAATTTATTTCTTGGAGGGTGACAATGAATTTTTCAAAGTTGAACAGATAGGTATTACTCACATTTCCAGCACACCATTGTGAATAACATCATCAATTTTTCCAGCATTACCATTCAATATTTAAGGATGGAATGTAGAACTGTAATAATTGCTCTTGTGAAATTTTACCCACCTTGTGTATAGGCCAATATTCGTAGACAATTCTGTCACGTGTCAGTGGCCAAACAAAGTTGGCCAAACTCTTACGGGTGAGTCTAGAACATGGGTTGGCTTCATTCTATTTTCCTCTACTTTGCTGCTGTCGGGTTTGAGCCATCATCTCCTTTCAGTCAATCCTGCATCATCCACAGCCCTGAGAGTGAAGATTAATTTGATTCACTAATTTAGTTTCAACCTTGAATACAGAAATTTTCTCAAATACTTCTATCTCTTTTGAGAATATGCTACCATCAGTAACTTCATTTTTTTTGACTGGATAGAAGGTAAAGAAGTGAATGTGGCCCTATGAAAGGAAGTCTAGTGCTGTGATATTATATTGCTATTATGTTGTGTTAGCACATTGTCATTTTAAGAACATTCTGTGTTCTTTCTGTTTAAGCTGGGTATACCCACTATATTGTGTGTGTCCATTATGAAAACAGCCATTGTTTACGTTGCATTCACTAGTAATCAAAAATACAAGTGGAAAGCAAGTCACAGTTTACATTATATCCCTTAGTATTGTTCTGGAGTTACTGACAGGCTGGATGTGGTAAGGACAGGTTAAAGACTTAAGTAAATCAAATGGATCTTTGTTACAATCCAATTGTTCTTTGGATCACTATTACTGAAATTAGTTTTCATTCACTAGTTATTAAATTAATTGAATTTGAATAAGATTTATCTCATGATCATTGATCAAGGCTCCTTGGTTACATATCCAGAAATGTTGACACATAGCCATACACTTCCCTCCGCAGATTGGCAAATACCCTTACGAAGCACGTTCCATACTAATCTGAGCTCAGGTTCTGAATCACAGCATCATGGGAACAAGAGGTTAAATCCTTTTTGTAACAACCCTTGAAACTTCCTTATATATTGTCCTTTGTAACTACAAGATTCAAGATTGAATCCAACAGAATTGTGGTTCCAACATTCCGTTAACATTTTCCAGCTGGAGGGATGTGTATTTTCAGTTTGCAGTATCCACGAAAAGTAAAAATATGTTGAAGATCCATGTTTTACTGACTTAACTTTGCCTTAGTGAGGTCTCCTCCAATGACTCAGTGAAGTTATCCAGTGAGCAATTGAGTCACACAGACCAGGAAGCTCTTTGGCTCAATCCCGAGCCTATATCAAAATAATTAATCTCAGCCAAGGCAACAGTAAAGCAAAAAGCTCTCACATTCCTGGACTAAGGAGTGGAAACTCAGAAAAATTAAATTCAGCTGTATAGTGGATAGAATATACTGATTGCAAACTAATAACTCCGTCGTGGAATTGCATGTCTACTGATGTTGGGTGAGAACACCCTTGGGCTTGGCTGTAATGTTCCCATGAATAAATAGGCTGTTGATATTCCCTGGCAATTTCAATTGTGCTCTTTCATTTTTTGGGACTCATCAACATTGGCACAAACCTACATTTGTAATTTCTAGTGGGAGGTAGCACTACATGCTACTATTGTTACTCCGCACATGGTGTTCATTGAGGTTTATCTATATGGTCACTGGAGGTGGCAAGTGGGATCAGCAAGTGATTGGTTGGACAAGCAGGTGTATAATAAACCCATTTCACAATGGCTGGAATATTATGCCATATCTTATATTATTCTGCTGCCAACACTGGCTTAGAGCATGGAGAATATTCTATCCAACATGGACAGAGAGATCAACTTTATGTACAGGACTTGTCACCCACCATGATGGAGCATCTGCTGATATCTTTGACAGCTGTCGCAGGGCTCAGTGATGGCAAGGGCAATAAGACCAACACCTGACTATGCCTTCAGGTAACAGAGTGTTGTGATACTTTCTTAGGAGATTGGATTTGGCTCTATAATGTCCTTTTGCTGTCCTCTTTCAGGAAATCAGACTGCCTACCTGGTACTACACAACCAACTAGGTCAAGGGATAAGGCAATCCAATTTCATAAAAGGCAGAAGAAAACATTATGCAGGAGATCCCAATATAAACACCTTAACAATTTGAACATTTCTGGTGTGGGATCTGGAAAATAGAGGAGACTGATCCAAATTGTCACACCTACAGTGAGAGACAGGCAAGTATGTACTACTATACCATTGGCTCCCGATAGGTTGGTTTAATATCTATAAGATAGATGAGACCTTTTGCCACTGCACTATCAGTATAAGAATGATCACAAAACTCATAACAAGCAGACCCATTCTCGAGTTATTGTTTACGTAGGGTCATAGAGACATATAGCATGGAAAGAGGTCTTTCAGCCCACAAGGTCTGTACTAATATATTAGTAAGATATTAATAAGATATACTAATCTGACATTAATGCCATTTTCTTTTATTCTCCACACATTGCATGATGAGAAGCTGAAAATATTGAATAAAATGCAAAAGATTCTGAATGTTTTAAAATTTCCATTTAGCTGTGAGTTACTTAATCAAGTGTACTGTACCAGGGAATAGGAAACTCAGACTTTGTTGTGGATGTTAAAGTAATCCTGGCTGACAACAGGAAAACTTGAGTGCATGAACATGTGCGTGTTTGTGGAAGGCTTATACATATGAACAGGATGCTGATACAGGACATGTGGCATAGCACTAACCAGTTAAAAATAATACCAGGCTGGGTTATGCTATTTCCCTGAATGAAACTTGCCTAATTGCTTGAAGTCTTTGAAAGTTACTGATGTCACAAAATAATAAATATGAGGAGAGAATGGCAAAAGAATATTTGACAAACAGGCAAAATAAGTGCACAAGAAATGAAAATCTGTTGGAATGCCCTATATTAGAAGCATGTTGGAATTCATTTTTCTACTTTTATAAAAAAAAATGGAAAATCCAATGAAATAACTTTAAAGTGGAGTCATTTCTGAAAGATTCATACAGTTTCCAATAACCTTTAAACTGATTTCTGTTCTTTGCAAGAATGAACTCTTAAAAATTAAACTCCCATGTTGGAAAATAATCTCTTGTTTCACAGTTCATTATCCAATTAATCAGTTAAGTTCACTAATTTTTAAAATAGAGAATGATGCATATTAATTTCCCTGGGACTAATGGGGAATGGTTTATTGCTGCAGTGCTCAATACCACTCGTGTAGTAGATTGCTTTGACTGATTGACATCAACAAAGCTTGTAATTTTTCAGACATGTTATTTGTGTCAAACCTGCTGATTTTTGTTTGATTTCTTTTTCAATGATATTTACTGTATATGATCAAAAACAAGATAAATGCATCAATGTTCTAATGATTCTGTGTGTTCAAGAGTCATGTGGATGCCTATTCTGTTAGGTTTTAGCTTCACAAATATAATTGAGTTAGTCAACCATGCAGGAAAGATCTTATCTGTAATGTGTGCATGTGACTTGCTTAGAAGAAACTAACATTGGTGAGGACAGATATTTCCTCAAAACTACAGTCTCTTTGTCATAACATGTCATGATGTTATAATGCAGAAGTCAGAGATGAGCAAGGAGGTCAGGCATTGGCATTTCTGACCTCTTGCTCTGCACCTCAGTATTACATCAGGGATAACTGGCATATGTAGTATAACCCCATTCATTTGAATGGGATTGCTGACCAAGATGTGTTTATTTTTCTTTGACATTTATGTTTTTAATTGGTTTTTAAGTAGTTTAAGCTATTTTTAGGTAAATTAGACATCTATTCTTGTTATCTTTCAATTACTAAACAAAGATTAAAGTCTATTTGAACTGTTTTTAATATGACTGATTATCAGAGTTAATTAACAATAGCTCAAATGCCTTTGACAGCTGCTGGAGTCTTGAGTTCAATTGGAACAATATGGGTGGCACAATTATGCACTGGGCAGCATAGTGGCACAGCTTGTAGAACTGCTGCCTCACAGCTCCAGTGACCCACATCTAATATCCCGACCTCCAGTGCTGCCGGTGTGGAATTTGTACATTCTTCCTGCATCTACAAAGGTTTTCTGTGTGATCCAGTTTTCCCCTGCATTCCAAAGACATGACAATTGGTTGGTACAATTCACCATTATAAATTCCCTTAAGGAGAATTGGGAAGAGGAGGGAGTGATGGAGAATTGATGAGTGTGAGGAGAATAAAATGGGATTTTTATAGAATCATGGTTATACAGCATGGAAACAGTCCCTCCATCCCAACTTGTCTATGCCAACCAAGTTGCCTACCTGAGCTAGTCCCATTTGTCTGCATTTGGCCCAATATCCCTCTAAACCTTTCCTGTCCATTTTGAACATTGTAATTGCACCCACCTCTACCACTTCATCTGACAGCTTGAGTCACATACCCATCACCTACTGTATAGAAAAACTTGGCCCTTGAGTCCTCTAAATTTTTCCCTTCTCACCTTAAACCTATGGCCTCTAGTTTTATACTCCCTTACCCTGAGAAAATGACTGATTGTTCATCATATCTATTCCCACATGATTTCAGAAACCTCTATAAAAAGGTCACCCCTCAGCCTTCTTCAGTCCAAGGAAAATAGTCTCAGCCTAACCTCTCTTTCCTTATGACTCAAGCCCCTCCAGTCCTGCAACATCCCAGTGAATTTTTTCTGCACTGTCTCTACCTTAAATCACATCGTTCCTGTAGTATGACAACTTGAACTGCACACAGTATCCCCACATGTGGCAGAATTAGTGTCAAAGTCAAGTTTATTGTCATAAGTGCATGTATGCACAGATGCAATGAAGAACAGCAGTATTACAGGCACGTAGGATCATAAGCAGCATTCACAAAACAAACAAACGACAAACAAACTATACATATTTTTTTTACAAGATAGAACACAATTAGAAAAAAGATCAAAGCAGTCATAGTTGTTAAAATGCTGCTAAATTGTAAGTGATTAGGGTTTTGTTGGTTGGTTCAAGAACCAAAATGGTTGAAGGGAAGTAGCTGTTCTTAAACCTGGTGGTGTGATACTTCAAGCTTCTGTGCCTCCTGCCTGATGGAAGCTGCAAAAAGATGGCAGTGATTTTTGATGATAGATCTTGCCTTCTTGAGGCACTGCCTCCTGTAGGTACTACTGATGGTGGGGAGGGATATGCCCATGATGTATTGGGCAGAGTCCACCACTCTCTGCAGCTTCTCACATTCCTGTGCATTCAAACTGCTGTGATGGTTGGCATGGACTCAGCAGGCTGATGGGTTAATTTCCATACATGCTGTACAACTCCATGACTATAGCAGAACATGGTAGGTGTCATTGCAGGAATAGTGTAAGGGACAAGCATAGGTGGAGGACCAAATCAAGTAGTCCTATCCACATTACACATGGCTCTGCTGCCTTCATAGTTAACTGGGTCAGTTATGAACAGATTGCTCTGGAGAAGCAGAACAGAGTTGCATCTCCAATTTGGAAAAGGTCTAACTTGAGACTAAAAAGAAAAATTACACAAGATTACAGCAGGGGCTTGTGATACAGCCCCTCAAATATTCTGATCTTCATGACCAGTTTTCTATCTGATCCCCATATCCCTTTATTCCCCTACTGCGCAAATATCTCTCATCTCAATCTTTAATGAATCAGACTGAACAGTGAAGCTCTCTATGGTAAAGAATTCCATATATTAAATAAATCTCTTCATTTCTGTCTTAAATGGCTGATTCTGATGCCAAGACAAAGCCCTCTAGATCTGGTTTCTCAAGATTCAATCCTCTTTAGAATAGAGTCAGTAAAGATCAACTCTCCTTCTAAACTCCAATCTTCAAAACTCCAATGTTGTCCAATCTTACTCAACCTCTTGGGCAACCCCTCCCTTTCAAGTGTATAGCTATCATCAAGTCCCATACCATCAATATCGTAGAGGTGTTAACACTCAAGGGAATCACACCTGGGCCAGCTGAATAAATGCCACATTTACTGGTTATTTTCCTACAAATTGCTCATCTCCTGACTTTTTCCCAGCACCTAAAAGACACTTTGAGAAGGGGTGGAATAATCTTCCTTGTTTCTTTGGGTGCAACAGAAAGCAATGCTCAAAAAGCACTTCTTCGTCCAGTCCCAATTATCAACACCTTTTCCACTAGTGTAAAAAATCCATAGTGTGCTGTAAATATCAGCTATAATTACAGTGAGATCACTCCAGCAACTGAAACTGGCCATTTTGGAAACACTTCCCAAACCTACAACGTCCATGAAATAGATGGACAGTGCCATCAGATGTAAAAGTTCATCATAACCTCCAAGTCACAAATCAGTTTACCTGCAAGCATCTTGCCCACTGTTTGGGGCCAAAATCCTAAATCTCCCTATCCAATTGTGCCGTGAAAGTACCTTCACCATACAGATTACAATTTTAAAAATAAAGCCTTATTGACATTTTCCAAAGAACAACCAATTTTCTGCTGCACCCAAAAAACCCAAGGGAAATTATTCCACCCCTTCTCAAAGTATCTTTTAGGTGATGGAAAGAGTCAGGTGAGCAATTTGTAGGAAAATAACCAAAGTGAACAAGTCAAAGTCAGTCTTGCCAGCAATAACCACAGCCCAAATTAAAAGACAAAAGCAATGAAAAATTGTGATTGGTCTACCAGTATCTCATTAATTTGTCATTTCCAACCTGGTTGTTAAAGTTCAGAGTGAAAGCCACACATCAGCCTAGAAGAGCTGCTGCCTGGCAGCTCCAGTAGCCCGGGATTAACATTGACCTGCAGTACTGTGTGTGGAATTTATACACCCTCCCTGTGACCACGTAGGTTTCCTCTGGGTACTCTAGTTTCCTTCCACATCCCAAGGTAGGTTCATTGGCCACTGCAAATTGCCCTTTGTGTACAAGTGAGTGGTGGAATATGGGGAAGACTGAGAATAGGCTAGAGAGAAAAATTAGTGGCAAATGGGATTGTTCTGAGCCTTAATGGGCTGAAATGGCCAGAGGAAATATGCAAAATAACATCCCTGTCTTTGCTTCTGCCACAAATTATCTACCAGTGAAATATATTCATCCTCACCTCTCTACAGGATGACTGTAATGCACCCACCTCTTTCACCCTACCCTCTACAAGTTTGAGATCCAAGATTCTGCTGACCATGTGCAAACTCACCAAGTCCATTCAGCTATCACTGATCCCAGCTGGTTCTTGCTGAAATAATGATCAGCTCTAAATTCTCATCTTTAATTCCATCTAAAGTCTCTCCACTCCCTGTTTCCTGAAACCCTACAACACTTCTGGTCCTTCAATCTTCCTGCAATTTAGTTACTATCATTAGCTGCCTTGCCTTCAGATGCCAAGGACCCAAGTTCTAAAATGCTCTCTGAAGAAACATCTTTATCTTGCTTTTTTTGATGCCTATTAAAATGTGTACCTTTGTCATAAGTTATTGCTCATCTGCCCTGATATCTGTTATTATCAAAGTTTGTTTTCTAACATTCCCTGAAGCAACTTGGAATGTTTCTCTATGCTGTATGTTTG
>JARFYF010000001.1:21389891-21407083 GCA_030265395.1 Rhina ancylostomus
GCCGCGTCCCGTGGATGGCCAGCTTGGCCAGGCCCAGCAGAAGACCCAGCAGGAGTTCCTCCGCGCACGCCGCACCGGGTGCCCGTACATCAGCAGCATCGGGCTGAAGTGCAGCCAGAACTTCAGCAGCAGCCCCCTCAGATATGCAAAGAGGCGCTGCAACCTCTCACACTCCGCATACGTGTGGTACACTGACTCCTCCCGGAAGTGACAGGCGGCCAAGGTATCGGTGAACCAGCTTAAAAATTGGTTGCACGGTACTGCCCGGTGCAACACCCTCCACCCCAGGTCCCCGATGTACTGCGGGAGGACTCCCGCGTAGAGTGACCTCCATCGGGGACCCTCCTCCCCTCTCCACACACATCTAAGATGCCTATTAAATCCAGGTCAGGTCCAGTTTATTGTCACGTGCACAAGTACGGTGAGGTACAGGGACAATGGAAATCTTGCTTGCAGCAGCATCACAGGCAGGTAGGTACAGACAACACACAGGATGTAAATTATGCACAAATTATACAGGACAGTGAAGAGAGCAGGAGAAAGAAAAGACAGTGCAGAAACAAGACCTGAGTGCGAAAAAACAAAGACACAATCAGAGACAAGTCCATGGGAGTGCAAGAGGTGGTCTGTAGTGTTACATTGCTGAGGTAGGGTTAGGGTTGTGCAGGTGGGCTCAAGAACCTGATGGTTGTAGGAAAGTAGCTGTTCCTGAACCTGGTGGTGTGGCCTTAGGCTACACTTTTCCATCAGTTGTTCAAATATTCATGTCAGCTGGTGTCAAGTTAAGTCGCTCACACTCCCACAAAAGGCTCTTGAGTACCTTGCTACGTAAAAGCATAATATGAAAATAACTTATCACTTCTGTTGTCCTTTACAATCCCACCGGGTCATACCTGAGATCCCCAAGGAAATAGAAACATAGTTGGGACTGTTAGAAAAAAGCTCACTACAGACAACTTTGTACACAAGACAGGAGAAAAGCCACCAGCCTCAATAATTCCCCAAGTAAAAGCAAAGCTGGGCAGCTAGTCACACAGAAAGTTTGTGTTTCAATTCTCTGGCTTTACAGTTAAGCTATCTGCCTTGACCAGAGGCATCCCCAACACTCATTCAAAGTTAGCTGCTATCGTAAAGTTGCACATAACAAGATAACACAGTGCATTCTAGGCACGTCCCAAGAACTTGGTCCCTTTGAAGTGCAGTCTGTGGAGTGAGAGGGAGAGCTGGGGAAGGCTAGGGGCTGTCAGGAGTATCTGAATCATTGAGTCTGTGCTACAGCATCTGCAGTCTCCTCCACACCTCACCGTGTCCATCTGCACCCAGTCCCCCCACAGCGCTGACACAGCCTGAACTTTCCTTGGAACTGAACTCTGAGAAACGCTCTGGTTTTTATCCCATGTGAAGGAGGGCGCTGAGCGGGTGGAGGAGGTGCCGGGTTTGTGGGACAAGTTCTCGTTTTGACCAGTGTATGCTCATTTTAAAAAAAAACTTTCTCTGTTCTTTAAAGGAAAGAGCGTTGCTGAAAATGTGGATACCCTGTTCACCACACAGGACTTTTCGATCATCTCTTTGTCTCTGTTTTTATGTTTTGGAACAGCTAGTGCGAGGCAGCTTGGACACAGACATCTCTGCGTCGAACTCCCCCGCTTTCACTGGAGCAGAACTTCGTGATGCTATGTCGGGGGAGTAGTACACAGAATGCCTGTTCCCAGGCTGCCTCCAGCCAGCCATTTCAAAGGGCAAGACATCGCATGAAGAAACTATTGAAAGACACCAATAAATCTGTAGGTAGTGGAGAGGAACTTGGCGATGGTTCAGTTCAACGTGGCCAGGGCTGGGTGAGCGAATACAAGGAAGGCCAAGCTCGGGATGAAGCACGTGACTCCTTAACCCATTGCTGGGGTCGGACACACAATATCATCCAGGCACCCCATCCATCTCTGTGTCAGGATGCAAGGTTGTCAAATCAAAACTCCATATTATCAAAGCTATTAACACGCAGACCATTCCACGTCACAGATCCCCTCACCCTCGAGGTGCCTGCATTACAGAGTGTCATTGACAAATGCACATCATCTACTGAGGGGTCGTCACAGGCTGGGTGTGGGGAGGGTGTTTCCTCTTGTAGGAAAATCTAGAACTCAATAAAGGGTCACTACTTAAGATGAAGCAACTTTTTTCTCAGAGTGTCTTTGGAATTCTTTTCCTCAAGGCCTTTGGAAGCAAAGACTTTGAATACTTTTACGGCAGAGGTAGAAAGATTCTTGTAAGGCAAGGGGGTGGAAGGCTACTGGGAGTAAGTGGGAGTGCAGAGTGGAGGTTACAGTTAGATCAGCCATGACATTGAACAGCAGAGCAGGCTTGAGGGGCAGAGTGGCCTCCATCTGTGCCTAATTTGTATGCTTGTATGAATTCACATCAGGTGGTTGATATCCAAAACTTGCTCACAGAGGAGGTGATGGAGTCCGATTCAATCTCCACTTTTAAGAGACATTTCGATAGCCATCTGAATAGGCAGATCATAGAAGATATGGACCTAATGTGGGCAAATGGGATTAGTGTATTGGGCATGGAGGTCAGCACGGATGTCGTGGGCTGAATGGCCAGCTTCCGTGCTGTACAACTAACTCTGTGAGTCTATGACCATGAGGGGAGGAGGAATGGAAGTTATAATGGAGTCATAGAGTCACACAGCATGGAAACAGGCCCTTCGGCCCAACTGCTCCATGCAACCAAGATTCCCATCTAAACTAGTCCCATCTGCCTGCATTTGGCCCATATCCCTCTAAATCTTTCCTATCCATGTACCTGTCCAAGGACCTTTTAAATGTTGTTAATGTACCTGCCTCATCCACTACATCTGGCAGCTCATTTCAAATACGGACCAGTCTCTGGGTGAAAAAGTTGCCCCTCAGGGTCGTATTAAATTTCTTCCCTCTCACCTAACCCTATGCTCTCTAGTTCTTGAATCCCCAACTCTAGGGATATGACTGTGCACATTCACCATATCTATACCCCTCATAATTTTATACACATCTATAAGATCATCATTCTCCTACATTCCAATGGAAAAAGTCCTAGCCACGACATCTGTAGCAATTGGAGTTGTGTACTTGATCTTGTATAGTCATGTGAAAAGCAGGGACCTTACTCACTCAGTTTGGTCAGCCTTTAGATAGTTACACTCTAGTTTATTAAATATGGAGCTTGTAACACTGTTTTTCAAGCAATTTTAATCAATTATTGAGTAAATTATGCAGAAGTGAGGTACAGGTGGGGCTGAAATTAATCTAAATACTTTGTGAGACAATAACTCCAATACATAAACTTTGTTTTTTTGTTGTAACTTTCTCTCATTCCACACAGAGCTAAAAATGTTAAAAGTTTTGTAGTAATGCTTATTTCACAGTTGTTTCAGACACTATGAACTGTAAAATCTGAATATAATGGGTTTAGAAAGCCTAAATCTCTACCAATATGGTCAGAAATCAAGGTAGGTTTATGAAGGAACTAATTTGCTAGTTATAACCAATGGTACATTTGGAATATAGAAAATGCATCCAACCATAAGGCCCTCATTGGAAGATAGTTGATAGTTAAGTGCAGAGGCTCCATTTGAAAATGGAGACCGTGCAATACTATTGCACTTCTTGATTTCGAACACTGCAATTCTATTCCAAACCATTTCTGTCTCTGTGTCTCCTTTTCTCTTCCTTTAAGCTACTTCATGAAATCTCTTTGACCAAGATTTTAGTTACATTCTAACATTTACATATATGAATTGATGTCAAATTTTGTTTGAAAGTGTTCCTCAGAAGTGCTATTTCAAAAAAGAAAAGTCATTTTGATTGAAATCCTTGAATTCCTTAAAGAAGAAATAGCTGAGATATGCAAGGAAAATATGGTAGATATAATGTAAAACTTTCAAAAGATCTTCAGTAAAGTACAGTATAACAAATTTATGACCAAGGTAGATGTGGAATGGCAAGATCATAGGAAAATAAAAAGAAAATCTGAGAATAGAGATTAAAGGTAGTTATTCAGCCTGCCAAAGGTGATAAATTGGTTCTCCATTAGAGTTAGTACTAGGATATACAGTTATGAAACAAATTAGACCCAAGAAATTTGTAGAAGATTTTCAAAATGTGCAGATGACATTATATTGAAAGGTATAGTTAATAGGGAGGAAAATCGCATGATGTTGCAAGAAATTAATACAGGATAGATGGGTAACCAGCACATGAATATTGAACAAGGTGAGGGAGTAAGCTTTGGTGGGAAATGTCTAAATCGGGTTAGAGGAATCTGTAGGTACCAATACATAAAACTCGAAATATTTAGTTTAATAAATCCAGTAAAACAGGGATTCATTTCTGAAAGGCTGAAAGTGAAAACCAGAGAATTAATCTTAAAATTATTTGGTATCTTACAAGCCCACAATGGTATCACAGTGAACAGATCTGGTCCTCACATTATAAAAATGGATATATACATAAAAATGGAGATATTACAAAAAATATTAACTGGGATTATACCAGGATTTGAAGAATATGCCTATCATGTAAGATTGAACAGTATGAATATTTTGTCCCTGAAGATTCCTGATGATTATGAAATAATTTGTTTCTGTAGATGAAGAGAAAGTGTTTTCAGTTGTGGCAAAACCTAAAATTAAGGGTTATGGCTTCATATATAGTAAGTAAAAATTAAATAGGGAATTCAGAAGAAAAGTTTTTAGAATGTAGAATTCAATACCACAGGAGTAGCTGACATAGATACATTTAAGGGTAATCTAATAAACCCGAGGGGGAAAAGATTGGAAGGTTATACTAATGGACAACTGAATTCAAGCTTCAGATTGATGAGTTTCCCTCAGAAACAATGATAGGTCACGAACCTAAAATGCTAATTTTATTCCTATCTCCATGGATGTTTCCTGACCATCCAAGTGCTTCCAGCATTTTTTGATTTTATTTCGGCTTTCCACTGTTTGCTGTACTCGTGATAGAACTTCATCATCAGTCAACAGCACTAACTATTATAATAATAAAAACATATTTTGGTCAACCTCCAAAATTCATATTATACAAAACCATGGCATAAATATTGGAAACAAAATATGAAGTGCCACCACTACCAAATGGTGCATTTTGTACTACCAGACATGAATTAATTTCTCAACATTGTTTTGTCTTGATAGCTTATGTGTTTCAGTCAAGTAGGATGGGAGAAACCTCAGGTCTGGGATATATTGCTGCTTGTTGGGCCAAAAGGCCTGTTTCTGTGCTGCAAACAATTCTGTACTCTGTAGGTTAACAGTCTAACATTATGTTTTGTGAAATAATTGATTATCTGGGCATATGCATTGTTAGGCTAAAGCAGCTGATCTGATTCATTACATACTTGATAAAAAATAAGTCAATTGATCACCCTTCAGCTTCTTCTAATTAGTATTTCTCTCCATTTCCATTAACTTGTCAGACTATTTTATATGGTTTTATCAGAATTTACATCAAAAATGCCATTGCACCTGTCTCAATTCAAGAGCTGGTAGATGATTGTTGCACAGGAAACTGCATAGATTTTGCTTCACATTTCTAAAAGAAAAACCAAGTTATTTCAGGTAAGAAGAACTATAAACTTACTGTGGCATAAAACATAGCAGCGAGTCATTAATTTTCATTTCTGGATAGCTATGTTGAAGTTGGCTTTTATCTCAGTTTATCTCATTCTGTGAGTTTTCAGAATTTTTACTACCTAAATTTGCAGCTCATTCCACTTTTGCTGAAACTTAGTGTCATACTCTGAACTCAGCAATTAAATCTTTGAAGTGAAGAGGACTTGAGTAAAATGCTGTGTTCATACAAATGGACAAAGCCAAGCAAACTGAAGCCATTAAATTAAATATGTGCCCGCATTTCTATTTAGTAACAGAATTGTAATAATAAAACATGGTAGACGTTTTACTTATTATTATTTCATACAATTGCCAGGATAGACAGACTATAATCTTTTCTCAGGTTACATTTCCTGTGTTACCATCACTGAAAGATGGAGGAATTGCAGGTTATGGGGAAGTGACATGGAAGTGGAGTTGAGGCCAGCATAGATCAGCCATGATCATCCTGAATGGTGGAGCAGGCATGAGAGGACTGTTGGCCTACTCTTTCTCCTACTTTCTTGTGTTGTTCTGTTCCTGAGCTACAGTAGATGGTCTTGGGATAAAGTAATTTAGCAGTAGTTACAACTCAGCAAATTGTCAAGTTATACTAGCCTGCATCTAATCACATTTCCCTGAAGAGATTTTGTTTTCAACAGTTTAATTTTTTTTAAATTTTATTTACAGCACGGTAACAGGACTTTCCGTCCCAATGAGTCTGCGTCGCCCATTTTAAACCCCATATTAACCCTCCCCTACATCTTTAGAATGTGGGAGGAAACCAGAGCAACCAGAGGAAATGCATGCAGATACGGGAGAATGTACAAATTCCTTACAGACAGCGGCGGGAATTGACCGCCGATCACTGGCGCTGTAATAGCGTCACGCTAACCACTATGTTATTGTGCCACCATATTATGAATATTGACTTAAATTTCAAATCATTAATAATGGCAAGTATGATTCTGATTGAGGGATGAATCCAGTTTACTTGAACTTCTCATTGAATTTCATAGATCGGGTACCTAAGAATCTGCAGATGCTATAATCTGGAGCAAAAAAAACTGCTAGAGGAACTCAATGAGTTGAACAGCATGTGTTGGGGGAAAAGGAAACATCAACAATTCTTTTCCCCCCACAGATGCAGTTTGACACACTAACGGTCCTCCAGCAGTTTTTTTTTGCTTCATAGGTTGGATCATCAGAACACATGGCTCTCCTCAGTAGTTACATCTGTACTGCTGTGGGGATCTGCCCATAAAAAATCTTTAGACAATCAGCTACCTGGATGAGAATTAATAAAACTGATAAAGGTAACAATACATATAAGTTCCTCTCCTGACCTTTTCTTTCCATTGTAAAGGTTTCATATTGCTTCTTTACTATTTATCAAAATATAAATTTGATTATGAGTCTGGCATGTTTGATTTTGCTTCATTCACTGATTGCTCATTTGCATTATCAGGTAATATAATCGTGTTAAAACATTAATCTTGCAAACCAGAAATACCTAAAAACAAGTAAAATCCAGTGGTCAGTGATTTAGAAAATTCATTCCTATTAAAATATTTTGTCACAGAAATAGGTGGCCACCAAATGTTTGAACAAAATTTAACAGGATTAACAGATAAAACTGGTCCTGTATTTGATTGGTTGACCATCAGTAATACTGTGGAAGTGAACAGTAGTATTGATCAGGATAAAACTTTCATAAAAACTAGAAGGTGTAATAATTTACATTTATGCAACATCATTCACATCCTCACAACATGTTAAAGCACTTTACTGTTAGTGGATTAATTTTTTTGAAGTAGAATGATTAATGTTATATAGTTATAAGTGCAACAGCAAAATTGCATATAGTTTAGCCCTACAAAATGTGGAATTTATTTTTTTTGGTGTTTCTTGAAGGAGGAATTTCACCCAGGGAGAAATCATTACCTTTCTTCATGTACTATTGTGAGATCTTTCATAGCCATCTAAACAGGCTGTCAAGTATTTGTGATGTCGGTTATAAAAGGGCAATTGTTGCTCTATGGTTGCAACATCATTTGTAGAAATATCCAGAACTGATCTTCAGGAGCCATTTAATAATGTTGTGAGTCTTGATAAGTTTATCTGTCATTTAATACCTTAACCAAACAGAGAACTACATGTTGCATTCCAATATTAGCTCTCTCTCTCTCAGTATTGCATGGCATTTCTTACCTGACATCCTCCCAGAGGCCACACATTTCAAATTGAGGAGAGGATATTGAGGCAGCTGAATGGACTGACAATGATTAATTAAAAATACATATCATTTAGGCATGTTGTAATTGTTGATGGAACATTGTCAGCAAATAGGCAGTGCCTTCAGGAAAGTGGGGAGGGAATTGGGAGGAGACAAATTGATTGCATTGATCATCAATATTCCAATTCTGTTGATTAAATTCTTATAGATAAACAAATGCTGTGGTGCATATTTTGGATCACTAGAAGATCAATTTTATACAGTCTATGCCCTTACAAATACTGAGAGCCTACATTCTATGGAACTGTGGTGTTACTAGATATCCTCATGGTTGGCACAACTACAGATCTTGATTTGTACAATAATGGGTAATTAATAGCAATAAAACAAGTATACCATATCTCTCAGTAACCACTATCAATAGAAATAACTCACCTTTATTAGTATGCTCCACCACCCAGAGCTTTCTGATGATGAGTTTGTGCTAGGGAAGGGTAGAAAGTGCTAGAAGGAGCCCCTCCATTCTTGTCACGTTGCTGATTTACAAGGAGATATGTATGCAGCTGCTCCTAATGAGCCTTTTTCTAACATCAGTGGAGGCAATGCATAAACTGGAAAATAGAAGGAGTCTAAGTACCCTCTCTATGTGCTTTGTGTGCTATTGGATTGAAAACATCAGCAATCCTGCCTCTCCTTTCAATCTTGGAACTCTCTTTGTCAAATATGGTAGCAGAAGCGGCAATTTGCAGGAAGAAAAAAGCTGTTATAGCTTGACAGCTAAAGAAAATGCAGCCTGTTAATTATGTAGATGAGTGATTCACTTCCATCATAATAAACTGCCCTTGTTAATGTAATACTTGTTAATGGGCTGGTGTATAAAGATTCCTGAAGGGCCTTCACTGCAGCAAAATGACTAGCTGCTGGATTGGAAGCATAGCCAAACTTGCCCTTTTTTTCATCAAATTGTGCTTTAATTGACTGATGCTGTCTTTAGGAGTGACAGGAAGAAGAGTCATCCCTTTGGTCTCCTTGGTAAAATAGCAGTATAGTTATGCCCACTAATTGGAAGATAGAGTAATGAAAACCTCTGTGCAAACAAAACAAATGAGCATGAGCACTTACTATAATGCAAAAGCGATCCCAAGTATTTTTAAGTGGTCCCTTGTCTACTGTATAAGACTGATGAGCAGTACAGTTTGCTTTAAAAAAAATGCATTACAACAAACCTACTGGTGCAACAATTATTTAGACAATAATGAATGAGAACGCATGTATTTATTATAGGTTTCAGTTCAACAGGGACTTTTCTCTCCCACACATGGTTACCCTGAATATAACTGGCTCATTGAATGGCTGCCATTTTAACTCTTACCATTTATTATTTGCATCTCATTTGAATAGTTAAACATAATTAGTCAAGATATGTCCCAGCCATTAATATACAGCTATTTCCTGGACAGAATGTGCATTTCTGTATGAACTTGTCAGGTAATATTAAGGAATGATGTTGCTTCTTGAGGACTGCTAAGTATTTTCTTTAAACATGATGAAAATGCTATGAAAAAAATCATCTTTGGATCAGTATGACTATGCACAATAGTAGTCTTTGCATGCTGAATTCTGCTTCAAAAATTCTGTTCCACTAGAGTCAGGAAACCAAATGGTTGTCAAGAGACACAACGCACTTATACACTTGCCTGAATATTCTACTAGTTCCACAATAGTAAGTGGGAAATGTAAGTGACAATAGCAAGTTGGAAACACATTAGTATTACATATCAATCTTGCTTTCTCTTGATCTGCACTATATTGGAGTGTACACCACACAGACAAAATTACATTATCGCTTTGGGTCTGAGGATTTCTAACTTCCATGTGGTTGCTATATGTTATTTCAAAAAAGAAAGGATAATGAGCAATTACTAATGATTTGCATTCAATCTGATTTAAAACATTCTGACTTTCTAAACATGGTCAGAGGCCAAGTCAATTTATTGTCCTCAACAGGTATTATAATCACCAATTTAAAGGAATGTTCTGCCTAAAGCTCTCCAGCTTCTCTCACACAATGGTTTACCTTTACTTATTTCAGCCATGCCAAAGGAAAACTTGGCTGTTACTCAGGGTGTAAGTAGTCAGAGAACTACTCAAGTGGATGGATTTGTGAAATATTCTCCTAAAATTCAGCTGGCCACAGAAATTCATTTTCATTTTATGTTTGATCCATAATGACATACAAGCCATTATTCTAACATGGTTCTACATTGGAATCAATTTAATGAAGGCTGATGTCAATCAAGGCTGCATCATTTTACCAAATTTTTCTCAAACTGTCTCATTGATTTGTTGCTCCTCACCTCCTAGCAACTTCCAACAGAAGTGGAGCTAATCTTCAAAACTAATGGGAAACTATTCATCTGATAGCAGCTACACTCCAGAACCAAAATCACCAGAATCTCAGTAGTTGAGCTGCAGTATGCTGACAACACTTGAGTTTACATACACTCAAAGACTGAGGTGAAAACCATCACTGACTTATTCATTGAAGTATGTGAGAGGATGGATCTTACATTCAACATCTGCAGAACAAATGGCTCTTACCAACCCACCTCCAATGCATAACACTTCCCTCCAACAATGAAGGCTCATGGCAAGATCTTGACAAGCCTGGGCCACCTTCTATGTCTCAGGAACCATGACTAGGCAAGACAGATATTGATGATAAAATTCACCAGTGCCTTCAATGCATCAGCGCTATCTTTGGTTGAGTGAGGGAAAGGGTCTCAAAGAAGATTAAAACCTTACACAAAACTCCTGGTCTACTGGCAGTAATAACCTCTGCTCGCTTATATGTTTCTGACACTTGAGTACCTACCTAAAGGCACTGGAAAAGTAGCATCGAAGCTGTGTCTACAAAATCCTCCAAATCCATTGGGCAATAAGCAAACTGGCATCAGCATCCTCTCCCAGGCCGACATCCCTGGCACTGAGACTCTGGTTACATTCAGTTGGCTCTGTTGGGCAGACCACAACATTTGCATGCCCAATATTAGACTTCCAAAGCAGATAATATATACCAAATTCTGTGACAATAGATTAACAAGCTGATTGGGAAAACCCATTGCTGATGTACTTATAGCCTCCGTGAATAAAAGCAACCTCTCCAGAGACTTTTGGGTATCCTTGGACCATGAACACTCAAAGTAGAGAAGCAGTATTCAAGATGGCATTGAGATTGCTGAGTCCATGATTTGGGAACACACAGAGGCCCTGCATGAATAGCACAAGGAGCGCATCACGTCACAAACTCTCAGTCACCCACCCCATTGGGTATCTCCTGCCTCATCTGTGGAAGAGACTATGGTCCCCACATTGACTTCATCAGACACCTCAAAACTTGTCTTTAATCCTGACAGAGGAAACTTCAAGTAACATGGAAAACTTTACCAGGAAATGGGCAGTCTCAGGACTTCTTGAGAATTCATAGTTCAACAATGAAAACAATATTGTTCAATATCTCTTAAAACCTCATTGTTCGCTGAGTCATATATTGGATTAAGAGACTTGGTTGAGATGACATTCAACTGGATGTAAATTGTCCAGTATAAACAATTAGTTCTTATAGAGCAGGAATTGAGCTACAGCAGTTTAAGGATTTAAATCCTGTCGTGCTGGCCAATTTGCAAATATGGTAAGAAATCTCTGGAACATGGTAGTGGAGACTTACAGTATCTTTTCACAAGGATAAATGTTCCTCTGACTTTCCCTTCCAACCCCTTGCTTTCCACAATGGTTCAGCAAGCCTGGAACACAATAGGATAACTTAACAATCTCACATTCTATTAGTCCACATGTTATATCTCCTCTCTATCAACCATCCCCTGTGCTATCAAAAACAAGTGATCTAAACCAGAATTCCAGAAAAATTCCCAATGCTGCTAACATTTAACTTCACATGTTGCTATAGCAACACTTGAGAACAACTCAGGAAACATCCAACACAATGTCACAAATATAAGTGTATGCTGATCCTTTTTTATTAATAGCCTTACCCGTGCCGCATTCCTGACACATGCCACCAGAAATATTGGGCTCAAATTGTAACTTTCTTCATATGTTCTGATTATTCACCATTTGATAGTTAATTTTCTCTTCCATTTTCACCCTTCGTATAAAACCAAGCACCATACTGTCACATGCAGACAGACAGTATTGGGAAATGCCAGACAGTTAGGAGCCTATGTCTGAGGTGATTGTTGGGATGTGCACAGGGATAGCCTAGGGTGGCTTAGTCACCAATATCAATCCGTGTGCAATGGGTAAAGATTCAACAACTAGCCTGATTAAAGTTTTAAAAAATTGAAAATAGGAAACCACAACTGTCTGACACAGTTGCTTGACTCATTGTTATATAATTAGAATGAAAAAGGGATTTGAAATTGTTCAGAATCTACCCATATAACACAACGATCACCCCTCCCACCCCATCCCCTGTCCAGTAGTTGGCCCTTCTAGTGGGTTGCAACATAGGCACGACATGGAAGGGTACAAACCTAATGTGGGCAAATGGAATTAGTGTAGGCAGCAAAAAGGTCAGCATAGGCATAGGTGCCGAAGGTCCAGATTTTATGCTGTATGACTGTGACTCTAACACTAACCTTCAAAAGGTCAGGCATTAACCCCTTTGGCTTATTTGTAGCACTCTTGATCATCAGAAACATGCTGGGTCAAAGTCCCAAATTATTTAACAGCCCTTTTGCTAATATATTGCTCTCCCAACCAACACCATGGATTTTTAAAAATATATTTTATCAAGTTAATGGTGGTTTGTGGGGCCTTGTATGCAAAATGTCTGTTGGCTTTCTCAACAAAAAAAACAATTCTGATTGCAATCTGCAATGGTTACAAGGTTTGGACATGCTAAGTGTACAAAGTCAAATCCTTCCTTTATTTCATTATGACCATTTTAGGACCAAGGAAAGTTCATTGGGCTCAATATTTCAGAGGTTTCTGCTAATGCTAATGAATAGGAATTGTGAATTTTGATCGTCTGATGTGGAGAAACATTTTGTTGAAGCTCTGCTAGCATAGCTTGACATCAAAAGTGCAGAATTTGGGGGAATGATGAGCCAAAGTGTGTTGCAATGAGCTCCAGGGCACCTTGCAAAACACGATCCCATTAAAGCAATTTCTCATGCTTCTATTTAAAGCAATGCTCTGAAGTGTCCACTGTAAGGAAAGAAAATGTTGATTCAAAGTCAGAAATCCCAATTGAAATATAGCCTTCAGTATTATTTCACAATATACCATAAGAAAATCTCTTGGATAAAAATGAACATATTCCAGTGTGGAACTGCTGATTGCACAGCCTTAAAATTGTTCAAGAACAAATTAAGTGAATTCTGATAACTACAATTTCACTACATTTTCCAATCAAATTGACAATGGTACATTTTTCTTTTTCAAAAGTATGATCCCCATTGTTTAAACCAAATAGTTGAATTCCCACAGAATAACTTGCATGTGCAGGGACCAGGAAAAAGCAGAATTCCAATTTCTATTGTTTTCCGTGTACCCCATCATTATCTACTCCAGCTAACCTCCAGCAAGAACTACTCAAGGAAAACTTCATATGTTTATTTCAACCAACAAAAGTGGGAAATGCTAATGAATACCAACATTAAAAATGTTGCAGGAGAACAGGCTGGTCTGCATTCACCTGTAGTACTTCTCTTCAAAGTCAAAATCAAAGTTGAGCTTATTGTCATGTGCGCATGTACATGTATGCACAAGTGCAATTAAAAACTTACTTGCAGCAGCGTCACAGTAACATGCCATCAGAGACACAACTTTCTTCTTCCCCTCAGCCATCAGATTTCTAAATAGTCCGTGAACCCGTGAACATTACCTCGTTATCCCTCTTTTGCACTATTCATTTATTTTGTTCGTTATGTCTTTATATCTTGCACTGTACCACTGCCACAAAACAACAGATTTCATGACATATGTCAATGATAATAAACCTGATTCTGATTCTGACAAAATACAAAATCCATTGTAGTTCAAAGTGGTCATAGTGTTGCTCTACTGAAGTAATGATTAGGGTTGTGCATGTTGGTTCAAGAACCAAATGGTTGAAGGGAAGTAGCTATTCTTGAACCTGATGGTGTGATACTTCAGGCTTCTATACCTCCTGCCTGATGAGGAAATGGCATGGCCTGGATATTGGGGATCTTTGATGATGGATGTTGTCTTCTTAAGCATTGCCTCCTGCAGATACTACTGATGGCCTTGCAAATTTCTATAGATCTATGGTGGAGAGCATTCTGTCTGGTTGCATCATAGCCTGGTATGGAGGCTCCAATGTACAGAATCGTAAGAGGCTGCAGAGGGTTATAGACTCGGCAAGTTCCATCAAGGGCACAACCCTCCCCACCATCAAGGACATCTTCAAGAGAAGGTGCCTCAAGAAGATAGCATCCATCATTAAGGACCTTCACTATCCAGGACCATCCAGCCCTCTTCTCATTACTACCATCAGGGAAGAGGTACAGGAGCCTGAAGACACACACTCAATGATTCAGAAACAGCTTCTTCCCCTCCTCCATCAGATTTCTGAATGGTCCATGAATCCATAAACATTACCTTATTATTCCTTTTTTGGCACTATTTATTTATTTAGTAATTTATTGTAATTTTATGCCTTTTCACTGTACTGCTGCCACAAAACAACAAATTTAATGTCATAAGACAGTGATAATAAATCTGATTCTGATTCTAGGATATGCCCATGATATATTGGGCTGAGTCCACTATTCTCTGCAGCTTCAGGGAGAACTACAATATTCTAGATGCCATCTCATCAGAACCCGATATAAATGCAGTCAGATGTCTTTACTCTTACGCTCAAATCCTCTTGCAGTAAAGCAAACATACCTAGGTTCTTACTGTATCTGCACATAAGTTTTCAAACGACGCTCAAGTCCATCTGAACACCAACACATCTCAATCTCTTCATTTAAAGGTTATTGTTCTTTATCTTTTTTCCTACCAAAGTGGGTGAGCTCACATTTTCCTACATAATACTCCTTCTGCCTTATTCATATCCATTCACTTAACTTGTCTGAATCTCTTTCCAAGCCTCTCTTCATTCTCCTCAGAACCCAGACTGCCACTGAACTTAGTATCCTCAGCAAACCTGGATACCTCACTCTTGGTCCCTCTCATCCAAATCATTGATATAGATAGTGAACAGCTGAGACCTCAGCACTAATCTCTGTGACATACCTTTAGTTATACTCTCCTATCCTGAAAAGACCTGTTTTTCCTCATGTCTGCTTTCTGTCTTCAGCCCACATCAATATATTACTCCCAATCATTTGTG
Organism: Rhina ancylostomus; assembly: GCA_030265395.1. Taxonomy (NCBI): domain Eukaryota; kingdom Metazoa; phylum Chordata; class Chondrichthyes; order Rhinopristiformes; family Rhinidae; genus Rhina; species Rhina ancylostomus. The sequence continues at coordinate 21,405,168 of JARFYF010000001.1, forward strand.
ATTGTAGTTTAATAACTTCTTATCATAGTTTAATAACTTCTTGTGTGGCACATCATCAAAAGCCTTCTCAAATCCAAATAATACCACATTCACTGGTTCCCTGTCATCTATTCTTCCAGTTTTAACTTGAAAAGTTTCTAATACATTTGTCAAAGATTTCCCTTTCATAAATCCATGTTGACTATGCCCAGTCATTTTGTTCCTAAGTACCCTGTTACCACTTCCTTAATAATTGATTGCAGAATTTTCCCATTTGACGTCAAACTAACTAGTATGTAGTTCTCTGTTTTTTTTTCACTCTGCCTCCTTTCTCAAATAGTGGACTTCCAGTTTTTACCTTCCACTCTGTTGGAACCATTCTAGAATCTATGGAACTTTGGAAAGTAACAGCAACACCATCCACACTCTTTCATTACCACTTCTTTCATTACCTTAGCAGGCCAGTCTTCAGGTACTGGGGATTCACTGATTTACAGTCCCATTAATATCTCCAATTTTTTTAACTGTTGCTTTCAGCTCCTGGACTTGCATTTCTTCATTATTTCTGGGAAGTTTTCTGTGTCTTCTTCCATGAAGAAAGATACAAAATATTTGTTAAATTTCTCTGCCATTTCTTTATACCTCAGCATAATTTCTGCTACCTCAGTATGTAAGTGAACCACATTAACTTTTGCTAACCTTGTCCTTTTTATATATCCATAGAAGTTTTTACACTGTTTTCATGTTTTTGTTAGATTAGGTCCTTATTCTACTTCTATTTTCTATTTCTTATCAACTTCTTGGCCCTCCTTTTCTGGAATCTGACATTTTTTTCCTATCCTGAGTCCTGCTGCCCTTCTTGACAATATTATAAGCCTTTCCTTTGATCTAATGCACTTGTCATGTTTAACACTGTTGGAACATTTTAACTGTTGGGTATTTGTGCCTTAAAAGGATATATATTCATTGTAAATTTTGCAGTAATTGTTTAAATGTTAGCCTTTGCTCATTTACTGCCATTTCATTTCCCAATTTACCATAGCCAATTTATGCCTCATAACTTCATTGTTAGCTCTGTTTAGATTTAAGACCTTGGTTTCAAATTAATCACTTGTAGTCTTTTAAAAAATTATTATATTATGGTCACTTTTCCCTAAAGGCCCTTTAGTTACCAGATTATTAACTCACTCTTTCTCATTGCACAGTTCTATATCTGAAGTAAGTTGTTCCCTCAATGGATTTTCAACATACTGAACTGGAAACCCATCGTTTACTCAGTCTGTGAAGTTGTCTTTCACATTATTACTGCTAATTCAGTTTGCTGAGTGTATATGTAAATTAAAATCCCTGATGATCATTGTATTATCTTTGTTACTACAAGCTATAATATTCTGATTTATGCATTGCCATACAAAACCACTACTGTTAAGGTGCCTCTAGTTAACTTCCAAATGAGGCAGCACAGTGGCACAACTAGTAGAGTCACTGCCTCACAGTGCCAGAAACCAGGATTTAATCGAGATCTCGGGTGCTGTCTGTGTGGAGTTGTTATGTTCTCCCTGTGACCATGTGGGTTTCCTGAGGTTTTCCGTTTTCCTTCCACATCGCAAAAGTTGGTAGGTTAATTGGCCACTGAAAATCATCCATCTGGGGTTGTTGATGAGAATGAAGGGAGAATAAAATAAATGGGATTAATGTAGGATTAATGTAAATGGGTAGTAGTTAATGGTCAGCATGGACTTGATGGACTGAAGGGTCTGTTTCCGTGCTGTATCTCTCAATGATTCTATGAAGCAGATACACTTGAAGGATGGCTATTAGGGGGCCAAAGTTAACACTTGTCACCGATGTAATTGCACAAGTAAAAGAAGACATATTAAACCCAAAAAGAGGAGAAATAGAAAAACAGAATAATATTGATCATTAGCTTGGGTAAG
>JARFYF010000001.1:21472666-21484296 GCA_030265395.1 Rhina ancylostomus
AAACTTGTTAATCATTGTCTGACATGATTGTGGAGGAAGGACCATAAAAACACAAGCTGTTTTAGATTGGCATTGAGTAGAATAGGTTTGTATTCAGCAATGATAGCAGTTGCAATTGAACACCCTCTAAATGCTTGCAGATTAACCTCATTCTCGGATCATCTCAAAACTTGAGCCAAGTCCTTGAGTTAAGTTAGGGAAAAAGCCAGAGAAAATATAGTAAGAATATATGAAATAAAAGTAGATGTCCAAAAAGCCCCCAAACATGCTGTGCTATTTAATTAGATCCTGGCTTTTCTGACCATTGGCCTCAGTTCCACTTTCCTGGCTTGATTCCCCAATACTCCAAAATCTATCCATGTCAACCCTGAAGATATTTAAATGATTCAGCCTCCACTGTTCTTTGGGGCAGAGAATTGCAAAGTTTCATACCTCGAAGAAAAAAATTCTTCCTCCTCTCAATCTTAATTAGGAGACTATTTATCCTGCAATTATGTTTCCTTCCTCCCTTCATTCATCTTCCCCACCAGAGAAGCATCTTCACAGCAAGTACATTGCCATCTCCCCATGGAACCTAACATGCCACAATAAGATTCTTTGAAACTCCAGTGAGTATAGGTTCCTTTTCTTGTCTATTCTGTGCAACAAATAGATAACAAAAAAAGCCCACCAGCTCCTTTCCTTTCCAAAATGTTCTCTTTATTTACTTGAATAAATTCATCTTGTTTCCTTTTTAAAAAGAAGACACTTCCCAATTCTTGATTTCCTTCCCTTGGGTCACAGGTTTTCCTCCAGATAAATTTAGTTCTTGTCTCCTCTCAGCAACTCTTATGTCAGCAGGAAACAATTCTAGCACTGGTGTATGCAGAGAAAATTACTATGTTGGGTAACTGAAAGACAGGCTGGGACAGGAAGAAGCCATTCAGCTCACCCGCCTCATCCCGTTGTTGAGGTGCCCATGGCTTTATTTCTACTGTTTCTGCAAGCATCTCTCTGTAATCAGCAATATGTCCACATCTTTACACAAAGCTTCACTATAATCCACATATAAACTGCCAGATAGCAGCCCATTCAAATGGTGATCAGCTCTCACTCCAGGATGGGAGTGAGATAGGCTCTTTGAATAACATTGTTTTAGTAACGCAAATGAGGTTACCCTTGCCGCACCTAGTTGTACTCCATTTTCTCAAATCCAGTTTTGCTGGGGCAGAGTCACATGTACATGGTATTTAGTAAATGTGGCAAGTAGTTTATTAACTATGAAATTCTGCCTACCCATAATTAAAAACAATTTATTTATCAAGTAAAAATACTGGCTGGAGGATTTAGGTCTGCTGCTGGTAAAATGTAAATTGGTTCTCATGTGCAACATGATTCAAGTGGTCTATACTGTTATAACCTTCAAACTACTATGTGGACTCATTCAATGTAAGAAGTTCTCTGAAAAGAAAACTTCATAAGAGGTAGTTTATTTAGCACAGTTTTCCAGACCTTGACTACTTTTAAACTTACTCTACAGATATTCTCTAAAGAAGATACTCTGACAATGCTGTTGGGAAAAACAGTTCCAGGTTATTGACACCTTGCCAATGAAGGTGAAGGGTGATGAAGTTCCCACACGCCATCCTGACTTGGGATAATATTGCAGCCCTTTCTGCAATATTATGCTGGATCATAAATGTTACTGGATCTAAATCCTGAAACTCCCAACTCAACAGCATGGTGGGAGTACCTCCACCAGAAGGACCACAGTAGTTTAAGAAGGTGGTTCACCACCACCTTCTCAAAGTCAACTAGGGGTGTGCAGTAACTTCTTGCCTTGCTAATGATCCCCACATCCAAAAAAAAGCAATCAATAAATACCTCCCTTACGAAGCAATGGTCAGCATGGACGTGGTGGGCCAAAGGTCCTGCTTTGGTGCAGTATTACTCTAAGGTGATGGAAATTATTTATTTGTTCTTTGTAACATTTGTTGCCCAACGCACCAAGAGCTTCTCAAAATGCTTTCTTTAAATTTATTTACTCATTAGCAAGATGGACCATTGTTGGCATTCCTCCTTTCCCTTGAACCTCCTACAGGTACTACACAGTCTTTGCTGAAAAGGTACTCCCACATGCTGTAAGGTGGACAGTTCCAGAATTTTGACCCAGTTACCTTAAAGAAAGGGCAACATATTTCCCAGTCAGGATAATGAGTGATTTGGAGGTGGTGGTATTTCCATGCACTTGCTACTCTTGGAGATGGTGGAGGTTACAAATTTGGAAGATGTTTTTAATAAACTTCAAATGAGTTAAAGAGGAAAGTGGAAAAAAATCCTTTGGAGATCTTGGACATCCATTGGATGCCTATTCCCTAGATATTCAACTGTAGAGCTCATTGCAGTAATCTCAATGTCCCAGGGAAATTTTGCCTGGTTCCCCACCCATATCTACATCTGGTTACTCCTCTTGTCAGCATATGAAAGACAGTTTGAGCTCAGCTGCGATGTTCTGCCACAGTTGAATAGGACATTGACATTCACTGTCAAGGTTCACACATTAATCCATCGACCACTTGACAAAAGATATTACCAAGCACATTGTCTCCTGCAAAGAACCAATGTTCTCGGGAGAAAAGATAGGAGCAAAGTGCAAGAAATGAACTTGAAGGGTTCTAGCACTCACTGGTAGGGGTGGAAAGTTAGCATTCCAGTATCTTGGTAAGTAGTTTCTGCCACGTCATTAAGTCCACTACTCTTATTAAAGACTAATAAGAGAGCAAAAACATTTCCTCACAAGCACCCGGAGGGGAAGTCAGAGAATGGGTCATTCCAAAACCTCACAGATAGCTATGACTTCCCTTGTCACTCATATCTAAAGTTTTATGTATATGATGTGGGAAGATCCAGAATTTTAAAAAAGCTTTCAAATGAATCAAACAACCATCTATAGAAACAATTGATTTGTCATTAAAATTACAGGAGATTTTAGATATCTGTTTGTTTCATCATCTTCCAACTTTATTAGTCTTCATTTCATATATATACATAAAGCATAATTTGGCATGGTCTATGTGTAAGTATTAGAATTGTGTGACCTTGATACAGGAGCAATAATCTTACAACACAGTAATTTGTCTGACTGAACTGTTCCTGCTAAAACTATAGCAAAAGATCGTGATAATGTAGCCAAAACTGTGACCCTTAGAAGTATGTACTTGCTGCACCTTTATCAAAAAGACTATTGTAAAGTGTAACAATTTTTGTAAAACCATGAAGTCATAAACTAAGTAGGACATGGTTGTAAACGGAATCATTAATTTATAAGAGGATTCTGGTAACCTGTTTACACCATATGTAACCCAACGATAAGAAACCAAGAGGTAAACGGATAAATTTATCTTTCAGTAAAAGGAAATAGAAATTTGAAATCAGTAATTGCCATTTCTTATTTAAGCCTCTGTCAAGCAGTCTAAAGGAAATACAAACAGAAGGTTTAAATAGAATGTAGGTAGGGTCTGATTAAATTGTCCTTATTGAATAAAAGTTCTTCACTGCCGTTCATGACATGACAGGCTGTGAGGGGAAATTCGGATGTGCTATATTTGCATTTGCAATAAATTTCTTACTTAAAGAACTATTTATCCAGCAGTCACTTCGTACCTATCATATGAGTGCATGTTGAGGGGCCTGTACTGGACTAAGCAAAGTCATAGCAAGTAAACATTTTTCTGACAGTGCTGTTTGAAGTGTAGCCTGTGGCCATTTGTTCACCAGGAGCCTGGCCTTGCTGACATCATCAATTTGACCCAGCTACTAAGACCGGTACGGTTGCAACATTTTTTTGTCAGGAACAAATCAATCGTGCAACTGAATTAATGCTCATCTAGTGAATAAAAGCATTTGCTGGCACAAAGCCCTCTGCTGAATAGTACTGACTTGCAGAATAAAGTCCATGGAGGTCAGATGAGACTCAACCAGGTAAATGTGCATGTGCAGTTGCTTAAAGCTTATGGCAGAGCCAACTGCTGTTAAAGGGTACTTAGTGTTTTATTTGGGCCAATTATCAGTGGAAACAGTCAGAGGCAGAATTTTCACTGTCATGTTTCTAAATCCTGTAACTTTATTCTGCAGTGTGAAATGATTACATTTTTTAAAATACTCTTAAGTTTGGAGACATGGAGTTGTAGAACATTAGTCTACAAAGCACACAGTCAATGTATTTCATTGTTGTTCAGAGGTTCTAAACTCACTCTGCCATTAATGACCATTGAGGAGAGGTGGGAAAAATTGACTCCCATGGACTTCACACACCTTTTAGATGCCAGTTTATTGAAAAGTAATTATCAAAAGGCATAAATGTCCAATCTATTTGAACATAAGAACATAAGAACAGGGAGCAGGAGTAGGCCATCTGGCCCATTAAGCCTGCTCCACCATTCAATAAGATCATGGTTGATCTGTCCGTGGACTCAGATCCACCTGCCTGCCTTTTCCCCATAGCCCTTGATTCCCTTACTATGCAAAAACTATCAAACTGTTTCTTAAACATATTTAATGAGGTAGCCTCCACCGCTTCCCTAGGCAGAGAATTCCACAGATTCACTACCCTCTGGGAAAAGCAGTTTCTTCTCATCTCTGTCTGAAGTCTTTTCCCCCGAATCTTGAGGCTATGCCCCTTAGTTCTAGTCTCACCTACCAGCAGAAACAACCTTCCTGCCTCCAACTTATTTATCCCCTTCATAATTTTATATGTTTCTATTAGGTCCCCTCTTATTCTTCAGAATTCCAGCAAATATAGTCCCAGGCGACTCAATCTCTCCTCTTAGGCTAACCCCCTCATGTCCAGAATCAACCTGGTGAACCTCCTCTGCACTGCCTCCAAAGCCAGTATATCATTCCTCAAGTAAGGAGACCAGAACTGCATGCAGTACTCCAGGTGTGGCCTCACCAGTACCCTGTACAGTTGCAGCATAACCTCCCTGCTCTTAAATTCAATCCCTCTAACAATGAAGGCAAACATTCCATTTGCCTTCTTGATAACCTGTTGCACCTGCAAACCAACTTTTTGTGATTCATGCACAAGCATTCCCAAGTCCCTCTGCACGACAGCATGCTGCAATCTTTTACCATTTAAATAATAATATGACTTTCTATTTTTCCTTCCAAAGTGGATGACCTCGCATTTACCAACATTGTATTCCATCTGCCAGACCCTTGCCCACTCACTTAACCTATCCATCTCTTTACAGACTCTCCGCATCTTATGCACAATTTGCTTTTCCACTTAATTTAGTGTCATCAGCAAACTTAGATATGCTAGACTCAGTCCCCTCTTCCAATTTGTTAATGTATATCTTGAATAGTTGCGGGCCCAGCACTGACTCGTTTGGCACCCTGCTCCCCACTGATTGCCAACCAACACCCATTTATCTCAACTCTCTGCCTTCTATTGGTTAACCAACCCTCTATCCATGCTAATACATTACGCCCAACTGCATGCAGCCTTATTTTACGGATAAGTCTTTTATGCGGCACCTTTCTGAACACCTTCTGGAAACCCAAGTATACAACATCCATCTGTTGCCCTCTATCCACTGCACTCATTATATCCTCAAAGAACTCCAATAAGTTTGTCAAACAGCACCTGCCCTTCCTGAATCCATGCTGTGTCTTCCTAATGGAACCACTTCTATCCCGATATCTCGTTATTTCTATTGAAGTGATAGCTTCAAGCATTTTTCCGACTACAGACATTAAGCTAACTGGCCTATATTTATTTGCCTTTTGCCTAAATCCCGTTTTAAAGAGTGGCGTGATATTCACTGTCTTCCAATCTGCTGGGACCTGCCCAGAGTCCAGAATTTTGGTAAATTATCGCAAGTGCGTCTACTTCTGCCATTTTTTTTCAGTACCCTGGGATGCATCCCATCAGGACCAGGGGACTCATCTACCTTTAGGCCCACTAGTTTGCTCATCACTACCTCTTTAGTGACAGCGATTGTATCGAGGTCCTCACCTCCCATCGCATCCATAACATCTCTCTTTGGCACATTGGACGTGTCCTCCATCATGAAGACCGACACAAAATAGTTGTTTAAGTCCTCAATCATTTCCATGTTATCCAATATTAAGTCCCCCTTCTCATCTTCCAAGGTACTTACGTTCACTTTAGTCACCCTTTTCAACTTAATATAATTATAAAAACTTTTACCATCTATTTTTATATTTTGTGCCAATTTGCTTTCATAATCTATCTTCCCTTTCCTCATTACTTGTTTGACAAAGTAAAATGGTGGGAGATTATAGCAGGAAAATGTATGACTAAAAATACATAATAAATTGGATTATTGTTTAAGAGTATTCCATCTTTACTTCAAAACACAGTAGGCAGTAAGTCTGAACACATTACTGTTTTAGGTTTTGTTCTAACAGATTTTTCTGTGTGAGAGATTTGCTTAAAGGGGTTTAGTCATTTTGCTGGGACATTTTCAAATTCATTAAAACCTGTGACATAACCTAAAAGTTTTAGCTGAGATGAAAGTCAGGCATCTGAACCTATAGCAACCCATGTGAACTTTCCTGATGTGTTTTCTCTCTTAGTTTACCCTCAAAAGTTTATGTGGTTGAGTAATTCCAGGCAAACTGAAATTTCAATCATCATGTAGGAATACTCCAGACTGGATGCTAAAAATTAAATAAACAGGGCTTGCTATTGATTCAAACAAATCTTCTGAATGTTTATTTTCCTCTTTCACCTTTTAAAGATGTCTGCGTCTAAGTACAGATGTGGACTGTGACCTAAGTGGCTTCCTTGCATTAGAGATGATATCACCGTGGTTGTCCTTGTTTGCAAATCTGCAAAGCCAAGACCTTTGTTAGGTGACAGTACCACTTTAAGTGGGTGCAACTAATGTGGTGACATTTTCTTAAAATCTACTTCATTAAGAAAGCTGAGAGTTAGACTTGTCTTTTCAAGACAAACATTATGCACAATCCATTCCCTTTAATTTTGTTATAGGGAATGATCCAAATGCCTCCATATTTGTAAATGTTTATTAAAGGCCTGGCATGTCATCAAGCCTGAGATTCTTGTTTACAAATTCACAGTGTGTGATGACATTGCTGCTGAGTGAGCAGCCTGATCAGTAGATTAGTGAAATAAAAACCACCAGTGAACAGGTTGGGTCTGCTCTTTTTTCTCTTTAGCACTAAATATGGTTTGAATGGTCTCCAGGGCAGAATCTTCATACACCCATTTAAAGGAAGGTAGAAGCCAGAAAACTTTGATGCCACAAAGCCTTCTTTTTTTATTATTATAATTCACCCAGATTTTAACCTCCTCACCCTACTATATCTGAAGTATTATGGTTGCAAAAGCAAAGTTTATTTCATAGTCATTTCAATCATTTTGGTTTGGTTTATTGAAAATCCACAACAAACAACTTGCATTTACGTAGCACCAACAAGAAGTTGCAAAGTTCACTTCCCGGTGAAAATAAAACCAGAGCTCAGAAGCCGACTGTGGTGAAGTGCTTCTGTCACAAATTTACCACCTCATTGCCCACAGCTAGAAAGAGGAGGATATACAAAGGGACCTCAGGAATTTTATAATCATGACATCTTCAGATATCTATGGAGTGGCCTTCTTGTGGTCTGCCACTTAGAAAATCATGGCCAGGGTTCTTCTCAATCTGGTCCTCCTAGTTCCTGAAGAGTTGTTCCAGAAACTGCAGATTTCACCCATATACAGACACAGTGAGCATGATCTTCAGCACATGACAACTCAAATAAGGTGTAGGGAGCACCACCATTATTCACGGCCTTTTCCAACCACAATAATACCTCTACCACCACCAATTGGGAGGGACTGTGGAATGCCCTCTACATATTGACTGTCCACCGAAATTCATCACCTTTTTACATTTGTTTCTTGATAGCATACAAGCCATAATATTAATTAACAGGATACAACTGACTGAATAGCAGTGAATACTAATGTCAAACAAAGCTGCATCATTGCCTCAACACTTTTCTAAATCTTGCTCCATGGTCTTGCACCTCACCTTCAAAAATAACCCACAGGAGTGGAACTAATCTTCAGAACTAAAGGGAAATTGTTCTATCTATTCTCCAGAACCAAGGTCACTCTGACCTCAGTTGTTGACCTCGGGTATGCAGATGATGTTTGCACTTGTGCACACTCAGAGGTTGTTGGCTCAGTCTCCAAAACCTTTGAGAGGATGGGACTCATACTCAACACCTCCAAGACAAAAGTTTTCTACCAATTTGTATCTGCTGCCCTATGCTGCCTTCTGACAGCAAAGATTCATGGAAATCATGGAACATTTCCTGTAAATCAAAAAGCCACCTCTCAGTGGAGGTAAACATCAATGATGAAAGTCCCCACCACTTTCATGTGCCAGCACAGCCTTTGGTTAATTGAGAAGTAGAATTGATCAAATATTCCAGCCTTGCACAAAGCTTATGGTATACTTGGCAGCAGTGTTCCCTGTCTTTCTATGCTTTTCTGAGATCTAGGCTATTTAAAGCAGGACACAAAGGCAATTGAAAAGAAACCAACAATACTGTCTCCACAAAATCCTTCACATTAATTGGAATGAAAAGTGGACTAACACCAGCATCCTTAAAAAGGGAGCATTCCCAGTGTCAAGGATTTAATTAGACCCAGTTGGCTCTGTTGCACAGGCTACTTTGTTTGTATGCTTGAAACCAACTCCCAAGACAATCACTCTATTCCAAGCTGTGTCATGGGAAGAGATTATCAGGTGGAGAGAGAAAAAGATTCAAGCATGTGCTCCTCAAAAAAATGCAGCCCTCCCAATGACTCATAAGAATCCCTGCCTTTGGAGAAGGACCCTTTGGGATGGTATTGAGAACCTCAAGACCATACATAGGCAACACACAGAATCTCTGTGTAGGTGGAGTGCACCATACCACAAACTATCAACTCACATGGTCCCATTTGGCAGCTCCTGCCCCATCTGTGGAAGAGTTTATGATTTTCACTCATCAATTAAGATAAGATATCTTTATGTACATCGAAACACACAGTGAAATACACTTTTACACAGAGTGTTCTGGAGACAGCCCACAAGTGTTGCCATGCTTCCAGCGCCAACATAGCATGCCCAGAACTTCCTAACCCGTACATCTTTGGAATGTGGGAGGAAACTGGAATACCCAGAGGAAACCCACACAGACATGGGGATAACATACAAACTCCTTACAGACAGCGGCTGGAATTGAACCTGGGTCATTGGCACTGTAAAGTGTTACGCTTACCGCTACACTACCGTGCCTGCCCTGTGTGATGTGCACAAACCACCTGAAATAAAGGCTTTCACAGTATCTATAGGTCTGCTTCACCATTGCATAAAGGGGACCTGCTTTCAGTATGGCATTAGAAATACAACTCAGGTAGGTCTCTTTTCATAATTTTAACTAATAACTTTGATATTTTATGAGGGGTATAGATAAGTTGAATGCATATCGGCTTTTTCCCCTAAGGTTGTGTGAGACTAGAACTAGAGGACATAGGTTTAGGGTGAAAGGTGAAATATTTAAGGGGAGTCTGAGGTGAAACTTCTTCACGTAGAGGGTGGTGCGAGTGTGGAATGAGCTGCCAGAGGAAGTGGTAGATGTGGGTTCAATTGTAACATTTAAGGGAAGTTTGGATAGGTGCATGGATGGGACGGGCTTGGAGGGACATGGTCTGGGTACAGGTAGATGGGACTAGGCAGAAGATCAGGTCGGCATGAACTAATAATTTTTATCATAATTTAACTACTGAGCTCTCCCTCAGATGCTCCACTCACCCATCCCTCTCCACGATAGTGACTCCTGTCCCCCACCACAAGCTTCCAACCCTCATCTGATACTGTACCTCCCAACTGACCTGTCAACACAATCTACGTGCTTCCCACACTAATGCCAAAAACCACCAAATCCTGGATCATAGAGTCATAAATTTATCCAGCACAGAAACAGGCCCTTCGGCCCAACTGTCCATGACGACCATAATGCCCCATCCAGGCTAGTCCCATTGGCCATGTTCAGCCTATAACCTTCTAAACCTAACATGCTAACATTGCTCAAACCATTTGGGCTTTGCAGGCGAGACCAGTGTTTATTTCCCACTCTGTGACATCCCTTGAGGAGATTAAACTGCTGCTATTTCTTTCTAGCAAAGATCTTTGGATTTAAACTATTATTATTTTGACTTGAGGTTCCTCTGGCTAATGTGCCCATGGGCCTGCTTTGTTTTCCACATAGGAAGATACATAACCACTTATTCCAAGGCCACATCAACAGAGAAAATCTAACTGAAAAGGATGCTTTAACATCACCTCAGTGACAAATTTCCAGTAAACTGTTCCTTTGTTTTGTTATAATGATTTAAACTCTCTACAAATTAAGCAGATTGTCATTTAAGTCTGATAATACTTTTGACTTTGGCAATATTTCTGAGGCCTTTGATACTTATCCCCTCCTGCTGATTAGGTTTTTAAGCATATTTCTGAGGATATTTACAAGCTCTTTAAAATTATATTAGTCTGACAGCTACTTCCTTTAAATGCCTCAAAGCTAATTAATATTTAAATGGATAATAACCACTACTTGGCTTCACTTTTTATTTTGGTTGGCAAACAAGGCTGAGTTATCATGAAAAGACTGCTCCATACTTGTTTCTTTGATGTGAAAGGAGTCAGAGACCTGAACAGATTTTCTCCACGGTTACAGGGTCCACTGCAGCTTAAGTGTTTCATTCCTTTAAAAAGCAAGTGCAGTGGAGTGTTTGTAGAAAACTTTCACTGTTGGTACCAGGTGTGAAATGAGTGATAACGGATTCTCTGCTCATTCAGTTTAGGTTGTTGCAATAACTTGTTCTTTAAACTGGGCCGTTCCTGCCTGTTTTGCCTCACTCAGGACAGCAATGTTGATGTCGAAGCATCTGAGTTCCCTAGCTATGAGAACAGAGTAGCATTCATATCTCTTGCTGTTGGGATTGCCAAAGAAGTCCAGACATTCCTGATTCCTAGACATTATATTGCAGAATGGACAACAGGAGCCCTATTGTGTCTTTGTGAAGCCCTAAAATTCAGCATAATTGGCACCTGTGAGGAGATTCCTGGCTTTTCTCAAAGTCAAAAGTCAGTCAAATTTATTGTCATATGCACAAGTGCATGTATGCACAGGTGGAATGAAATACTTACCTGCAGCAGCATCACAGACACATAGCATCATATAAGCAGTATTCACAAGAAAATAATGGAGTAAACATAAATTATACACAATGTTTACATGAAAGAACACTATTAGAACAAAAATTATGGTGCAAAGTGATCAAAGTGGTCATGACGTTGCTAAACTGTAGTGATTAGGATTGCACCAGTTCAAGAACTGAATAGTTGAAGGGAATAGCTGTTTTTGTACCTGGTGGTGTGAGACTTCAGGTTTCTGTACCTCCTGTCCAAAGATAGCTGTGAGAAGATCGTATTGTTACAGACTAGGACTATTAGTGAGTGTTCCTTTTAGATAGTGCGTGTGTGAGTGTGTGTGTGTGTGTGTGTGTGTGGGGCGTGCTTACGTCAACAGAAGATAAAGAACGTCATGACGTTGTTGTTGAA
>JARFYF010000001.1:21486319-21497015 GCA_030265395.1 Rhina ancylostomus
ATACAACTTCATTTTAGTGCAAAGTGATCACAGTGGTGCTAAACTGTAGTGATTAAGGTTTTGCTAGTCAGTTCAAGAATTGATTATTTGAAGGGAAGTAGCTGTTTTTGAACCTGGTGGTGTGGGACTTCAGGCTCTGTTCTTCTCCACATTAATTGGCATTGGGAATGGAGGAGTTAGTGTCTGATTTACTCCCAAATAACGGTCAGCGCCAATAGTCTTAACTTTATTCACAATACTGAATCCACCATTGTAGACAAATTCTTTCAATCAGATGAAGCCTTCTAACACAGAACTGGGTGAAACCTGTTTTAATTAACTTGAGCTTGAGAATTTTATCCTCTTATTCCTCTTGGAATACCTTGACTGAATCAATTAAGATTTATTTCTTTGCACCCTGCTCAACTGAAGCCTCGTAAAGAAGAAAATTGTTGCATAATCAAGACAATTGTTTTTTCTTAAAAAAAATCACGTTAAAGTTTTAATCATCTGCAGCTGCAGTTAATGAATTTTAATAAACTATTCATCATATAAACATGAATCTGTAAAGAGGCAATAATGATTATTTATTTTGTAATGAGTCACACACTTACAAAACCATTCCTGAGACATTTTGGTTGCTGCTAGGAGACAGAAGAAAGTTAGTGAGGGAAGGGTGGTTAGCTCATTCTAACTAAAGTCCTCAACCTGTATGTTTCCCCACCCTCCTCAAAGTTATTTGTCTGAGGCAGAATAAACATGGTGTGAGGGCTTGAACATAAGGACACACCTTTCCTCATTCTGCTCCATATGTAACGTTAGTTCATCCCTGTTGGAGAATTAATCTTGTTTTCCTATTGATCTCCACCACAGTTGTGGGTTATTCATCCCCTTGATTTATACCTGTCACTAAAGAGGACACTGCATTGGATAATATTTTCCATTTCAAAAACAGTCCTTTCAATCCAACAGGCCTGCAGAGCATAAGAAACTGCAGAGAGTTGTGGACACAGCTCAGCACATCACAAAAACCAACCTCCCCTCCACAGACTCTGTCAACACTTCTCACTCACTCAGAAAACCAGCCAACATAAGCAAAGACCCCTCCCACCCCTGACATTCTCTCTTCTCCCCCCTCCGATTGGGCAGAAGATATAAAAGCCTGAAAGCATGTACTACTAGGCTCAAGAACAGCTTCTACCCCACTATTATAAGACTATTGAATGGACCTCCTATACAAAAGGATGGACTCTTGACCTCGCAGTCTACCTCGGCATGGCTTTGTACCTTATTGTCTGCCTGCAATACACTTTCTCTGTAACTGTAACACTGTATTCTGCATTCTTGTTGATGCTTTTCCCTTGTACTACCTTGATGTACATGTGATAGTAATAAACCAATAACCAATAATAACCAGAAGATACAAAAGCGTGAGAGCACAAACCACCAGACTCAAGGAGAGCTTTTATCCTGCTGTTATCAGACTCTTGAACAGACCTCCCAAATGCAAAACGATGAACTCTTGAACTTTTGCTCTCTCAGTCTACCTCACTGTGGCCCTTGCACTTTATTTGCTTACCTGCACTGCACTTCCTCTGTAACTGCAACACTATATCCTGCAGAAAAAAAAGTGATCGTATCTCCCCATTGCCAGTCACTTCAACTCCCCCTCCCCCCTCCCACATTATCACTGATATAACAGTTCTCAGCCTGCTCCACTGCCAGGAGAACTCCAAGCGCAAACTGGAGGAACAGCACCTCATTTTCTGTCTTGGCACCTTGCGGCCTAACGGCATGAACATTGAATTCTCCCACATCGAGTAATCCCCACCCCTCTTCCCTGATGCTGACTTCCTCCAGCATCATCTTGTTTTTCACACTATATTCTGCATTCTGTTTTCTTTTTACTATCACAATGTAATTATGTGTGGCATGATCTATCTGGATGGCATGAAAAACAAAAGCTTTACACCATGTCTCGGTACATGTAACAATAATGGACCAGTACAAATACCTATATTATTCATTCAGTGGTACATTGCAGGGATAAGTTTGATCAGCTCGTACAAATTGATTTAGAATAAATTTATATATCATATTTTTGTTGCTTTCTACAAATTACTTTTGTCCTTGCTTCTGTACTTCATATTCATTGCAATACCCAAATAGTGGGTGGGTTTTCACTTGCAGCCTCCAGGACTGATGAACTGGAGGATGAACACGAATGTCATTGGGTAAATCATAACTCCTTCTCCAGCTTTCCCTCCTTCCTTATTAGGAAGCACACAACTTAGCTTGGCATCTTTTATCTGTCCAATCTCAGAGCAGAGATCAAAAACTCACTGATCCAAAAACAAGATACTGCAGCTGCTAGAAATCTGAATATGCTAGAAATATAAATCATCAAGTGGTCTCTATGAAGAGAGCTTAGAAATAGATGAAAATTCTGATGTAAGAACATTGGTCTAAAACATTAATATAGTTTCTTTCACCACAGCTACTGCCTGATTTGCTGAGCACTTGTCGTTTTATTTTAACAATTCATTGTGTGTAGGCCACAGCCTTCTGTATTGTAAATTAATCAAGAATTGATAAATAAATATCAACCGATTGAATGTAAAGTCAATGGGAATAAAGCATTTTAAATTTAGATAATATATTAAAGATACCAAGGACCAACTCACATAATTACCATCTACAATAATGACTTATTTATTGTTATTTATGAAAATTGAAATGATATCACTGTAGCAAAAGCACAGATGCAAAACAACTGTCTGTCATCTTCTGACATGAGGAAACATATGGTTGGGATGTGCAAACAGCATTGCATGCATGGAAAGAGACGTTTTATTCCTCAGCACATGTTTCTTGCCACTTTGTCGACGGGATAAACATATCCAAATGTAAAATAGTCCAAACTAATCCAATCTGATCCTTACTTGAGGGTTTCCAGTATAATTTGACCTTTCTACAATGACTTTCTACTTGTGAGGCCATTCTGAAGCTTCTTTTCCCCAATTTTCAGCATATTCAACCTCTTTGAGCACCGATATGTCTCAGGTCATTTTTTAATACCACCTCTGATTATAATGTAATGCTTTTAACACTTGCCAGTGATAATATGGATGAAGAGCTGTATATACATACGCACACTCTCTCACAGTCACACACACACACACACACACACACACACACACACACACACACACACACACACACACACTGGAAAGCACTGAGTTTCCAGTTATTAAGCCCAGTAATTCACACTAGAAAAAAAACTGCACAATAGGCTAAAATTTGGTCAGATGCAAGTAGCCATAAATTAATTTGAAGCTGTGTGTGCCGTCTGCATTTGGCTGTAGGCTCTTTTTAACAAAGTACTGCAGCATCTTCACTGTTTTTCTTAGTTAGGCTAATGCATATCTGACACAATGGCAAGTTTAATACCACTAGTCAGTAGTTACTGAGATATTTGTGTGACAGATACACTATTTCCCATTCAAGTCATTGCAATACAGGGAGCCAAGGCAGAAGCAGAGATAAGGAAATTATCATACATTATATAGATCAGATACTGAACAACGTCTTTTTTAGTTTGCCAATAGACTGATACACTAACCATCAACTATTTTTCTAAATTAGCATTCCTTTTGAGGATCAATTTGCCATGAATATATATTAATTCTTTTCAGGAAGAAGGTATTCCTTTAAAAATGAGGGAAAATGTCAAGCCTTAAATTAGTGTTTAAAAAATACTATGTTATTGATAAAGACAATTTGCATTGAAATTTGCTTAGATTTTTTAACTCCATATTATTAGAATATTAGTTGTTGGAATGTTTAGAATATTTTTATTGTTAGAATATTCACATATGAGACATGGTGATAAATTGCTTCGTTTTTGAGTGGGAGCAGTGGGGAAGTAACCATATATTTTTGTCTCATTCCTTTTTACCATCCACTCATTGCTGGGAACTAAAGACACAGGTCCGGCCCACTGGAGCCTGGCCTCTGCCATAGCCACAGCAACCAAATGCTGATAGCAGAAGAGTTATCTGGGCTGGCTACTCCTTCAGCTGTTGCAGAAGCAACTGACTTCTGCTTAATATTCAGAGAACTTTTATCCAAAGCATCAACAAAAATAGCAACTTCCTTGTTTATATAAAACTTTCAACTTAATAATCTGTCCAAAGGCACTTCACACAACATTTGATAGCACCCATATTCAGACAGGAGACCAAAAGCATGGTCAAAGGTATCAGCTTAGGAGCTTCTTCAGGAGAAAAAGAAAGGTGTGGAGGCAGGAAGTTTTCAGGAGTTAATTCCAGAGCTCAGTAACTTACAGCTGACACCGGAGATTAGTGCCTAAAATCGGGGATACTCAAGGGGTCAGAATTAAAACACAATTATTTGTGGCAGTTGTAGGTGAGAGGAGGTTAAAAGATAAGGAGCAGCAAAGTCTTAAATAGACTCGAACACAAGGAAGAGAATTTTGCTTTTCCAGGAACCAAGGTAGGTCAGTAAGCACAGGAGTGATGGGTGTACAGGATGGTTTGAGTATGGACATGGCAGCACAGTTTTGAATGTACAGGTAGAAGGAAGCTTGATTAATGTTAGCAGTGCTGATAATGCAATAAATATCTTATTTCTGATGTGAATTCAAAAGCTATGTAAACTGTCAGTGTATTCTGTGTGAGAACCACTTCCCTTCATTCCCAGTTGCTTGTATCCCAGTCTCCTTACTCCCAACAGTTAAGTTATAATCTCTCAAATACCTCTCTACCTCTCTCTCTCTCTCTCCTTCAAACAAATCTATCAGTCATCCATCTTAAATGTTTCCTTATATGCAATGATGTCAAATTTAATTTTATGTCAATCTTGTGATATGCCTTGTAACATAAGGACTGAAAATCAGGGGACATAGATTTAAAGTATTTGGTAGAAGGATTAGAGAGCTGATGCTGAAAATGCTTAACTCAGAAAGCGCTAGCTCCCTGGAACTCACTGCCTGAAAAGTTGATAGAGGAACATTCTTCATATTTTATAACCAGTTGGATATGTACTCGAAGAGCTATGACCTGAAAGGCAAAGGATCTGGTGCTGGAATTTAGTCTGGGTGGCTCTTTTATGATTGACACAGCCAGGTCATGAGGCCTCCTTCCATGTGACATATTTTCTGCAATTTTATGAACATTATTAATATTTTCTGAAAGGGTTGGGTCAACAAAATAGGCTTTAAATAAATCAGATGACTGATGAATAAGTCATATTTTAAGTAGGCAAATCTAATTGTGGCACTGGGCAAGCCTGTCCCACTGGAATACAAGTATATAAAGGGAATACAAGAATATTAAGGGAAAACATCATCACATTTCTAAGGGGAGGACAGCCACCCAAACTGACTTTAATCAAAGTAATTTTATAAAAGGGGTTACTCAAATGTGCAATGCATTAACAGTGATTAAAAAAAAGGTAAAGAATTTGTGAGTGATTATTATCCATTCACCAAAAGTATACTGTCAATGTTAAGCTGTTAACTACCAGGCTAATCGAGTATTGGCTGTGTCTGGAGAGCATTTGATTTTATCATAAATAAAGTCATCTTAACCCTTAAAGGCTCAGCACGAGAATATTTTTAGAATACTAGGCGATGATTTCTGCTGCTTGTGTATCTGTAAAAATGTTTACATTATTGCTATAAGATTCCTGGATATTCAGTTATCTTCTTTGAAATGGAGCTTAATAAAGAGTAAAATAAGAAGATGACTGAAAAGTAGAACAATAGATGTTGATTATTAGCAACCTATACATTGAAATTAGGTTTCACCTGTTTTTGTTGCATTAAACCATCATTGACTTTAGCTCACAAGAAGAACCCCCACAAAAAAAAACTGTGAAATTGGCTGAAAAGTTGTTTTAAACAGGGTGAGAGCAGCTAATACCAAATAACATGGCTCCCATGGGAATCACATAGCAGCAACACACATTATGGCTGCCATGAAGGAACCAGAGGCAGCAGTGGAGAAGGCAACAGCGCTCACATTCACTCAGTGGTACAGCTTATTCCTCATCGACAAGATACATGCCAAGAGTGACGTCTTGTGTGTCAGGTAATCCAAGAGGTCTGGGAAGACCAACAAAAGAAACTGACAGGAGGTGGTTATAGTTGTCTTCTCCAGGTTGTAACAAGAACAAGAAATATCATGTCTCACAAAGAATATTAACATGAGCTCCAGACCACTGAGACCAGTTGTAGCCAAACCATTTCAGCAACTGGATCTGAGATTCATGTAATGATGTGTAATAACCCGTAGAAATGGACCTGAGAAACAACACTATAGGATTATTAACTACCATCTGGGCTCCATTTTTAGTCTATTGGTGCACACTATTTATGGTGACAATTGGAATGCGGAGAAGGTCATTTGGTTTGGTTTGAGATCATAATTTCATAAGAAGCATCTGTCTATCTTAGAGATATCAGATAGAGAGATGCTTCTTATGAAATGCTAATCTCTCACTTATATATCTTGTGTCCACAGCCTGCCTTCTCCACACAGCTGAGGAGACAGGCAGTGAACACAAGAAACATAGTGAGAGATTAGGATGATGATACGGACATCAAGTGGGCGTATCTCCTTGGTAGTCTCCTTTTCCTCCTGTTCCTTTTCAAGTTCTGGTTCTCCTGGTTGCTCTTGCTCTGGCACTGGATACTCTCTTTGTTTTTGTTTTGAGATTGTGCAGCATACATTACACCAGGACAAAATTTCCTCATCTTGCCGGTGGGTACTGCAAGGGCTCCTGGACCAAGGTAGAGAAACTGAGTCTCATTTGACGTCTTTGCAAGGCTTGTGATACTTGCATATCTCTCGATGCTGTGTTTAGGGTCTTCAATGCTATAAGGAGCCAGTGAAATCGAGAATAGCCCTTGTTTCCTCGGCTTCATCCTTCTGGTCTATGATAACTGCAGAAAATTTCCCACTCTATGGTCTCCCTGAGGACGAAGGTATGATTGGTTCTCCCTGGAAACATAAGGTTCACCATGGGGAAAGTTGCCCAATGATTCATACCAGCACATTGCAGGAGTGGAAATCTTCCTCTTGTTGAAAAAGTATAGATCATCAGTGGAAGTCTTTATGGGAAGCCAGCAATGCTACCAAATCCCACTGAGATGCCACCTATGCTTCACTGAAATCAAAGTCGATGAAGTCATTCCTCAATGAATACTGTGCCTGGATGATCTCTCTGATGCAAGTGGCGTCCATCAAACTGGGAGACTTAGATACTTCCTTTCAACATAGCAGGAGGCCATCTCAGCCCATCAAGTCTCTGCCTGCTCTCAGACCAATCCTAATCCCCCAGTAGCTTTCTATGTAACCTATTCTTTGACACCCATCCATATTCTCAGGGCAATTAACAGTGATCAATTAACCAACTAACCCACATGCCATTGGGATGTGGGACGAAACCAGAGCACCCGCGAGAAATCTGTGTAGTCACAGGGACAACATGCAAACTCCACACAGACAGCACTGGAGGTCAAGATTGAACCCAGGTCATTAGAACTGCAAGGCAGTAGCTGTGCCACTCTCCCACCACTGAGATCTGTTACAGCCACTTGAAAAGATCCCGCTCAGAGCCTAGGTGACTATCATCTCCACAAAGAGAGCAATCCAGACATGACAGTATGAATCAATTTCTTCCTACAGTGTTTCAAGACACAAATGTTCCAAGACACAAGGAGTCTACTGGGGGATATCCCCACTTGATATCCATACCATCATCCTAATCTATCCTTGTTGGCAACCATTGACTGCATATTTCAACAGATAAAGACATTTGGACAGGTACATGGATAAGAAAGGTTTAGAGGGTCATAGGACAAATGAAGGCAAATGGGACTAGCTCAGTGAGGCAACTTGGTTGGCATGGACAAGTGTGACTAAGTGGACTGTCTTCCGTATTGTATAGTTCTGTGTCCCTATGACTAAGGTATTCCCTGTTAGCCTTGGCACACACTGTGTGTGTGTGCTAAATGCTGGTAATCTCAAAAACATCTGTACCTTGTGAATGAATGAGTATTCTGCGTGGCCAGTTGTGGCTATAATGATTCTTCCCAGGGCCTTGGCGTGCAAGTCCAAAGATCCTTGAAGGTAGCAGTGCGGGTAGATATCATGCTTCAGAAGATGTATGGGACACTGGCCTTCATTTGTCACAAGACTGAATACAAGAGCAGGGAGATTATTCCTCAAACATTGATCAGGCCTCATCTGGAGTACAGCATGCAGCTCTGGTCACCACACTATAGGAAAGACATGATAGCGCTAGATAGGGTGCAAAAGAGATTCATCAGGATGTTGCCAGGGATTAAATATTTCCATTATAAGGGGAGACTAGAGAGGCTAGGTTCCCTGGAATGGAAAAGGTGAAGAGGTATATCATTTTTTCTCCTTATCAGAGTTGAATAAAGATAAAGGGTAAGAGATTTAGAGAGGATCTGAGAGGACCTTTTTCACCCAGAGAGTGGCGGATACCTGTAATGTACTGCCAGAGAGAGCAGTGGAAGCAGAGTTGCTGATAGCATTTTAAGAAATGTCCAGACGAGCATGTAAATACCTAGGTACAGAAAGCTACAGACTCCTGCTGGAAGATGGGATTAATATGATTGGGTGCTCACTGGTCAGTGTAGATGTGATGGGCTGAATGGCCTGTTTCCATGCTGTATAACTCTATGACTGTGAACTTTGGAAGGTGTTTGGGTAGCCTGCCATGTGTTCTGAAGCTGCCCTCTCAGATCTTCCTGATGTCCTTCAGGGCAGGAGATCTGTCATCCTGACCCATATGACCTACATGTGACTCCACACTACTGATGTCACTGACACATAACTGTCTCCTCAGTCCAGGGCAACTGGGGATGGACAATAAATACCAGTAGTACCAACAATATCTGCATCCTGTGAATGAATGATTCATGACCATCATGATTCCTCCAGCAATGGAAAGCAGGCAGAACTGTCACGATGGATAAACCCCCATTAAATGAGTACCTCAGAAGTAAGATGCTGGGTTAAGCCCTCACCATTAGATTTAACACTTTTGGTGGACTTTGAAACAGCCTGCAGTGAGTTCTGGGGCTCCCCAGTCAGGCCTCAGCAGACTGTCCACTTAAACAGTGGGTAAAGTAACTAAGCCACACGATGTGCTCCTATTTGTAGTGAGGCTGATCTACTGTAGACTCAAAGTTGGGTCCTTGACTTCTAATTTATGTTGGTAATAGCTGAAGTGGGCAATGCACAGTTAATGCTGCCATCAATTACATGCCTTATGCTGGCAATTGTCAAGCACACTAATGTGCATGGTGCGCAGAAGTGCCCAGTCCAATTTTATGATAGATATAACTTCACCTGGAAATTATTGTCAGCATGGTCTACTTTGTTTTTACATAGAGTTGTGGATAATTTGTGCTTAAAAATGAAGCATTATAACATAATAAAACACCCTATGGTGCTTCATGAGGAAAAGATCAAATAATCATTGGCGCATTAGTCAGATAAGGAAATATTAACATAGCTGGCTGAAGAGGCAGGGTTTACGGAACACATCAAGGAAAAAAAGAGAGTTAGAGATGTAGAAAGCTTCAGTGAAGGAATTCTTGAGATTACAGCTTCAGTATCTGAAGACATGGCTAGTACCACATTAAGGATGCACAAGAGGACGAGGTGGAGGATCAAAAATATATTATTAGGTTGCAGAGTTGAAGAGGCAAAGCAATGAGAATTTTACAATTGCAAATGTTGCTTAACAGGAAGCAATGTGGGCATGGGGTGAGGTATGAATGGAACTTCATGCGTGTTAGGGTATAGACTGCAGAGTTTTGGATGATCCCATGTTTATGGAAGAAGAGGGATTGGGATAGTCAAGTTGAGGTGTATCAAGTACGGAGCTTTCCAAAGTAAGTGAGCTGAGGTGGGGCAGAGTATGGCAATGGTACAGAGGTGGATAAGAGGAAATTTAGTGAAGGTTTGGATCTATGGAGGAAAGACACTCATCCTGAGGTCAAGTACAAACTCAAGTTTGAAAACACTCTGGTTCATCCTCAGCAGTTGCTGATTTGCCACATTCCCCAGTGACACCCAAAGTTATCCTGGAATATAAGTTTTAGACAGCTTGAAAACAAATTTTTGTAAAAAAAATTACATGACTTCTATTAGATATTCTCAGAGATGAATTAATGTGCTTTTGCAATAGCATAAGTGGCTATTATGCGTGGCATAATATATTATATATCACTATATATGAGCGGCATATATGTGATAAGAGTAAAAGGCACATGGCAGTCTAAGGGTCAACACTTTCTCCAAATAGAGATTAAGTATTTGCAGACCATTCAACTATGATAGAGATCACAGCTAAATCTAATCCTCTTCTCACCTGGCATCCAAACACACACATTCCAGCTAGGGTCACATGATGATGATCAGGAGAAAGAACCCTGCTGATTATCCTTTCTGTAATCCAGCAACGAGATCCACATTGCTGCCCTATTGCTAGTGAGGTCTGTCAACTCAGCAAAGAACAGACATCAAACCTGGAGCCTCCCTGATATGCATGCCTCATCCAATCTATTTAACATTGGGCCAGCAGGGAACCTAAATTGAAATGTTTCAAAGCAATTGACTGATAAAATTCTCCAAACAAGACAGATTATTGGATA
>JARFYF010000001.1:21518736-21546994 GCA_030265395.1 Rhina ancylostomus
CATTATATGAGAGGCAGCAAATATTATCTGTACATACAGATAGTCCAGGAAGTTATATTTTCAATGGCTTTTACAGTGAGAATAATCTTGAAGTTTTCATCAACTCCATCTGTGGAGGATCAGGCTTTCACCAATAAAAAATTCTGTTTGTTTTCATTTAACTGTGCATGTGCACATTCCAGAATTTCTTGGCTAGATTTAAGATATCTTTATTATATCAGTGATGAGGGAATTGTGGACTTGTATATACTGCCATTACAATGAGATATCTCTCTCTCTCTCTCATTGTGTTCTAAATGGATGTCTAAAGTATTCTAAAGTTTGAAAAAATATAGGCAGTCCTTTTCCTGGAAGGCAGTTCTCATTCAATAAATGTCACCAAGAAATGACTAATTGGTCAAAATTCTGTTTGCCAGTGTTCAAAATAATTGCTACATACATAGGAATAGCAACAGTCACTAAGCTTTGAGACAACTAATTATGTGACCGGCTTTAGTGTGCACAGCCATATAGTGTTATATAAATACAGATCTTTTCATTCTTGCTTTTTTTTTCTGGTTAGGCAAACAACATCTAAGAATTTTAATTCGAGAGGGAGAATAATGACACACCTGTATGAATCCCCACAGCACCCAAAGACCTTGTGATTTCAGTCTCAGTGGTTAACATCAGAACATCCTTCAGGAGGATGAACCTTCACAAAGTATTAGGCCCTGACTGCATACCTAGTTGCGTGCTTAAAAATCCATGCTGCCCAACTGGCTGGACTGTTCAGCGACATCGTCCATCTCTTGCTTCTGCAGTCTGAGGTTTCCACCTGTTTCAAAATGGTATCAATTGTACCAAAGCCCAAGAAGATCAGGGTGACCTGCCTCAATGACTACAGTCTGGTAGCACTTACACCACCTTAATGATGTGATTTGAGGGTTTGGTTATGGCTCAAATCAACTCCTGCCTCAGTAAGGACCTGGACCACCTTCAATTTGCCTATCACCACAATAGGTCTACAGCAGATGCTATCTCACTAGCTCTCCACTTTGCTCTGGCTCTCCTGGACAACCAGAACATGTATGTCAGGCTATTGTTCATTGACTATAGTTCAGCATTCAACACCATTGTCCTCTCAAAACTTGTCATCAACTCCAAGACCTGGACCTCTGTACCTCTCTCTGCAATTGGATCGTCAACTTCCTCACTGGGAGACCACAATCAGTTCATATCAGTGATCTCCTCCTCACCGACCATCAACATAGGTGCATCTCAGGGCTGTGTGCTTAGCCTGCTCCTCTACTTTGTCTATACTCTGTGGTTTAGCATAGCTCCAATGCCATCTACAAATTCGCTGATCATGCCTGGTATGGAAACTCCAATGCACAAGAATGTAAGAGGCTACAGAGAGTGGTGGACTCAGCCAGTCCCATCACAGGTACAGCTCTCCCCACCATCAAAGACATCTACAAGAGGCGATGTTTCAGGAAGGCAACATACATCATTTGGGACTCCCACTGTCTGGGCCATGCTCTCTTCTCAATGCTGCCATCAGGCAGGAGGTACAGGAGCCTGAAGACCCACACCTCAAGATTCAACAACAGTTTCTCCCCACTGCTATCAGGTTCTTGAACTGACCTGAAAAACCCTAACACTACCTCAGACTATATTCTTTTATTCTCTCTCAACTTGCACTAATGTCATTGTATTTATTTTTAAGTGTAAGTTATGTATCATTTGTTATTTTATGTTTATGTTAACATGTTTGTAATATACTATGCTGCTGTTGCAATAAGCTCATTTTCATGGCATTTATACCTTGTGTATATGTGCCTATGACAATAAACAAATTTGAATTTAAAAAAACTGAAATTAAAACTTCTGTTTTTCAGCTGCTGGAAATCTGAAATAAAAACAGAAAATGAAGGAAGCACTCAGCAGGTTGGGCAGCATCTGTGTAAAGAGAAAGTTTCAGGTCAGGGACCCTTCATCAGAACAATTAATCTTCCTGGGTGGCATCATTGCCGGGTGGGAAGGGATGCAACCCTCTAGCAAGGAGTGGCAATAAGGCTCTCTGTAATAGACAGCTGTAGGATGGAGTTCAGGGTACTCGCGTTAAGGAAAAGTCTCTGAAATGTTAATTCCAGTAGCTGTTTACTGCATCTCCGTTGCTGATGAGTTCACTCCAGTTTATGGCTCTCAATGAGTGGGGTTGTGGGGATTTGGAATGTTGATGGCTTTTACAGCACTGAAGAGCCCACACATGTCATGGCTGTCTGCAAGTTGCAGAGTAGAAGTCCTTCTTAGCCTCCTCTGATGCTCCAAGGTTGATGTGTCTGTACCTATGACCTAAGCATGTTGGTTCCACGTTGAATTGAACCAAAGGGTCATAAATTGTTCACTAATTCTACAGGGTGACTGGCTGAGTCAGTGAACTCACTCTTTCTTGAAGGTAAAGCACGCTCCCTGAAGACAGCATACAGTAGCTCTTCTGCTTTGCCTTGCCCAAAGAGGGTGTGCCCATCACCTTGCTGTTTAAATTGGCCATCTCCTCACTGTCATGACTCACTCAGTCGCTGGTGAGATTAGCCATGAGAACCCTGACATTCCAGGTCCTGTACTTCATATTATAGATTAGAAATTGCCTTATATTTATGCTTTATATATTCCTCATTCAAAGGATGTGGCCCCCACAGGCTGAGCCATCATTTAATTACCCATCCCTAATTGCCCTTGAAAAGCTGGTGGTGAGCTACCCTCTTGAACCACTGTAGTCCTTGAGGTGTTGGTGTACCTACAATGCTATTAGGGAGAAATTTCCAAGTCAGGATAGTGTGTGGCGTGGAGTGCAACTTCCTCTGTGTGGTTTACGTTAACCAGCCACTACATGGGCTTCACAAAGCAAGGCCTAGACCCATTATCGGGACTGGAAACCCGCACTGCTGCATGATATTAATGCTCACACAATAGCGGGCACACAGTGTAGGAGCCACCCGGTAAGTGAGCGTGCCCGCAAACCAACACACATACACGTGTGGGCTCAGCACAGCGGTCCGTACCCAGTTCCAGGCTCCGGTCAGCGTATACAATGCTTCCTGGGAACGTGAGACAGTGAGCGAAGGTTTCCATAGCACGTTCACATTATCTGCTGATGAAAGCTCTGTGGAGGAACGCTGGAGCTAAGAAGACAATCCAGACCATAAATTCTTCATATACCGAAACACGTTGACATTTCGATAATTTAAGACAATTGTTTAATTTCTGCACGGGGTGATTGGATCACCAGGGGGCAAACAATGCACGAAAATGGGAAGGCGAGGAAGATGCTGGATGTTCCTTATCATTGCAAAACTTTGGTTCGGTGCCAATATAAATAAATAACCAGGTCGTTTCACTAACAACCTGAATACAACAAACGAACGAAGACGCGGCTCTGCTCGTGCCATCTCGTTGAGTTCATCATCCGTTCGTACTCTGTCCAATATCTAAAAGTCATAAATCTTACACCACTGCCATTCTCTTCGCCCTTCCGCCCTCTCCTCAGTTCGCTTCCAATATTTATCCAAATTCCCTTTAAACATTCCAGTTGAATCCATTTCCCAACACCCTTTAGGACATTGTGCTACAGATCACAACGTGACTCTTCATTCGTTTATTTTCCCAATTTGACTTATTTTGTAAATATTTAATTGATTACAGTTTGATTATCTATCTATAGATGTGCTCGATGGAACATTCAATGCCCCAACTTACTGCACAATGACTTCCCGCCTTGCCGAACCGTGCAGCGGAGACACTGGTAATAAAAGATGAGTCCTAGATAATTCCACAGCTGATATATTAGAACTGAGCCCCAGCAAGTCAGTCCCTATTCCCCCCTCCCGCGGTAAGTTCCAGACCTCGGGTGAGCTGAGGGCGTGGATTTGCCAAAAGTGAAGGAGAACTGGGCGTCAGATATCTAGTGGAGAAATCTTTCACCGGGCTGCAGTTCTGTTTTACCCCAGCCTGCATGCCGATCGTTGGGAACTGTTAAGACCTTGCTGTAAAATTCTCAACGTTACTGGACGGGAAACTCGGCACCGCAGTTAACTACAACCGTAAAATCGCCGCAAATACCTGATGCAGTAAATAACGAGGTAAAAAGGCAAACATATCCAATCCACGGAGTGAGTCTGAAATCCATAACTGAAAGATTTCAAGTGCAAAATCCTGAAAGATGCTTCTTCAACTTTCTGATTCGGAAGTGCCCCGGGCTCTCCAGGTCTTGAATTGAGATGTAAATATCAGAGCTTTCAGAGAGACTGGAGGGGAATATGAACACCGTCTTTCTTAAAGAGATGTCCTCTTTGATTGCGCTGACTGCTTTTGTTTTGCCCTGCCCCCTGCCCGTAATCCGCATGTGTCATTTCCCACTTGGGCCATTAAAAAGGCAGGGATTTATGCCATATTTAAAACGAAATTTTAGAACATAAATAAACACTTTGCGCTCATCCGTAAATGAGGGCGTGTCCAATAGCTGGGTCCGAGAGCACCTCAACAGTTTCCTGAGGAGATTTTTGTTAAATCGTACATGCGGGAAATCTTAAATAAAAATAGCAAATGTTGGAAATACTCAGCTGGCCAAATAGCATATGTGGAAATACAAACAGAATTAATATTTCAAGTCCGGAATCATTGATTAGAACTGGGAAAGAGAAAAGTAAGTTAGTTTTCAGTAGCAGAGAAGGTAGAAGAGGGAAACAAATGGAATATCTCCGATAGGGTGAGACTAATTTGGTTGATGGGGCAGTTAGAGTTGCAGTTATCAGCACATTATGCTTCTTTGCCATTTATACTGGTTGGTGCTGCTTGGGAGCTGTGGGAATGCTATGCTGGCACCAGAAGCATGGCGACACTTGCGGGCTGCCCCTAGCACATTCTCAGTAACGCAAAAAGATACATTTCAATGTGTGTTTTGATGTACATGTGACTAATAAATAAATATCTTATCCATCCAAAGTAACAGATGATATTAACAAAGAAATTACATTGAGGGAGGAGTTGATTAGAGTAGACTGGGAATACAGGATATATGGTGGGATGGTTGAGGACCATTGAAAGACTTTCAAAGAGATTTTTCACAATGCTCAACAAAAGTATATTGCAGTTAAAACCAAGAACAGTAAGGGTGGGGAGAGCCAGCCTTGGATAACTAAGGAAATAAAGAAAGACCTCAAACTACAGCAATGCATACAAAGTCGCCAAGAGTAATGGGAAACTGGAAGACTGGGAAAGCTTTAAAAAGCAACAAAGAACCACTAAGCAAGCAATAGGAAAGGGAAGGTTGATTATGAAAGTAAACTCATACAAAGTATAAAAACAGATAGTAAAAGCTTTAATTATATAAAGCAGAAAAGGGTGGCTAAAGTGAATGTTGGTCTCTTGGAGGATCAGAAAGGGGAATTAATATTGGGGAATGTGGAAATGGCCGAGGTATTGAACAACTATTTTGTATCAGTCTTCCCAGAGGATACCAAAGAGAGCTATCGTGGATGCAATGGGAGGTGTTGACCTCAATACAATGGCTATCACTAAAGAGCAACTAGTGGGCCTAAAGGTAGATAAGTCCCCTGGTCCTGATGGAATGCATTGCAGGGTACTAAAAGAAATGGCAAAAGTTATGGTAGAGGCATTTGTGATTTACCAAAATTCTCTGGATTTTGGGCAGCTCTTGGTGGATTGGCAGACAGCAAATGTCATGCCACTTTTTAAAAAAGGATGTAGGCAAAAGGCAGATAACTATAGGCCAGTTAGCTTAACTTCTATAGTTGGGAAAATGCTTGAAGCTATTGTTAAGGAAGAAATAGTGAGACATCTGGATAGAAATGGTTCCATCAAGCACACACAGCATGGATACAGGAAGGGCAGGTCCTGTTTGACAAACTTACTGGAGTTCTTTGAGGATATAATGAGTGAAGTGAAAAGAGGGGAACAGATGGATGTTGTATACTTGGATTTCGATAAGGTGCCACATTAAATACTTATCCATAAGATAAGGATGCATGGAGTTGGGGGTAATGTATTAGCATGGATAGAGGATTGGTTAACCAATAGAAAGCAGAGAGTTGGGATAAATGGGTGTTTCTCTGGTTGGCAATCAGTGGTGAGCAGGGTGCTGCAGGGGTCGGTACTGGGCCCACAACTGTTCACGATATACACTAACGATTTGGAAGAGGGGACAGCGTGTAACATATCTAAGTTTGCTGATGACACTAAATTGAGTGGAAAAGCAAATTGTGCAGAGGATGCAGAGAATCTTCAGAGAGATATAGATAGGTTAAGTGAGTGGGCAAGGGTCTGGCAGATGGAGTACAGCGTTGGTAAATACAAAGTCATCCACTTTGGAAGGATAAATAGAAGATCAGATTATTATTTAAATGGTGAAAGATTGCTGCATGCTGTTGTGCAGAGGGGCTTAGGAGTGCTTGTGCATGAATCGCAAAAGGTTGGTTTGCAGGTGTAACAGGTTATCAAGAAAGCAAATGGAATGATGGCTTTCTTTGCTAGAAGGACTGAATTTAAGAGCAGGGAGGTTATGCTGCAACTATACAGGGCACTGGTGAGGTCGCACCTGGAATACCACATGCAGTTCTATTCTCCTTGAGGAAAGATGTACTGGCTTTGGAGGTGGTGCAGGTTGACTTCAGAGATGAGGAGATTAGCTTATGAGTAGAGATAGAGTCACCTGGGACTATACTTGCTGGAATTCAGAAGAATGAGTGGGGATCTTATGGGAACACAAAATTATGAAAGTGATATCTAAGATAGAGGCAGGAAGATTGTTTCCACTGGTAGGTGAGATTAGAACTATGGGACATAGCCTCAAGATTCGTGGAAAAAATTTAGGACGGAGATGAGGAGAAACTGCTTTTCCCGGAGAGTAGTCAATCTGTGGAATTCTCTGTCCAGGGAAGTAGTAGAGGCTACCTCATTAAATATATTTGACACAGTTAAATTTTTGCATTGTATGGGAATTAAGTGTTATGGGGAAAAGGCAAGTAGGAGGATCTGAATCCAAGGCTAGATCAGCCATTATCTTATTGAATGGTGAAGCAGGCTCATTGGGCCAGATACCTACTCCTGCTCCTAATTGTGTTCTTATGAACTGTAGACGCCCTAATCACATTTTGAAAAACCTGAAACTGATTAGTTCCAAAATGTGAAAGTTGTCATTTTCTCTTCATGAATTTTCTTGTACTATTTCACTGAGATACAAGGATACCCATTCATATTTGCCATGACCAGGAATAAAAATTTGTTTTTCCTTGCAAATTTCCATGTGATACCTTTAAAAATTCTATGGAATGTCATATTAATTGGCAGCTAGAAATGGTATGTCAAGGTAGTGATGGTGCTCTGCCATTAAATAATTTGTACAATGGAGGATCTTGCCAGACCACATCACTGCAAATTAACCAATGTGTAAGCCAATCAAGGAACACTCCCCTAGTTGAATTCCAGCTTTTGTGGACATTTTGTTCTGGTATTATATTTATATTTACTGAATTTATTATATTTACTGAATTTACTGAATTATATTTACTGAATTTAATTTCATAATTGTCACAGAGGAATAAAATTTTTTTCCCTATCAATTTTCTAAGATGTCAAAAACCTTCCATTCCCATTGTGGATTGTTATTATGTATTTACACCTTGACATTTGAAAACAAAATATCAGAGCAAGGATGGGGATGAGATGGGAAAAAAACCTATGCCTTCACTAGAAATTTATGCACATTCACTTCAGCAGGATGCAGGTCAGAACTATTCCTGCCACAACCCCCTATAATTAAAACAGAATGAGCATTCAATGCCTATATGAAAGCTTCCCCACCCCTGGATGAGATCAGCTCATTTAGAGCAAAGTGAGCATTAAACTTGAATTGTTTCTGAAATGTTTCAGTTACTTGATGAGGATTTAAATACATTGGTGTTTTTGGTTTCTTTGAGTATTCCTTTAGTTTGCAAACAATGCAAGATTACTCTTTCCAACAGGCCACCGTGTTAAAACAAAAGTCTCCACAGTTAAATTTCATTCACATTCTAATTGAGGCACTTTATTCCTATAAATATATAATCCAGTTTTGTAATAATCCTTCTAAACAGGAGCTGATATAGGCCATGTGTAGCCACTGAACCTGCTCCAACATTCAGTTCATAAGATATTTATTAGTCACATGAACATCGAAACAGAGGGAAATATGTCTTTTGTATTACTGAGAATGTGCTGGGGGCAGCCCACAAGTATCCCCACTCTTAGGACTCCAACAATAGCATGCCCACAGCTCCTAACCTGTACGTCTTTGGAAGGTGGAAGGAAACTGGAGCACCCAGAGGAAACCCACATGGACATGGGGAGAGCGTACAAACTCCTTACAAATAGTGGCTGGAATTGAACTCAGGTCACTGGCACTGTAATAGCGTTACACTAACTGCTGTTGTGGTGTGTGTGTGTGTGTGTGTGTGTGTGTGTGTGTGTGTGTGTGTGCGCACGCGTGTGTGCACGTGTGTGTGTGTATGTGTGCACACACGTCTTTACATGTATGGATTTGTTGCACGTTGCTGTGCTAAACAGTAGCTGTTGCTAGCTACAGTTCAGAGAGAGAGACACACACACACATCTGTGGCTGGCAGGAAGGAGTTGTCTTCAGTAATTAATGTAATGAAATATTCATCTGCACTACCTTTTCAGTAGTCTCACAAATTAGGCTGTAACACTTAATGTCTGCACTGCCTCCGTTTTTATTATAATGGCAGGTTTTGCATCCGCAATTAGGACTTATACTGACAGTTACAATTTCCAAGGGATGGTAAACAGCATGGTGTATGAGAAGCGTAATCCACGTGCAAAGCCCCCATCTCTTTAACCTTGTTGTTTTTTGTGCAGAGGTTACCTTTTCCCGACAGTGCAAAATCGACTTGACATAACTGTTCATCAGTTTCAAGGTTCTCCCTCGAGGTATTTACATCAAATCAGCCCAGTCAAGCTTCAAGTTGAAATTGGCAGCCCAGAAACTGACAGGGTTGGGACTGGGAAAGAGACAGCACATAGGCAGCGAATTGACAGCAGCAGGGTGAAAGAGACAAAGCTTCTCGGCTTCTGTGGAAAAAAAAGATCAGCCCTAACAGTGCAGGTCAGCAGTGACACAAGGCACTTCATCAGTGCTAGTGTGTGGTTGTATGCTTTTTATTTTTGGGATATGGGGTTGCATAGGGTAGTGGTGTGAGGTTGAAGGAGAGGAAGCTACAAATATAGCAATCTGGAGGGACAAAAAAAAAGGAATTTGTTTAAAAAAACACCCTGTTCTAAAGTTAAAGTGAAGGCTCATGAAATTTTGTTTTTTTCTGGTTTGTATAAGAGACCATTAAAAACAATATTAAAATATTATTCATTTCAAATAAATATTGTATCGTCTTCTTTTAATAGCTGACTTGTGTAGTGATTGGTGGGATTTCTAAAGACCAGCAAAGACGCTGGCCAATCTCAAATAGTTCCCTCGCAAAAGTTATTTGAACAGAAAAAAAAGGCTCAAGTAGGTCTTATCCAGTTAAGTAATGTGTGTAGGGGCAAAATAGTTTAAAATGGTGTTATCAGACTTCCAGCTAAAATTGTACCTTTTTTAATAATAACATGGTAATCGATAAAGTAAATAAGAGAACTGCTTAAGGTGTCCACTGTGATTCAAAGGAAATAAACAGCAGTCTTTCATTCTCCGTCGAGACACAATGGAAAGTTTTGGGTGTGTTGTGAAGAAAAAATGCACAGACCCCCTCAGTTTCTGAATAGTTCTTTGATAGTGCCTGGGCAGTCGAATGGCTGAAAAATGTCTGTCGTATGTCCATTCAAGTAATAAAGGTTCACCTTATAAGTTAAACGTTCTTTGAAATACTTCTCTTCAGCTCTGCATTTGACAGGCACTAGGCATCTATTGATGCCTTTTCGACAGGCAGTGTTGAGCTAAAGTGGTGTGACCAGAGAGTTTTGTTAAGCTGTGAACAAAAGATTGGAGATGCCTCACTGGCATTGTCCACGCATATATAGGCCTTGTCACAGTTTTACTTGATTTAATGCTCTGGTTATTCTTATCTGTGCTTTAGACCTTTTTTTTCAAGGTGCAGGCAAGGAACTCTGTAACTAAACTGTACGAATTGAAGGATTGTTTAGTTGTGTGTCTGTGAGAGATGGAATTATAGTTTCTCTCAGGTTGCTGTTATAAAAAGAAGTGTTTGCTATGAGATTTAAATGTGGGGGGCGCTTCATAGAGGTAGTCAAGGGAAGCGTCTCTTGTCTGGAAAGCATGCACGGCAGGTCAGGGTGCGAATTTGCAGGGGGCCGCAGCCAGTGTAAAGCCCCCAGAAGCAGGTACTTTGTTCCCTGTCAAAAATCAAAAGCCACACCAGTTATGAAAAGCTTGGTGGCATTACGTTAAGTCATGACAGCTACAGTTGTCATAGTTTCCACAGCATTACATTATTGTGAATATCCCCAGAGAGGTCATGACACATTCATCTCCCCTTCAAATTCAAATGCTTCCCCTGCCCCCACCTCCTTGAAAGTTATCCAAAATTTGAAATAGTTTGCCATCCATGTAAAGTATTAGATCAACTGAAGTTATTACCTACTGAGAACGAATAGCCTGTGCTATGTTTGACTCTGCGGCCAAAACCGATCTAATATTCAAGAGTTTCTCTGTTAAATTACATTATATACATGCTTCTGAGGATGTTGTTAATTATGGAGTGGGTGAGAGAAGGGAACTGGACTATAAGAGACAGAAATATGAAGTAAAACCACAGAGGACAAGATAGAAACCAGAATAAAAAGTGATACCTGCAGATAGATCCATTCAAGGATAGGGTAGAGATACTTATAGATACACACTGTGGCATAGATACTATGTATAGAAATACACAGATACATATGCATTGACACACAGGCTCTAACAGTCACATCCAAAAATATATCTCCTTACTTGTCACTTACATTGTGTGCATCATCATCTGAGATTACTCTTCAGGAATATATATTAGAAAAACTCTCTATAAAAATGGCTTATCTTTGGAGAAAAGGATTTAACTTTGGGCTCCAAAAAGTTGAGGGGCTTAATGGTTTGAAAATAATAGAGAGGTGCCTGGGTGAAAAATATCATTGGGATCCAAATAGTTAAAGACTAGATTTAGAGGAAGCCTTTTCCCTTACCACTATTCATCCCATCCGATCGTTACGTCCTGCTTGAACAAACTGATAGTCTGTGTTTTGTTTAATACTTTTTAGGACTGTAATATCAAAACCTGAAAAATCAATAGTGTAAAATCCCACAAATATTCATCCACAGTGTAAAAGTTGCAAAAGAGTCAAACATAATGTTAAAGGAAGTTCCTTTCTTCCATCACTGGTATGCAAGTATCCCCAGAGCATGTATTTAAATAAAGTTATGGCAGTCTCGACTCTCTTTAGTCCCATTCCCTCTGTTGAATATTTTGGATAGATACAAACACATGCTATCCCTCAGTTTGAGGGGTGTTAGAAATCAAATTCGGTTTAGATCAAATGTTTAAAGTTGAATTTGTGCTTCTGTTACAAGCAAGACGGGAATAACATGACACTGATGATGTGTTTGTAGGGCTATGATCTAGTATGATCCAGTTATCATACCCTGTGGTGGGCAAATAGATTCCTGTCCTGAGCCAAGAAGGTAAAAATTTGTTCTTTAAAAATAGATGTTCAGATGCACTGTCTGGGTCCGATCTATTTCTCTCTGGGTAGCTCAATCTTCCACTGAGGAGGCTGACACTAAGATTTTGACATTACAAATGATTGGCTGTTTGTACTGTCAGTTACATTTTTCTCAAGTGGATTGACTGGCAAGTAAAGCGGGGAATAGCATCAAGAGTAGTATCGACTATGATCCGAAGTTTGTCCACATTGATTTTACTTTACTGGCCAGAGAATGGAGGACAGGTTTGTCCATTGTGTTGTGTGGTTAACCAGACACTTCAGCTGGGCTGTAGGTTGTCTTGACACTCTAGCTTACCCACTTCAGTGCCCATGAAGTGGTAAGCTCCTCTGCTTATATAAAGGTTCTACTTGACATATGTCACATACAAAGATACCAAATGTCTGGCAGTGAGTTACATGGCTCAATCCAATGGTTCCAATGACATCATGAATTGGGAAAGCTAAATTTAAATGGTTAATGAAAGCCAATACAAATCCTTTTTCATATTAGTGCTCAGACTCACAGCCAGCCCTTTGTTCATTTGTGTGCAATGGGTTTAATAACCTACTTTTTGTTTACTTCTTTTTAGCACATTGTCATGATACAGAGTTTGTGACAATGTTAATGCATCTTCATTCTAAGTACATACTTAATACCTCCTCAATAGCAAACATCTTTCCATTCATAGCATAGTTTTTATTGTAGCATCAACATCTCCCCTCAGCAAGACTTGCTGCATTGACTCTGCCCGTACACATTGCATGGACTATGTTGAAGCACAATAATAGAAATTCACTCAAAAAGTATAGTTTTAATGACTTTAACATTCATATGCAACAATGTTTACAGCAAAAATATGCATCACCCTGTTTTGATGCAAATGGAATCATGGTACCTGCAATTTGGGATATGCTGCATAAATAGTAATTCTGCAAGATTTCTAAATTGTTTCTACAGAGGCAATTGGGATCTACTTAGTAGTTTTTTCCACAAGGTTTTATATCTTCTCCCACAAGGCGGAATGACATTTTTATGTAAAGACATTTTAATAAAATACAGAGAAGTAATGGATTCTATGTAAAATAGCATCAGCGTTTGTTGAAATTGTTTGGCATTACATTGATGATAATTTTCTAATTACTTTTAAAAAGCATTTTGGTGTATATTTCTTAAAGGGACCTGACAAGTGGACAAAGTGAAACAAACTCCAGTTTTTGCCTTAGACTGGGAGAGGACATCCAAAGGGTGCATATTGTAATGGTTCAGTATTGGAATGAAATTGATCTTGAAAGAAGTATAATCCCATCTTGATAGGATCGGCTCTCTGCTGTAAAGTCAGTTCTACGTGCCATTAGTATGGTATCCTTGATGTTTTTCTCCAAGCTGTATCTACTTCATTTACCTTCCCATATGAAAGAGTAAAATGTCTGCATTCTTATTATCCTTTCCAGCTAAGTTTGTTTAAACTAACTGAGCCTGTTGAATATTAAACTCCCCTGATGCTATTACTTTTGTTGTTTAACAGTTTTGAGGATAATCAGTATAAAAGTTTTGGGGTTAAGAATAGAATTGGTAATGAAGGACATTATTTATAGTTTTTGTTTAAAAAAACTTTAAATTAAAATGGTGTTTGAAAAAAGTGCCTGGACTTGCAGGTACATCACAGGGAGATGTTAAAAATTAGCCCTCAGAGCAAGAGAAAACATTGGATAATTTTAATAGAATTCAAATTGAGTATGAAGTCACTTTAGCTGTATGAAGTGAATACAGAAGTCAGAATTAAACTGTGACCGCCAAAATCCTTTTTTTGTGAATTAATGTGTATTTTGATGTTTTAATTAATTTTTACATTATTACTTCCTTTATTTAGTAATGAGGCAAAATTAATTAATAATAATTATAAAAAGAGTAATACATTCCCAGGAAGGTTATAATAAAGTAATTACAAATTAAAAATGGAATGTTGTAGTTTTACTTTGTGAAGTAGGTAATGTGAAATAAAATAATTTAAGAGGAAAAGTCTCTTTCATTTGCAATAGCATTGCATCTTTTCACCCATATTCAGTACAGTTGATTAAAAGCATTGATTATATTTAGCTTCTCTACCTTTGCACCAATAATAGCTTGACCAAATGAGAAAACAGGTGCAAGTATATTTAAAAGTAAAATTGCAAATTAGCATTGAAAATTGGGAAATTGTCTGCAGAAATTGCTCTTAATTTCAGTCAGTGACAACATAATTTATCCCCCTCAAACACAAGATAGTGCTTAAATGAACAATTACCTCCTTCTCCACGTGCAGTCTGCAGGTGAAAGTGTTTGCTAAATATTTAGGCTATGTGAGGATGTTTTCTCACATTGAATTTTGTCTAAGACTTGGAATAGACTCCTGCAGCATTAAATGCACGCAGGGAGCTAGCTTAATAGTTTATTTTTTCAAGGTGGAGAAATAGATAAAGTTTTCTTTCTTCTCTGGAAGAAGTTAAGTTGCTTGTGGTGTGATCGTTGCACATAGAACCTGTTAACTCATTGTGGCAATCTGCACCTGAACAAGTGCTGAAATTGTTCCATGGGCCTGCAGGATTTGATCCTGTGCATTTCCTGCATTGGCACTCCATTTGCAAATGGTGTTAGAAATAAGCCAAGCATGATTTATGGGACCTTTGGTCTTTTGCTCGTCTGTCGTTATAAATCTGATTGTGAAAAGAACTTAAGTGTTGAATAGTTTTATTGAAATAACATGAAATGTAAGGTGGATATGTCCTTACAGTAGATGGCTGTGAATAGTATCATATTTTAAGATTAAAGTGAGACCAAAGTGAAAACTTCATGCAGCACCTTGGAATTGTGAGGGATGTCATTCTCACATTTATGTATATT
This sequence comes from Rhina ancylostomus, assembly GCA_030265395.1. NCBI lineage: Eukaryota > Metazoa > Chordata > Chondrichthyes > Rhinopristiformes > Rhinidae > Rhina > Rhina ancylostomus. The sequence goes on from JARFYF010000001.1 coordinate 21,533,366, forward strand.
TAGGTACGTCAAACTGATCAAAACCATTCCAGTACATATGGACAGTTAAGAGTTTAATGCCATGCTTAATAAAACACGTTAGAACAGTTTTTGGTTGGTTTCACTTGAGACAGTGCTTGTGATCTGTTTCAAATAGCATATTTAACAGTACATTGTACATAGATGAGACATTTATAAAATATACATTCTATTTAAATTTTGTGATTGTGCAATATATGAATGTACCAGTTTGCACAGTACCTTTGATGTGGTTTAAGTCAGAAATATTAAAATGTATTCTGTAATACAATATTCACACTTATGCAGTGTTTACTATTTTCCTCTTCCTCCAATTTTCTCCCCAGACTATTCCTCTTCTGAATGTAAAGACTCATGCTAGGGGACAGTTCCATTAAGTTCAGATGACCTCTGGTACTTCCCCCAAGTGGTCTTACAGGTGGTCTGTACAAGTGTGTATGATTATCTAGTAACTATTTAAAAGGATGTGTTTGTACTGAATGCATCAATTTAAAAAGGATGTTTATGTAGTAACTGTACTCTACCTAAATGGATGTCTTCCTGCAATATGCAATCTAGTTAAATATTTATACATAGTGTGCTCTACCTGAATATGTTAGTTTATATGATAGCTGTGCTTTATTTTAATCAACACAGTTATACCTTGCATGTTGTATTTCCTGGCACCCATTTATGCAGGATATGCTCAAAGTAAATATGTTAATATAATATGTGTACTATTTGTTCTGTTTAAAGGAATATATTTGTGCAGATGTGTTTGACATGGAGATGATTATATAGTATATGGACTTTACTTAAACAGGGACATTTATTTTGTATTGTCTATATAAAGAAATACATTTAGGTAGTGCATGCTCTATTTCAGTCAGCATGTTTATACTATATGTGCTCTATTTAGGAGGACACATTTACTCAGCATGCGCTATATTTTAACATGTCTGTGACTGCTTTATGTGCTCTATTGAATACAATGGTCTGTATATTACCTGCATTAAATTTAAATGTATGTTTTTATACAGTATATGCTCATCTTAAATAAATGTAATTTTACAGTACCTGTACACAGATAAGATGAACACATGCAAAGATGTATGATTTTTTTTTAAAAACTCACCTACACAGTTCCCATCTTCTATTTAAGTGGTTTAATTTATATTATTTTTGCTTATTGAATTGGACAGTAAATTTGATGGGCTTTTATGTTTGATCCATACACGTTCTTTTCTCATACTATGTGGAAAAGGCAGTAAACTTGGCGATACCAGAGTACTCCAGTTCAGACCCAAAAAAAGACGCTATATATTGTGCACAAGAACACAAAAGTACAAGACAATAGGAGCAGGAGAAGGCCACCAGGCCCCTCAAGCCTGCACCGCCATTCACTATGATCATGGCTGATTTATGCTGGCCTCAACTCCTATTCTGTGCCAGTTCCACATAATTCCTTGATCCTTCAATTCCAGAGATTCACTGCCATCTGAGACACGAAATTTCAACACACTTAAATGACCAACCCCTTATTTTGTAGCAATTCCCCTTGTTCATGACTCTCTCACTACTGAAAACATCTCAACATCTACCCTGTCAAGCTCCTTGGCATCTTTTATGTTCCTCTCATTCTTCTAAACCCCAAGGAATACGAACCCAAGCTGTATAATCTCTCTTCAACCTCAGGAATTAGCTTGGTGTATCACCTTTCTATCTCCTTTGGAATGCCTCCATTGCTACTATATCCTTTTTCAGGTAAGGGGACAAAATCTGTGCACAGTATTCCAGGTGTGACCTCACCAACAACCAGTACAACTGTAACAAAATCTCCTTATTCTTAAACCAACATGCTGTTTGCCTTCTTCACTATGCATTGGACCGGCCAGCTAACTTCCTGTGATTCATGCACTCGAACATCAAGTTCCCTCTGAACTTCCCTCATTTGCAGTCTCTCTCCATTTGGATAATATTCCACCTGTTGATTGCTTTTACTGAAGTGCGTGAGCTCACACTTATCCATATTAAACTCCACTTGCTAGGTTTTTGCCCAGTCACTCAATCTTATCTATATCTCATCATGGAATCACAATATTCTTATCACAACATGCACTTCCAACTATTTTTGTATCATCAGCAAACTTAGAAACCTTACATTTTATTCCCTCCTTTAGGTCATTCATGTGAGTAGTAAACAGTTGAGGGCCAAGAACCGATCCCTGGGGTACCGCTCTAGTTATATCCCTCCAACTGATAAGGACCCATTTATTCCATCTCATTGTTTTCAATGTGACAACTAGTTTTCAACCCATGCTAACACATTTTTTCCAATACTTTGGGCTCTTATGTTATGCACCAGCCTCTTATTTGGCATCTTGTCAAATGCCAAGGGGCTGTTCTCTGTGTTAAACTCCTGTTTTTCTTCCAATTACATCTAAGAGGACTTTTATAATATATTATAAACTACTTTAACATATTGGGTGCAAAATAAATGAAAGAGACATTGATTTAGTCATAGTACTGATGTTTTTGATAGCTCCTGCAAATGCTTGAATGATCACAATCTGTCCATTTTTTCTTGAGAAAGGAACAAAAGTTGGAAAAAATAGCAGGTGAAATAATCTGCACTTTATCTAGCATTAGGCAATAATAATTGGCTACCAGGAATTAATTGTCTAGAATAAGAGAGAGCTACAAATGGTACTATAATAACTTTTGATAAATTGTAAGATTTTGCATGAGTTTTGCTTAGCTTGTGTAATCTAACTTCTGGAATGTGCTGTGTGACAGAGATAATGTTTGAATTATGCTTTCTATAATATAAGACACAAAAGCAAGCCCCACATAGGGAAAGAAAACAGCCTAACCTCCACGGGGTTAATTCAGCTATGCATTTCTGCCTTGCCACTTGTTCCAAAAACCATATTGCAAAAATGATTCTTTCAATAAAGTTAAGGGGAAAAATCCACAACTTTGTTTTTTCTAGGTTTAATTAAATCATATACATTTGTCAAACTGCTATCTTATTGCAAACTAAAATACATATGTGCATTGCCTATATGGTGTTCCATGACCTGTCACAAAGGTAGAAACTCTTACAGCTAAGTAACAAATTGCCAGAGTTTTATTTGGTCTGACATTGGATGTTTGTATTTTTTATTTGGCTGTGTCCTGGAACTGAAGATGCCTCTTTCTAAGGCATGCCAAACCTGGTTAATATGCCACTTTTTATTTCCTAACTTTAATAAGGTACACCTAATGCTTGTTCTTCACAGTAAGCATGTAGCCGCTTTTTATATGCTTCCTTTATGCTTCATCGAACCACTCCAGTGAGCAGGTTAGGCAATATTTCATAAGGTATTCTGGGATTTTGTGAACCTTTCAGGAAATAAATTGTATTCGACAAGTTTAGTGTGAGTGAGCTGCCTGAGGAGCACTGAAGGGAAGAAAATAAATGCAGGAGATATTGGGAAACCTAGTTTGGTACTTACGTGTTTGCATTATGTTTATATGTTGTAAGCATGTAAGCATGCATGTTCTGTAACTTGTGTTGTATTTGCATGTTGCATGCCTACATTCTGAGTGTTGGTACCCCATAACTTTATTGTTATTTATTGTTCTGTTAGTAAACAACTTAATTGACCCTTTCCATTTTTCCTACCAATACCACAGTTACATAATCTTCTGGGACTTTTCCTGCGCACATTTAAACCATCAATCTGATTTCAAGTATCCCAGGAGCACATCTGACCTAACGTAAGGGGGGTCTGTCTCTTGGGGGTTGATGTAAATGCCTGCATTCATACAAGGTTGTGATTCTCAATTTGTTTTCCGCAACTGTTACCTGGAATTTTATTGTTTGCATTCTACAAACCCACAGAAGGGTATGTGACTCACAAGAATAATGTCGATTTAATTCTTATTCACAAAAGATTCTCTCCTCAGCCCCTAGAGAAGAAGGTATTGCCAGCTATCAGTTATATTGTTGAAAATGAAGAAACACACAGATAATAGATGGAAGGTTTTATAAAACTTGCAATTAAGTCATTTATTGCAGCTGGTATTCTTCCTCCCCCCTTCTTTGATAGTGTTTGGATTCCTAAAGATGACAGCAACCTATCACCTCACCCAGGTCTCTTTTCCACGTAAGGATTCAGATATTAAGTGTTGACAGCGGATTCACAGCATGGCATTACCTGACATTTCTACACCAGGCTTGGATGAATTATTTTAAGTAGAGTTGATATCAGCAAATTTTATCTATGTAAATGGAAGAAAAGACAAAGGATAAATCAATTAATTAAAAAAAACTCAAGTAACAAGCAAAATTATATTAAATGGGTGCTTTTGTACATTCCAGTTCTTGGTTAAACTTACCCAAACAAGCAGTAGTACCTGCTAATTGAAGAAAGATTATTTATCTTCAGAGTGTTTAATGGGCTATTTTCATAGTCCATTATTTTTGGTCTTGGATTGAATAATTTGGTAATCTGTCTTCTGATTCTCTCTGAGGGGGAGGGGAAGGGGAGGCATCGCTCTCAGCTCTAGAGCTGTCAGTTGGAAAACAATCCCTAATTTTAGCAAACACACTGTTTGCTTATATCCACATAATGTAACTTGCACGCCTAGGATATGCAGCAAATGGGAAAGCATGCATGGATTTCACAGGTAACAGGATTACGTGAGCATATAATTGATCCATGTGGGAAAAAAAAGACAGAGCTCCAAATGTGTCTATGCTTTGAAAATGAAGTTTATGAAATGGACAATCATATATTTGAAGCAATCAATATGTCAATTCCAACAGGTCACAGTGCCAGCTATTTTGTAAAGAGTGTGTACACACTTGCAATCTTTTTCTCTGCCTGAGCCCAGTTCACAGATGGGATCCCATGGTATTGATAGGAATAAAATCACAAAACATTTGGAAGACTTGGCAAAAGGGTACGTTTGGGGTTGAAGGTAAGGAGGAGTGGGAGTAACACTGATGGTGGTTAATCCCTCTAGCATATCTTTGGCCAATTTACACTTGTTGGTAACTAATCAAACATATGTTCAGGAAGTATTAGTAACCACTGAGATCAATGGCTATTTCTAACATTTTATTATTTCTATGGGGTGAGTGTGTGGTGTTGTGGGGGTTTGCGAAAGGCAAACAGAAATCCTGCCATCTCAGTTACTCACCCAACAGGACAAATAATGTATGTTCAAATGCAACAAGTATTAGTTCAGCCATGAACGCTCCAGATTAGGGTGCAAAACTAACTGGACTTTGAGTACCAAAAGTATCAAACCACCCATTTGAAGCAAACAAGTACAGAATGTGCATTAGAGTTAGCACTGCAATCACATACAAAACTGTCAAAGTTTAAAAGTCCCTAGAGCTCCTTTTTGCTTTCTCATCTGGCTATGCGTGTCAATGAAAGGAAAGGGTCCATTGCCCTGTATTCTTAAGAGCTCTGGAAGCTTGTCCATAATGATGAAAAGAGGCTTAAATCTGTAGTGTATAGGTCGGTGAAAAGGAACAAGATTTAACGGAATTTAATATTGCATCCTATTTCACCATAAACAATAAAGCAAAAATTAACATTAACTACACAATATTGCCAAAGAGAGAGCCAGCTGTTAATTAAGCACCCCACACACTGCTTTTTACACTGTTGTCCCTGCTACTCTTTTATGTCTGCATGCTATGCATAATATAAGTACTGGGCTGCAAAACAGCTTACTTCTGGGGCAAAACTATACATTAACCATCTAGTGAAGAAACTGCTTTGCAGAGCGTCACAATATTATGACCTACTGCTGCGCTATGATGTGTAAAATCTGTTTCAATTTCTGCTGTTCTGACAATTTCACTTAATAAACCTCAAAAATGGTGAAGCCTTTTACTTGTTCAAATAAACTTTAATATTCTGAAAAAAAATAATTCCCATTCCATTCAGAAGCATAGTGTTCTGGTAACTGATATATCATGACTTTCTAAAGGACCCATGCTGTGCAGATTTTCTGTCTTGCAAGCTCGACTTTTCTACATGCACATGCAGGCCAATTTGTAGAGATCAAAAATGGTTAGAGGCATATGAATTGCTATTCTTTTCAGAGCATTATTCTTTTTGAGATATGTTAGGATGCAATATAACTTTTTGAATCTCTACAGAATCTCTGCTTTTGCTTCTGTCACCATTTTGTGCCTCTGCTAATTAGCCAGTGCTTACCAATTTTGTGCTGCAGCTCCTGTCTGAAAATTAACATATTTTTATTGACAGCTTTCTTTAAAGTATATCATTTTAATTAAAGAGTTGTACATTTCCTGATATTCCTTGCTCTGTCCTTATGGTTGATTCACAGTCAACAAATTGGAACTTCAGAAACCACATGTATTTATTTTACCAGTTTTCAAAGGTGACTGGAAACACTTATAAGTTGACCTCTGATTGAACGGAGAGCATTGAAGAAAGCTTCCTTTTCTTGGTTAAACAGTCTAACCCGTTTCCTGAAGCATTCAGGAGCAAATTGTACCTGTGCCACTTTACAAAATCTATTTAAATTACAGGTCCAAGAATAAAAATTGGTCTCATCATTACATCATAAATGGGTGTTAAGGTTTCTGCAATGGACAATCTCTAAACTATAGTATAAGGTTTCTGCAATGGACAATCTCTAAACTATAGTATTTCTAAACTATGGCATCTAAACTAACGATTTCTAAACTATAGCATTTGATTTTTCAAGAGCTTTAAATGAAAGAAATCTTCAACAGTACATGCAATGTCACAACATTCAAAGGAACCATATCCACAAATGCCTCCACCACACGTGTCATTGTGCAAGTCAGACATAATATTTTTACTCAGGAGCTACAGGTTCTCATAAAGAAGTGAGCAAATGCAATACAAAAACTGCTATTTAAATCACAGCTAGCAAACTGGAGGGGTGTCACCTTACCAAACTTAAAGAAAAGATCAAGGAATAGGTAGGGCAGAGTTAATATCTATTGGGAACAGAAGTAAAAGAAAATTAAAAATGCATATCATTTGGCTGTCACGTGCTGATCTCTCTTTTCCCTTTTCTCTCTCTCTCTCTTCACAGTGACATCTGCTATCAGGCTAAGCAGGTGTTCCTGTGTAAACGAACGTGGCCTGTTTGTGTTTCACTGTACTTGCTACTGCACAGTCAAATGAGCAGTGTGATTAAGAATCCTGTAAATTTTTGAAAAGGGACGGATGGCTGCCCTACTAGAACCTAATTACAAAGCTCGAACATCCGCGGCTCGGTGCTATCACTGCAGTGGCGAACAGCAGAAATTAATAATATATAATGGCATCATTCTTGCAATTTATAAATGAAGTAGAGTGGGGGAGGATTCTGCTGATGTGCCGTTTCGTGTTAATTTTGCAAGATTGAATAGAAATTGGAATTTTAGTGAGGTGAAACCTCGCTGACATGCTCCTGCAAGTTGTGAACATGGGATTAACACTGCATCCTAAATGTAATGTCCCTATAATTTGATCCATGGTGTTTTAATCTACCAAGTTCAAAGCATCCAGGGTGTTGTGGTTATACCTGGGTTGAAGTCCACAGTGGGATGGCTAAATAGGTGTGTCTCCTCCTAAGGAAGCGTCCTTGCAATAGGCTTCTGTGATTATCATTGCTAACAGTTATGTTAAATGAGTTCAACATAGTTGAGTTGAGCTGGCTATGAGGAATATGGTTTCTCTAAGCCTCCATAAGACACGCCTGCCTTCTGCAAGGTACAAATAACCAGGGTAGATAGTCCAGCTCTATTGAATCAGGGGGGTAAAAACATCACCGAAGGTTCTCCTATCATTGATAAGAATTGGGAACCTAGTCATTTCTAATTTTTATTTCCTTTCATAATTTTAAATATACTTATATCACATGAATAACTCTAAAACACAGGAAAGATGAATTATGATTATTCATTTCATAAGTACTGCAGTGGTATGTGTCCTTTGAATGAATAAATCTCTGCAATTTTACTCATTAACAAAAGCAAAGACTGTTTAAAATGCTTTGAAGATCTGAGCCATCCAGATGTTGTGAACTGTACAAACGTAGGAGATGATCTCAAACTGCTGATTATGTAACTGCAGTGCACCTCACCCAGGGCTGTCTTATTATAAATGAGGATGTTGTTCAATTACAGTTTTTTTTAACTTCAAATTGCAGTCCTACAAAGTCACCAAACATCAAAACCCATAGCCTGTCATAGACCTTTTACATGGCAATGCCACTTGTTTTTGCTGTGACTTATTCCAGTTGTATCCTGTAACTGGGAAAGGGGGAGATACACACTCACCTCAAACTGTCCTATGCATGTCAGTTTATTGCATAGTCTGTACAACTCTTTCACAATAATTGGTAACATGGCTTGACAAGAAATTGAAACAAATAACCAGGCCAGTTCTTTGAGGTAATTTTGTATACTAAATATGATTGTTGTCAGCAAAATGAATGTTCAGGCAGAAGGATTAAGAATCACAGATCAAGGGCAAATTCATAAGACTTGTGACCAGCATAAATTCTTGATAAAATAGCATACTTACGAACATGTGACTTTGAAATGTACACCCACTAGTGGTGAGTATCATGACCTTTGTTAATGCCACATATTAGAGGATGCTCATGCTGCAGTGTACACATATGTTGTGGTAAAACTCTTTTGTCTTTTTCTGAAACTTGGTTATTGTGAATTCATGATTAATTTCCTTTAGAAGTTTGGAGTGAGATAAATGCATAATCCAGTTGGAGATTGCAGCAGATGTTGAGCCTGTATCCTGTCACACCATGTCTGTGTTTCGCAATACAACATCATGCTCATTGTTGCCTTTCTCCCTCCACACCCAACCCTTGACCCTTGACCTGCCATCTTGAATTTAATTGCACCATTAGAGTTGAAAATGAAAGATCATTCAAACTGAAATGAAAGTATGAAATAAATCTTAAAAATGGTCACATTAGGTATCAATTTGCTAGACATACAGATAAGAGTGAGTAAACTTTGTGGTCTGAATAGTAACTTCACAGTTAAAAGCAGCCTCCTTTGCCACTTTGGTGAAATATTCACTATCTGGGCTATTGACTTGAGAGGTACAAATTGATGTCACCAACGATGGGCGCGAAGCATTAAGGGATCATAAGTTTTAGCTTACTTTTGAATGAAGTCTGTTTATAGTCTCATTTATATTGCTAACAAAAGAAGTAAGATTTTACATTTATCTCACACTTTCCATAACTCTGGGATAGCCTCAATTTCTTCATTACCAAAGAAATAGCTATTCCAGTGCATAGAAATGCAACAGCCAATTTGTGCACAGCAAGACACTACAGATAGCATTGGGTAAGTGATCAAATAATCTAGTTTTAAACAATATTGGTGAGAGCCAAGGCAATTAGATAACTTCCCTGCACGAATTTTAAGAGCTTGGTTTCTCACTTCCAAATGAGAGGGACATTTATTGTCTGACCTGAAAGGCTCATCATGTGTGGATTTGCATGGAATTGATAGACCAATGAGTCGATCAACTGTCCAGACTACAGAACCAAGTTTGATTCCTAATCTGTATTGGTTAGTTGATCTCAGCCGTGTGACAACAGTGGGTACTGCAGCTCATCATTTCTGTAGAATTTACCAATGGGAAATATAGTGCAGGGATCCAGTTATCTGGATAGTTTTTGACTAATCCCTGTTGAAATTGTGCCTCTGTGGACACAACGAGGGTGGAGATGATAGCTTTGTGGGGATTGGGGTGAAAGGGATGGGAGCTTAATGCCTGGATTAATGATGATAACCATATTCCTTCAGTAGAAGAGGGGACTGCTGAGTAAAGATGAGAACATCTCTTAATTTCCCCCTCCACAAAAGAGAGATGCTAACAATACAATAGGAAAGAATTGTGAAAATTATGATGGTCCATATGTCATCATTTAAGGCTGTGTACTTTTTCAATTATAGAAACCGTATAATTGAATTTAAAGGAGCAAGGTCAATCTTTTAACTTGTACAGCAGCATTGTTTGTCTTGTTTATGTTTGATGGAAGACGTTGTGGTGCCTTTCACTGAACTTCTTATTCAGTGTAGTGTTACAAACTTATATTTAGTTTACTGAAATACTTGTTAGGCATTCCAACAAAGGGGGTACACCATTGTCACTGTGTGGCAGCCCAAAAGTCACACCCTTGTCAGGAGCCTTCACATCTTATATCAGACATTTGTAATTCAGTTCCCACTATTCTAGGGTCTCATGTGATACCGAGGGAATGCTACGTTGCTGAAGGTGCTACCTTTCAGTTGTTACACCAAACTTCTGTCCATTCTTTTGAGTGGAAATAAAAGATCTCATGATGTTATGTCAAAATAAGAACGGAGAATATCTCCCCGGTGTTTTCAACTACACCATTAACTGACATCATGAAGACAAATGATCACTTTGCTTTCCATGGGAAATTGCTGTGTGCAAATTGGCTGACGCATTTCCTATATTATGACAGTATAAAAGTATTTCATGGGCTTTGGGATATACAGAAAATGGGGAAGATGCTACAGAAATGTATGCCATTTATTCTTTACTATTATAATTGGCAAAGTGGTCTGCTCTAGGTACTGTGCCTATCCGAAGCATCCCTCGAGTGTGGTGTTGCTGTCTCTTTTTTTTAAATGTAGCTTTGTAAAGGATGTGTCTTTTTCTGATGATAACAGTGTAAAAATAACATGGATGTGACAAACGATTTTTACAGATATTTGCAAAGAAAGTTACAGTTCATATGCCTGCAGGGCTGAGCAGATAGTATTTCCTGGAGTTGGTGGGGGTTGGAGACACATGTCAGAATGTCCATGAATAGATTGAGTTGTTCCAGTTTAGAAAACATTGTCACAATAGCCAGCCATGTATGGTTTGAGTAATCTTCCTTGCAGCATTTCTACACACTCTTGAAAATGGGCATTGCTCACTCTGCTACAGGTATGACTTCCAGTACTGAGGGCATATACTGCTGTACCATGGTCAAAGCCCGCACCATGAAGGACGCTGACATCTCCACTGTGGGTGTCATCTCTGTTTCTCAGCTGATCAGTGTGAACCACTATGCAGAGTAGATCTTGCCTGAGGAACCCAAGTGAAATGTTGGAGAGAGAAGTATTTTTAGATGAGATTTACATAGACTTTCAGAATTTTATGTTGGCCTCCAAAAGTAACTGTCAACTCGAGTTGAAGCTCCTGGAAATCTTTGATATGATTTGAAAATGATCTGACTGCCAGGAAATGGAGAGTGGGGATAATGGGTAGATACTAAAATTGGCAGATACCAATCTTGAGTAGAGAATCAAGGACTCAGGGCATTGTTTCAAAACTAGAGCCAGATTTCTCAGGCATGAAGAAACACTTCAATGTGCAAAGAGTGGTAGAATGGTGAGGCTTTCTCACACAAATGACAATTAATGCTTGGTCAATCTTTAATTTAAAATTGAAATGAATAAATTTTGTATGAGCCAAAGATATTACGAGGTATGGAGAACATGGAGAAAGGGCCATGGCCTCACTGAATGGAATAATAAACACACGGACAGGTCCATGGATAGGAGAAGTTTGGAAGGTTATGGGGCAAATGCTGGCAAATAGGTCTAGTTTGGATGGGCATATTGGTCGGCATGGACCAGCTGGGATGAAGGACCTGTTTCTGTGCTGTAAGACTTGATGACTCTAAACTCAATAGGTGAAGTGGCCTACTCCTGTTCCTATTCTTTCTTCATTCCAACATGGGTGCTGTCTGCTCCATGAGGGGGGCTATTTACACCAATAAAGACAAGGCCTACTTCAAGCAAAGCAGGGTTTGGATTAGGTTGGGTACTATCTGCTCTACCGTAGGCACTGTCTATCCATCAATGATATTGGCTACTTTATCATAAACACCACCTGCTATAATTCTACTCTTCATACATCTTCTGAATAATGGAAAGAGCTTTTTAGTGAGAAAGGAGTAGAACAATGCTAAATAAGTGTTCCACCCACCAGATATTACTATCCAACACTCAGAGTAGTGGTCAACATTGCTGATTATCATAAATGGCATCCAATACTATTTAATATTAAACCTTGAGAATCATCAAATTTGAAATAATGTCACTCCAAACAAAATAAGATTTCTTTATTAGTCACACGTACATTGAAATGCTCAGTGAAATGCATCTTTGTGTGGAATGTTCTGGGGGCAGCCTGCAAGTGTCGCCACGTTTCCGGCGCCAACATAGCATGCCCACAACTTCCTAACCTGTACACCTTTGGAATGTGGGAGGGAACCGGAGCACCCGGAGGAAACCCACGCAGTCATGAGGAGAACGTGGCCGGAACTGAACCCCGGTTGCTGGCGCTGTGATAGTGTTACGCTAACTGCTACACTGCCGTGCCCAAATGAAATATAGTGCAATCTCCAACAAATTCCAATGCTTGATACTCAATAGGCTGCAACCAAATCAGAATAACTCAGAATTAAACACAAATGTTGCTGGGAACACTCAGCATATCAGGCAACACCTGTGGAAAGAGAAGCATAATTAGCTTTTCCAGTCAAAGACCCTAGTGTTTCCAGCATTTTCAGTTTTTATTTCAGATCTCCAGCATCTGCAGTTATTTAAATTTCATTTAGAATAGCACAGAGATAATTTTAATAAATGCCTACTGATGCACATTTTATTGCCTTGCAAATCTTTTTAAGGCTTCAGTGAATCTGTGGAGATTCAGAAAGATGTCCAAAAAAAACAAAAGCAGATTTCCTTTTATTCAGCGTACAAAATGTAAAATCACTTGGGTGGATTTTGTCCATGTGCTTTGCATGAGGCAGTGAAAACGGAGGGTGACACTTTGTTGGACTTCATTGCACAAGTTATGGTCTTATAATTCAAAAGAGATGCAGATGAAAAGATGCATCTCCCAAATAAGATGCCTTCCACTCCAGACTCCAGGTGGTCTTTGTTACGTCATTACATGGAATTCCAGATGTGAATGGTTTTGAGGTGCACCAGATCCTTCCCTTTTAAACTGAAAAGTTCAGAGTGACTGAGTTTACTTACAACATCGTAATCAGGCTACACTTAAACAGGTATCAAGAGAGTGAGCAGTTAGTGCGGGATCATAAAGTGTTGCCTCATGGTCAACAATAATTTTTCTTCTCTTCTGCTTTTCTCAGTCTATATGTGTGGCTTACAACTTACACCAGTGATATGGGTCACATCCTTCCATAGTTTTGGTAGTTCTTAGAGTCAGAACTTCTTGGGAGCTGAACCAAGAGTTCTTTTAAGGAAGACACAAGAGACTGCAGGTGCTGGAACCTGGAGTGACAAACAATGTGCTGGAGGAACTCAACAGGTCATGCAGCATCTGTGGGAGGAAAGAAAATGTCGACATTGCGAGTCAAAACCCTGCATCAGTCCTCCAGCAAATTGTTTGTTATTCTGTCAAGGAATATCAATAGGCCAGAGCTTTCTCCTTCTGCTATGTGAGGATATGCTACAACAAGGAAAGTGGGGTAGTTGGAGTGTCATTGGGAATCACTACTTTTGTGACAAACAGCATGAATGGGAGTTCCTACTTTGCAATAATGTTTGGT
>JARFYF010000001.1:21558194-21571108 GCA_030265395.1 Rhina ancylostomus
CTTTAAAAATATAGTTGCATGATGCAAGAAACTTACAGGTAGCCAAGTAGTGTAGTGGACCTCTCAATTACCAGATTCAAACAAGCCAGTGGCAATCATTTGCTGTGTTATATGATTCAAACTGCAGTGCCAACATTGGAACACTCAGAAGGACTGCAGTGATAATGTATTGTGCACCTTAGCAATGCAAATTACTTTGCAAAGGCCCCAGAATCAGTGGATCCTACTAATTCCATATTCCGTTTTGTTGAAATGACATAGGTGAGTATCAGCAGACAGCAGTAAGGATTACTGGAATAGTAATGAAAAGTGAGAGCACTGGCTGATTTCTTTCACATCAAACTCCACCCACACCAGTCCCAGAGTTTCTAACGTATTAAAATAGCCCAAGTATAGGAGCATTGAGACCAATTCATCAGTTGTCCATTGGTTTAGCTGAAATCTACTGCTACAGCATTGATTAGGAATTAAATTTGTGATTTTTCTACTTTGCATAACTTGGCAAGAGAATAAGCCATTGCTTTTACCAACTGAGCCACTCAGATTGAATGAGACGGCAGAGAACATTGCCCACGCACCATCAATAGACTCTGGTTTCTATCAGAGTACGTTTCCTCTCTAAAGTATTGTAGAAAAATTTGCTACCATTTTGTTCACTGTGACAGAGTAACAAAACCTGGCAAACACAATCCATATGTGACAATATGATTTTATTGCAAAACAATAAGAATTGCAAATGGCAGTTCCAGCCTCACAATGTATTTTTTTCTGAGGGAAAGTTTGTACTGCATATAATTTGAGATCTCTCCCCTGTGAAGAAGTACTCAAGTTACATGACAAGTAGTGATTTTTATTCCTTCTCTTGAGTTAATTGTGTTCAAATAAAAAAAGATTTCATGGTTCAAATTGAAGCCAGGTATTGTCCAGTGCAGTTCTGCAGTGGGTTTGTGTAAACGAGGGGCACTTGGGTTACCAGTACCAGGTCTTACAAGACGTGGTGGGCTAGAGAGGATGCAATAGCTCCCAGCTCCTCAGTGATGCTGACTGACTAGAATGGTTTATTTCTTTACTTTAGGCTTCAAGTAAAACTACATACACTATAAGCAGAGACATTTCTCATCGAGGAAGCAAATGCCTTCATTCTACATGTGAAGAAGTCATGAAGCAGTGTTACCTTCCTGGATGGTGCTCTTAAGTTTATTTTTTCCCAGTCAGTCTACATTCTTCGACCAATTTAATAATTGTAGGTTAAGTTAAAGGAGGCAGTAGAAAACAGAATACTGCAGTGAGCCTGTTGATGCTATTGCTGTATCGTGGTATATGTGCAGGGTTAAGGGTGAATGGGGACAGACAGAAGACAGGCAAGAACAAGCTATCACGCATTCAATATACTGTTGCTGAGTAACAGCTGAGTGTGCCAGTCCACACAGAAACAAAGCACAGTTGCCCTGACACTCCAGTGGTGCGGTGTTACTGCCTGGTATGGGTCTGAACTGTACAGGACATGGAGGTTTGTTCCCTGCTCGGAGCTGATTGACAGCAGTTGTGACACTGCAGTTATTTTCACTTGTCCTGAGGTTATAGAAGGGAAAAGGCTGACAGAATTCTTATTCCTGTTTGCTATCTAGCAACTTCTGCCATGGGCATGTCTTCCTGTATAGGTTGAGGACAAGATAGATCTAGACAGGGATGCTTCCTGTGGTCAAATATCTCTGCAACTCTTTCAGCCCAGGGCCGTGGATGAAGTTTGCTACTTGAATGAAGTGGCACTGAGATAGCTAATACTCATAGAGCAAAGTGTTAGCATAAATCAGTGCCTTCAAAGAATAGCACTGAAGAAGAAAACAGTTCATTTGGAAATTATTGATGATAGAATCAGAGTCTTGTCAATTTTACCCATATTAGCTTTAATTAAGGAATACTGCTTCTTGAACATAAATTGCAGAGTGGAAGTAGTATTTTAAGAGATTAATGATTTCAGTGTGTACCACCAGACGTCTTATTTTAAACCTGTATCGAATCCAACAAGCATTTTCAATCTCCTACTGTGAACAGGTACCCATCCAGAAAAGTAGAACAGGCCTGAAAAAACCAAGCCAGTAAACCAGCAAAAAAATGAAACACAAACAAAGCCATAATCAATTTGGGGAACAGCTATAATACTTCCAGTTATGGCTCTCATCTCCTCCGTCAACTACCTTGTTATCCAAGAAAATGAATGCGAAAGGGTTAATAATCAACCAGCAGCTGAGTTCCAAACAATATGGTCATGTTCTACAAAATGTTCTTTAAACAACCACAGAACACAGGACAATGTGCTAAAAGTGAGTTCAGTGAATAAGTCAGCACACGTTGTAAAAAACAGATAGCAGGAGCGATTACAGGGCTATAATCTAATCTCAGGGTTTCGGATGACGTCCAGAACTACTTGGGGGATTATGATGTCATCTGGACCCTCCATAACATTACAATCTGTTAATTGCGCTGTCCACTGAAATATCAAAGGGGACACCTTCATGATCTCAATAGGTACCTTAGCTTCTGTTAATAGGGTCATATTTTTTCTGACAGAATCTCTTTCAGAAACTAGTTGATTCCCACTACAAATCAGTCCTTGAGAGTTTCTGTTGGAAGAAATGGCCTAATCAATGGCACAGCTTTCATTAACGTGCCCTGCTTGTTAGGCTACAGCCGTACATTGAAAACATTGTCAGGGGCCAGTAAGATTTGAGTTCTTTGGATCAGAAATATCGAAAAATATGCATTGCTGTTTTAGAGTCAAAAACACAATCATAAAGGCCTGGGATTCTAATTGCAATTCTGTAACCTCTTTGTTGTAATTGCAAGACCAAGCATCAGAACACTGAAGGGTGAAAGAAGGTGCTTAGATGAATTTTAATTTGGAAACAGTTGTTGAACTGCTGGTGTGAGATAAGTTACATTCAAAGAAAGCTTTTTTTAAAAATCATTCACAGGATATGAGTCTCACTGGCAAGGCCATCATTTATTTTCCATGCCTGATTGTCGTTGAGAGTTGGTGTGTGCCGCCACAGACTGTGAGATGAAGGTACTCTAAAAGTACTGTAATGTAGATCATTCTGGAGTTTTGACTGAGTGTTGATGAAGGTTCAGCAATATATTTCCAATCCAGGGTGGTGTGAAACTTGAGAGAGGAACTTGGAGATGGTGGGGGTTTCCGTATGAATACTGCTTTGTCCTTTTAGTGCCAGGATTTGCAGTTAAAGAAGTCTTGGTGATTGCTAGTATCTGTCTTGTGGCTGGAATGCACAACACAAAATGGAACACAATTGGTGGAGGAAGTCAAAGTTTATGCACACAAACTGCTGGAGGAACTCAGCAGTCAGGCAGCATCTTTGGAGGGAAATGAACAATGTTCAGGGCTGAGACAGGTCCTGATGAAGGGTTTCGGTGTGAACATCAACTGTTCATTTCCCCCCATAGACGCTGCCTAACCTGATGAGTTCCTCCAGCATTTCGTGTGCATTGCTCCAGATTTCCAGCATCTGCAGTCTCTCTTGTGTCAAAGTTTATAATAGTGTGCGGGGTGCCAATGAAGCAGACGGTTTTTCTCTGGATGGTGCCAAGCGTCGTCTCATAAACTTGTGCCTTTTAGATGGTGGAAGGGCTTTCTAAAATCAGGAGGTGAATGACTTGTTGCAGAATACAGAACACCTAACTTGCTCTTTTAACCACAGTATTTATGTGGATGATCTGGTTAAGTTCCTGAGAAATGGAAGCCCTGAATGGGGCAGTCGGTAATGGTAATGGCAAAGAATATTATTGGAGATGGTCATTGCCTGGTACTTCATTGTCAGACATAGAGTATGCCATCAACTGAGGAGATACAAATGGAAATGCAACCAACATTAAGCATCCCCATCCATGATATGATGCACAGAAAGTCAGTTAATAAGCAGCTGATGATGGTGGGGCCTAGAACAAAGCCTGATAAATTCCTGCAACAATATCTCATGGCCGGGATGGTTCATCTCCATCTTCCTTGGTATTAAAGTCAAATGTTGGCCCCTAATTCTCAGTGACTTTACTTATGTAATTTCCCAATGCCCCACTCAGTAAAATGTAGCCTCCATGGCAAAGACAGTCACTTTTGCATTGCTTCTAGCACTTAGCTGTTTTGTTCATGTTTGTACTAAGATCCAAAGTTGAATGGTCCCGGCAAAACCTAAACTGAGCACTGTGACCAAGCTTTTGGTGAGTAAATGCTGCGTGATTGCATCGTTGTTGATCCTTTCCATTACTTAGCTGATAACTGAGAGAAGACTGACAGCGTTTTTTTGGGCATTAGGGAAACCGAGGTAATTTTTGATTTTGTTTAATATATAGTAGTGGAGTAGCTATACTGGAGCAGCTTGGACAAGACAACTAGTTCTGGAGCACGTCTTCAATATTATAGCTTGGATGTTTTCAGGGCCCATACTTTCTGTTCTGCCCTTTGCCCTTTATTGATGTTATGGGGAGTCATTCTGATTTGCTGAAGACTGGGTTTGTGATGGCGGGAACCATGATGTGTAATCCACATGGTACTTCTTTATTCTTCAGTGTTCAATATCTAAAAGATACGCAGCAAGTGCCAACTAAGCTATTTTTTCTCGGTTACTTTGTTGCTGGTGGAAGTGGGACAGAATACTGTTGTGTCATCTCTTTAGGAGGCATTTTGGAGACTATTTGTCAGTCGTAGAGTGATAAGGAAAATGAAAAAAAGACTTGGACATAATTTTGGAAGCATTTCTATCAGTGATTGACAAGGAAAAGATAAAAAGCTTCCACTTCAAAATAAAAAGAACAAGAGGCTTTGGAAAAGTTTGTGGTGCCCTGGAATGTTGTGGTTGCCAGGAACATAAGACCATAAGACATAGGAGCAGAATTAGGCCATTTAGCCCATCAAGTGTGTTCCACTATTCAATCATGGCTGATTTTTTTTCTCAACCCCATTCTCCTGCCTTCTCCCGGTAACCCTTAACTCCCTTAACCAATTAGGAATCTCTGCCTTAAATACACCCAATGACTTAGCCTCTATGGCCCTCCGTGGCAATGAATTCCACAGATTCACCACCCCCTGGCTGAAGAAATCCCTCCAAATCTCATTTACAACGGGGTATCCCTTTATTCTGAGGCTGTGCCCTCAGGACAGGGTGCAGAAATTTAAAAAGGTGGACCTAAAAAGAAAGAAAATAGAAAGAACAGACATTTATGTGGCTCCTTTAATGAACTCAGGCCTTGCCAAAACACTTTACAGTCTATGAAGTACTTTCGAAGTATAGTCACTGTTGTAGGGAAACCCAGCAGCCAAATTACACATTGTAGTTCCCATAAACTGCAATAAGATAATGATCAGATTGATAGGTTATTTTTTTAGCAATGTTAGTTGAGGGATAAATGGCGGCTAGAGAGAACTCACTTCCCAACTTCAAAATGCTGCTCCAGGACTTTTAGCTTCCACCTGAGGGGACAGATGGGGTTCTTGGTTTAGTGTCTCTGCTGAAAGACAGCCCTCCAACAGTACAGCAGTTCCTCCACATTGAACTAAAGTGTCAGCCTTGATCTTTCACTGAAGTCCCAGAAGCTGAATTTTCATTGGTAAGTGCATCGGAGAAAAAAAAATAAGCAACTTGAACAAAAATAAAAACTCTGCATGCCCTACCCTGTTAGAAGGGGCAGGAAATGATGCATTCTTTTGCCGGGTTCATTAATGATTGGTATTGAGTTGGTGACGGTACACCTGCAGTATATGCCACAGAGTAACCTCAGTGTTCAGTGCCGTGGTTGTGCCAGCTTCCGTTGCTACCAATCACCCTGTTAGACTGACCTTCTTACTGAATTTCGTGATTGTATAATCTAGCTTCTGTGCTTGGAAGAAAGGCAGGCATTTACACTTTGGCAAGCTCAGGCTCCACAATAAGTGTGTATAGTTCCACAGTGGTTCCATTATGCTGTACCGCCCACCTTCAGCACCCTGGTCCCCATCACAGCCCTGTTGTGGAATAATTGTTCTGTGCATTGCTGAGATTCCCGACTTGTAGTATAATGAAAGCTGGTGTGAGCAGTCAAAAGCCAAGCTGAAAGGAAAGATTTTTCTTCTGTGAAATTATCCTGTGAACTACAATTTTTCAAGATGTTTTTAGTGTTGAGGAAAATTGCATTTTTTTCCTAGCCCACCAAAGCAAGATTTTAACCCACCACTGATACTGTAGAATTCAATCAGCAAAAAAAAGAACATAAATTTGTCTTCTCTCCATCTCTCAACAGAGACCTTTAATTCTTGGAGTCTTTTGTACTTCATTTCTTGTGTAATCCAGCTGCAAAATAAAAGAAAGCTTTTTTTTTCGAAGAAATGACCATGTGAAAACAGAAATTCAGTGTTCAAAGCTAAATATCACTTCAAAATCACCTCAGCCAAGCTCTGTGGGGAAAGTTAATGGATATACAGGTTATTGGGCAGTACAAACTGGGAAACTCATGAGTGGTTATCGATCTGAATAGGTCTCATGGTTCTGACAATTGGTCATCAACTTGAAACATTGATTCTGTTTCTCTCTCCACAGATTCCAGCTGATCAGCTGAACTTTTTTCAAGCATGTTCAGATTTTGTTTCAGTTTTCCAGCATATGTAACCTTTTACCTTTTTGGGAATCTTACAGGTTTAGATCTCTCACCAATGCCAATGGGCTAGAGCATCAATAGTCCTGGGTTACAAAGGGAACTAATCAGTGGGCCTTACTGACATTTGCATAAGTATAATCATCACCTTAGAGCAGTATTGACTTGGCCATGACCAACTAATCTGTGAGGCTTGACTAGTAGTATGGGCTGTGACCAATGTAATTGAAGATTGTAGGATCTTCAGGAGAGAAAGTGTGTAGGAAAGGAAGGGAAATTATATATTGGTGTCTGTTTGCACGGGATTGTGAATTGAATTTCAAACTGTTTAGAAAAATGAAAGTTTGTCAGTTGTGTGTGTGTGTGTGTGTTTATGCTTGATTTTGTGCACATATGTGTCTTTATGTATGCAGTTGTATGTGTGAATGAATAGTTCTGTGTGTGGGGGGGGGCGGGTGGGGGCAGAGTGGGAGAAAAATAGCAGGTTGGAAGACTGAACTGTTTGAGGAGCAGGATTCAGAAGAACAGTGGCTCACTGTTATTTCTTTCAGAAGATCTGTTATTGTTAGAGATTAGCAAGTCTGCTTCATACTGATTGTTTCCTACCCACAGTACGCACTGGTACCTGCTGGCACATCATTAATGCTTTAGATAAGTGTGTGGGCCAATAATATTTGGTTTATGGATGAGGGGTCTGTTAGCTCAGAACAGGGATAACTCCCTTATCCAGATAGTATGAACTTCAGTTAATTCTTCCTATACTCTCTAGTGACCACACTAATGCCATTTTACTATAAAATTAAATGTTTCATCAGGGCAATATTTTTAGATTTGGATGTGGATAGACAGTAAGCATGGAATGGCAAATGAATGCTCCACAATAGGGAATTAAATATTCTTACTGGTTCAAGGGTCAGGCTTTTTCACAAAGATGTTATGATTCCATTTCTTGTTTCAATGTATATTGTAATATATCCTCTCATAAGCAAACTCACCTCCTTTAAGAAACTGCTCTCTGCTACCATCCTTATCATACCCACCCCACCTCACCACACATCTCCAAGGCAGATAGGTTTTAGGTTGCAACCTACATGTGGTGTGACACTGAGTTTGTACTTATGATGATTGAATGGCTAGTTTGTTAATTTTCAAAGCAGTATATTTCTTGTATTTGCATGGAATCCCTTCACGTGGAACTGAGGAGATTATTTTGCAACCTACACATACAGTAAAGGTTTTAGCAGCAGATTACTGAACCACATTCTCACCTATCCAAAAGCCACTCTCTAAACTATTTAGCAGGTTAGCTTAGCACCTCATAGTTTAATGTCTATTTAAGTCTTGCAAGTGCAAAAATCATGATGATAAAAGATTAAATTAGCTGTGATAATTTTATGTATCTTTATATCTAGAATAGAATATATGTTACTGCACTCACCAATGTTATGATTTGGGATCTATCAGTAAGAACAATGTTTAACAAAACTTCTGAAAGTTACCCATTTTCTACGATTCTGCTGTTGCTGAATGACTAAAAATAACCCAGGCCAATAAAATAATAGTAGGTAAATATGGAGGCTTTTTAAGTGTAACTCTCCCTCTGAAATATTGATGCTAATGCGCAGGAATGTGGCAATCAAGGAGTTAAGTGGAATGCCTGAAGCAACATTCTGCATTCTTGCTTTGAGACATGTTGTCATGTATTTAAAAGAAAGTCAATCGGCAATTAACTGATGCACCTTGTGAAGATGACAAAAGGCATTTTGGTTGCAAAAAAGAACTGGGTTGTGAGGGGTTGTAATGAAGGAGTAATGACTATTCATAAGCGATTTTCAGTACGTTGATCCACTTGACTGGAAAGTTCTGCCCTGGAGAGTTTGCGCTGTCAGTTTCTTTCACCTCAGAAAGCTGCCGCAATCGGTATGTGAGTGAGAAATTATCTAGTTATGGCTGTAGGCCTGTCTCAGGTCATATGTGTTAAGCACACATCTGTCCCGCTATAGGTGTGCGCATGTGAGCAAAGGAGTCTGGAAAACAGTGAGCTGTGTACATATTTACTTTGGCTTATCACTGCTTTATCTCAATTGCCGATTTACCTTATCAAAACATAAATAGTTGATTGGCCCATTAAGGCTCCTCAATAGCCACTTAAAAGTTCTGTTTGTGGAAATAGTTGGCAAACGATGTCCAATTGAAATTTAACATAGCCACCTCAGGTACAGAAAACTTTTTGAGCTTCTGGCCTGTCAATAATGCAGCAGCAAGGCAATTTAATATTTTATGCATATTCGAGGAAGCTTCTGTCATTGTGTTATGGTTGCCACCATCACAGATGTATTTGTTGATGCTGAGGAGGTTGATAATGCTGCAAGGACTTTAATGGAGAAAGGCCAAATTGACAATTAAACATATAACGTACACAGACTTCTCAATAGATGAAACAAGCAAGTAATTCAGTGTGATTATTCTAAGTTTGCTTACTCTGTGTTAGTGCAACAAAGTGCAGAGGATTTTAAAAGCCGTAAACTTCACTCTCTTCATTTCATTACAGCCATTTTGTGGAACTCTGAAATGTGTCTATGAAGGGATACTTGTTTGTAAGTTTATGATGTGGTGGTGAAATAGGTCTCTGGGGAAAGAGTTTCCTTTTAAAAACATAGCTTTATGAACTATGCTCATTTAAATATCAGGCAAATCTTTCCTTTCTTACATTTGAAAATTAGGTAGAGGACAAGGGGTACCTGGAAAAGATTACAAAACAGTATTGACAAACTCATATTAATATAATCATGATACACATAAGAGAAAAATGGTTGACTTTGAAAATGGTTCAAATTCGGGATGTTATTTCTGCCTTGCTTTTTCTCCCAGCAACTGTTATTATACAATTAAATAAAAAGTACAGTGTGGAACAGATGAACTGCCTCGTTCTGTTTTTTGATACATTTGAAGGGCAGCAGCGGATCTGTCTTGGAAGCATTTTTAGTGCTGCGATAAATGAACACATCATCATCGCTGCCCCGCGTCTTAGGAAAATAATTTGCTGTCAAGTAAAGCAAAGCATTTTAAGAATGAAACAAATAACATGCAATTGATCAACCATGCTCTTCATTGGTATACCACTGTTGTATATTTTGAAATGGAAAGGTTTACCTAAAAATTTAGTTTAAGGCAAACTTATTATTTACTAACAACTTTAATGTTTATTTAGAAAAGGTCTGTGCTATAATACACAGTCACTCAGTTTAACTGTATACCCAGAAAATGTTGAAAATCAGTATGTAGTTCTAAGCAGTGTCTTGTTAACTCTTTGTGTTACCATAATTTTCTAAAAATTCACATTTTTTAAAAGAATTTTATTCCCTATGGAAGTAAATTTTTTTTTAAAAATCACCTTCCCCATTGATTCACATTATCTCCCAAAACTATGGACTTGTGCTAAGATAATGGCATTGTGCCTACCTGTTGTTCTACTGCCCTAGTAATGTGTGACTGTCAGCAGTCAGCATATTGGTGTTTTACTTCGCGGCATCATTGACTGAAACCAATATTTTTCACACACTCACTCACAAGCACACACGTTTCTTAACAGGAACCAGAAATGTAAGTTCTGGTTAATTTTCATCTCTATTGGCAGTTGCAATGAATTGACTGCCATCTTCTGAGGTAACTCAGTGGTGGCCCTGGGGTCTTTCCAGTCTGTAGTGCTCTGTTTCATGAGGTAATTCTTTGACCAAACTGAACCATTGTGACAACTGAAACATTGCACATGTTACACTTTAAGTTCATTATAGGTACCTATTCTTTTTAATAAGGAGTCATGGCCTAAAAAAAATCATAGAAACAAACCTGTCGTTTGTAATATTATTGTATATTTTGTTTTCAATTCCCTGTTAAAAGTCTCATTTTCTATCTTGTTCTAAATATTTCTTTTCTTTTTGCTAATGAATTATGATCAAGGTGATGCCTAGTTCTGGAGTATCACATGGTATTATGTGAACATAGAATTCAATACAGGAGCTGTCATCTTCAAGTCCACAGTACACTGCACAACAATATTCTAATGCTGCCATCAATAATTTACATTGATCTCTTCCGCGTTACTAATATAATGAAGTTGAGGCCTAGGTTCTTACTTCCATTTCTGCCCGGAGGCTATCCCCAGATTTTAACATGGCCTCAGTGATCATAACACAAAACCAAAATCATCCAGATATTTAAATCTGTGATTACACAAACCAGACCACTTTGCTTTTGCAGGATAGGCCAAATGGAGGGAGAGAGGGGGAGAAAAAATGGACAGCAATAGTGAGATTCAGAAGTCATCTGTTAAGAAGCACTGATAAGCTCCCCTTGATCCCAATGCACTGTTGGCAGGAATGTTCCAAACCTTAGTACCTTAAATACTTAAACACTGTAATGGAATTGCTGGTTCCCTCGGGATTTCTAACATAACCATTAATGTAATTTTAATAAAATATATGCAACACTGCGCATCCAAAAAAGAAGGCAACAATCTGCCTCTGTATGCTTGATTGCACATTCACTTTGTTTAATGGCTTTTTCTGCTTTTTTTAAACACTTATTATTCAACAAGTACACAGTTAAAAGTTGATTGATAGACATGGATATGTTCTGCGTTAGTGGACCTTTGAGGCCAATAATATTACTGTGCTAAACCCAAACTTTACTCATTTGATGATTGTTAATTGGAATAAACTCACTTTGTCCCCAGATAGCCCTGTAGGGTCTAAGAATTAATTTGTGTGGTCCTAAGCTCTGCTGATCAGGTAAAACCCACATTTCATGCTTCTAACACCTTATTGCTGTCCTTAATTCCAAAGTAAATCAACAAAATAATGTTTTTTTTTCAAATAACTCCATTTGGAGGATGAACGGGGATGTGCACAGAGCAAGCTTTTCTCAACATGCTCCAAGAGTAGAACTTGCTCTTTCCTTTTACGCTTCAACCAGACAGCAGTGGTCCCTTAAAACTTTTATAGTTCCTATAACTACGAGTGTTTGAGGCCCTTCTCATAAGGCTGTCCTTGGGAGTCATATAAAAGCACAACACACCTAGCTGTATTATACAGACGCTGTTTTGTATAAGTTTTCTATCTTGGAAGAACGGCTGAATAATCTGGATAACTACAGATTGTCATGCATCAGACAGGGTTTACAGTGAGGCAGTATTATGTCATCATTGCTCTATCATTGAAGGATGACCTTCCGAGTTGATTTTGAAGTTGAGAGCTAAGAAGCCACAATTAAACAGCCAGGGGACTCATCCTTGATTATTAGTACTAAATATGCAATATAGTAGCATGTGATCAGTGTTCTCTCCTACCAAAATTTGGTTTCATTGAGACAAATTTTGGAAGAAAGTACAACATTTTGCTACTGCTTCTTACATATTTAGCTATACTAACCAAGGACAACATTTTCCTCAATGATTTTTCATAAAGCAAATTACTAGACCCATTTTAGCCCTGGTATATTTCTTCCTCTTTTCTGAAGATCCATTGTAATCCTCACATTCAAATTTAGGCAGTCACAACAGCTCTTTACTCCTATACAGTTTGAGAAGATTGGAGTCACTATAAGCTAGCTGTCAGTACCACAAGATTTTCAAATATCATGTACCTTCCCTCTCATTCCTCCTGTCCCCCTGCCCTACTGCCTTCCTCTTGACTCTCCCCCTAGCATTCCCCAAGCCTTCAAATTAACATTAGTGCCACTGTTTCCAACCACAACTTCCTTAGGTTAATAGATACACATCACTAATGTTCACCAGAAATAAATGTTATCAGTGCATTCCTGCAAGTGAAAAGTGATATGTTGCTTTAGTACAGTGTGTACTCAAGACTTTGAAACAGAAGTGCCTCCTGATTGTTGCTTGTACTAATGTGAGTTCTTACGATATGCATCATACTGCTGCCTAGAACGTGTATCAGTGTTTCTCATTATGGTGAACAACGAAACCTAGACTTTCACACTATCTCATTTACTCAAGTGGCAGAGAATGCTGCTCCTGTACCATGAACCCTCCTCACCAACTCCTGACAGAACCAGATACAGGCAGATTTAGTTTCTTTTGCTCCCAGGCATTTTGGTAGATGGCCTTTATTCTCGACAAGTCCATTAATACTGTCACAAATGGTGCTCCTTTGGCTCCCTGAGATGCTAAGATGTAAGTCCTTACCTGTTGGTTCATAAAACAGTGGAAATGAACGCCATACCTTGTACTTTATCAAGCAAAAACACTTACAGGGAAA
>JARFYF010000001.1:21596510-21615343 GCA_030265395.1 Rhina ancylostomus
GGGGGGGGGGGGGGGTTCCATTATGGAAATCCTTCCATGGATCTCAGAGAGATTTCTACGTTTAGTTTACTGGGCTTTGCAGTCGTTCACTTGGCAGGCATTTTGCATTGTTCTGGAACTAATACAGGGACATTGTTTACTTTGGGCCAGCAAATGGTCATCTCCCTCTTTCTCTGTCTCTCTCTCTCTGTCTCTTTCTCTTCCTCCCCCTCCCCCCCCCGCCCCTCATCCGTGAGTGTTTACAAAATAACTCTGAAACATTTTTCAGGCACCCACTTCTTTGTAGGTTGAAGTAATACCCTGTACTGGTGCCAGCTTGCAGCCTGATGATTAAAACTTCTGTGGTGGTTCTTGAGTAAATCTAGAGGAGCCATGTGTAAGGAATGGCCCATTTTAGACCAGAAACAGATAACACTAGAGCAAAGTCCCTACAGCTATTAGGAAAAAAAACTAGCTCGATTTTGTCTTTTTATGAAGAGAAAGGATTAAATCCTTCATTTTGAAATGAAAAAAAAAGCCCAGTAGATTATTATTTTAGCTCAAATTCACATATTCTTGCCAATTAAGGGAACATGTTTTTGTTATTTAAGGTATCCAGGCGGATTAGGCTACCTCTCATTTTTGTAAACTGCATTAATTAAAAATCTAGAGGTTTGCATAAGTTATTGAACAAGTAGTCTTCAGATTACACCAAGAATGCTTTACTACCAAATTGATTTCTGATTTTTTTAAAAGAGAACAATTTCAGTATCACTTGTAGTTGTCTTGGTGAGGGGGTGCTGGGTTTATCAGTGCAACAGAATAGTTATGTTCAACCAAGCACTATTGTTCCATCTTTCCCACAGTCAAAGTGAGGTCTCTGAGCCAATAGCTGGTGTTGTGGTTTGTGCTTATTGCTCAGAGGAGACATTCTTGTCAGGACAGAAATTGGTATTTATGAAGAGAACAATATTTACTGTCACCCAGGTCTTGCAGGTTGGGAAGGTATTCCTGCCCTTTGAGGGTGATATATGTCTTGCTGCTGCCCCTACACTGAGACATGACTTCATTGCTTGTTTAGCTTGTGCTGATATTTGTGAGTGCAGTACCTAGTGATTAATCATGTATCACCCTTTTCTCTGAAGTATTTGAATCACACTGCACTGAGCTGCTCACGTGTTATTCAGAAAGAATGCTGTGGACAAGCAAAAGACCTTACAAGGCATGTTTTTTGTGGAATAAAAAGCCTTTTAATGCTTGTCCAGCCTTAGATAATTTTATTCACTCCTTCAAGCCCTCCCTTTATTTCCCTTGCACCCAGAGACCAGTTTTTAGGGGGTAGGTTGATAGCTTCCCAGGGCTTGGGCCTTTTGTTGTAGCCTGAGACAAATATATCCAGTGAAGCCTTGAACCCTTGTGCAATAAAGTATCTTCGACATGTTGCTAAGAAATGGTTAAACTGCCGTTGCAAAGGAAGGGCACAACCAATTGTGCCAAGGTATATCTGGACCACACAGCTAGGTTGAAGACGAATATCCCCACTTTATGTAAAAAAAATCATTTATTTTCAAAGGGTATTTCTCAGGCTGAACTTGGCTAAACCCTTGTGGTCACACCTCTTTGAAAAGGTTTTGTTTCGCCCGTCAATTGGTATTCAAACCAGGTCAGCATTTCTGTTTGCCCAACTTTGCTGCCGTTTTCATTTTAATTTGCACCTGTTGTGCAGTTGTTGGAAAGGCAAGTGCAGGCCCGCGGATTGTACAAAGATCATATTATGAGTAGATATGCACAGTGTAATCTTTTTGTCTGGCTAATGTTTTTTTAAAGAATTTTTAATGTTACTTTTTAAAGGACTAAAATTAAACAGCAAATCTTCCAAAAGCTGCAGATATCATGGCCTGGAGTTGTTAATAGAAAAGATTTCAATGTCGTACAAATTCATGAGAGCAGGATTCTAAACCTGATACAACCAAAATTCTGTTCCTGCCACTCTGTATAATCTGATAGCTGGCAAGAGCTACTCAAGATAGCTCAGCAGATAAAACCAAAGGATTTCTCTATGAAAGAGTGAAGAAATCAAAACGAGCCTGAAAAGAGTTGGAATTTTTTTTGTTTCTTCTTCCCATGATGTCATATAACTGAGCTGTTTGGTTTTGAGCATGTGTATTTGCATGCAAGTGTGTCCATTTGTGTTTCCCGTGAGCTGGGTTAAACAGTTTCTGGCAGTGTTATGTCTGCATATGTGTATCTGATGGTATGTTTCTCTAGCTAAACTAATGCACCTGTGTTTATTACTCTAATCTTTCTTGTCTAGTGGCAAAGTGGACAATTTATGTACTACCATGCACACTGAATGACTGGAAAGGCAGACTAATGCAGAAGCAGCCACCTTCAATTCAGTTCAAAGACCTTATTTATAAACTGTCTATTTTAAGGAATGCTAGTGCGAGTGCATCAGGTCTGTGTGGCAAAATAAACTGGTTTATTTTCGTTCTTGACTTGTTCTGACATTTGAAACATGTTTCGAAGCATAATCTGCATGTTTTGCCGGTTTTCTTGAAATTTTGTAAAGTAGAGGGACAATTGTTACATCCTGGGTAGAGGAATTCATTTAAAAAGTTTAAGACATGAACAGGTTCAGGAGAATGCAGGAACTGTGCAGCTTTTCGTCCTTCACTTCATGAAAGCTTTGGTTCCATGTACTTTTTTTTAACTATAGGATCCCCTATTTCCTTTTCTCTGTTGCAGTTTTGAACTATGAGAATGTAGTGGATACGGGTTCAGAAACAGATGATGAAGACAAGCTTCACATTGCAGAAGAAGACAGTATTATAAATGCCCTGGACCGAGATTCCAGTCCAGTGACAATGCCCAATCACGATTCTTCCCCACATGGGAACCAAGTATTGTTGCCAAGAGAGGATGAAGAAAGTGAGAAGAGAGATTGCGGCACGGACCACACCTGGCACAGCAGGGAGACACTACCAGTCTCAATAGATAGTACTGGTAAGTGTAACTTTTGGACTAACGATAGGATCACGGCTCCAAAATTATTAAAATATGTGATGTTGGCTTTACACAAAATTCATTCCAATTAATTTGACTAAGTGTACTTGTTAAACAGTGGAATAAGCTACAAATGTTTTAAGTTCTAAATGTTACAGGTTAGTGATGATTCAACCACTGTAATATACTAAATTTTGTGACACCCTCCAGAAGCCAATGCAACTTTGTAAGTCAACGGTTAAACTTGGAAAAGAGCTCTGTTAACATTTTAATGAATCCTTCCCTTACCTGGTGTTGAATTTAATTAAAGAGTAATATTGGGGAGGAGTGCAGATTGTAATTATTGTTTAATTACAGGAAAATAACATCACTTTATCATCATGTCTAAGGGATATAGTTTGACACTAGTCCCTATGAACTGACATTAAAAACTCTTCACTAATATTTCTTGTCAATCAAAGATCTACATACTCATATATAGAGAGGAGGTCAATGTTTAAAATAAAATTTCTGTGATTTTGGGATCAGCATACCATAATATAAAACATTAAAATCGCTTTTATTTCCATTTATTCAATACCTACAATGTTATAATCTAGGGCATTGTTGATGCATATCTGCTTTCTGCATTCAATGAATGTTATACTTGATGTCAAAGAGGCATGTGCAATATTTTCCAGTATTCATTTCAAAACCACTCCACTTCTTGGTCTGTTTGTTAGCTAAATGCAACATTCACAGAATCATAGAATTGTCATGCCACAAAGGGAAGACATTCAGCCATCAAGTCCTTGTGCTGTCAGACCCATTCCTTGGTCTTTCCCCACAGTTCTTCAAATTATTTTCCTTCAAGAGCTTCTCCAATTCTCATTTGAAATCCTAAGTTACTCTGTTTCCATCATCCTTGCAGGCAGTGAATTCCAAATCATAACAACTTGCTGTTTAAAAAAAAGTTTTTCTTCACATTCACATTATCTTTTGCCTACATTTTAAAATATTAGTTGCTTGGCCATCTATCTGCAGCAGTCATTGGCTTAGAGGAACTGCTGAGCCCAAGTGCAAGAGCTGAATCATAACAATGGTCACAACAGACGCAAACTCTACTTATAATCATATCTGTTATCTTGGCTTCTTTGCATATCTGATTCTGCATGCCCTCCTGTGCTGCTTTTGTCAGCATATTGTGCTAAAATAATTTTTTTAAAGTATACCAATTTTGGGGATTCTTTAAATGTGATACTGGA
Organism: Rhina ancylostomus; assembly: GCA_030265395.1. NCBI lineage: Eukaryota > Metazoa > Chordata > Chondrichthyes > Rhinopristiformes > Rhinidae > Rhina > Rhina ancylostomus. The sequence goes on from JARFYF010000001.1 coordinate 21,600,740, forward strand.
ATACACCATCTTTAAGGATTTGCTTGGGAAGCTACTTCTGTTGAGTGGAAGTAAGGATACAAATAACTGAGCATGTTTTCAAACTTTGCAGAGAGTGGTTGGATATACTCAAAATTGGGCATAATTTGTCAAATTGGTCAGAGTGGGGAGAGATGTGGTGATGGGTTCATGAATGTAATAACATAGGACAAGCCCCTCATCACCAAGGCTATTGTTATGCACCCTGTTGAAAGAATATAATGTGACTACAAGAAAATCACTTACTCACTGAAGAATCTGACATCTTTCATGTGAAGCTAATGAATCTTCAATGGTGCAGTTCATGATGAGTCAGAAGAGACATTTTCTCACCTAGAATTTATAGCATAGAAATACACTGTTCAGCATACAAGTCTATGCTCCTTACAAGCTTATTCCCTTACAATTGGTTCTTTCCACCTTGCCACATATTCATCTTTTACCCACAGCCTTGGGTAAATGTCAAGCTGCACTCATTGGCACAAAAGGCCTCAATGCTACCTTCTCCAACCATTACACCTATTAGTGAGTCTTCCATTTGCTACTGTTATCAGCAGTACTTGTCTCTTTCTCTTTCCCTCTTCATCTGCTTCTCTTACTTTTTTCACCTCTTTTTTGGCTCAAAGTCTACTTCTTTCTCTCCTTTATTTCTCCTCAGATTCTCTCCTCTTTCTCTGTCATAGAGTCACAAAGAGTTGCAGTGTGGAAACAGGCCTTTCAGCCCATTGAGTCCACACCGACTCTCAACCATCCATTTACACTAATCCTACATTAATTCCATATTTTCCCCACATTCTCAACTCACCTAAACACACAATGTGCAACTTGCAGTGGCAATTAACTGCACATCTTTGGGATATGGGAGGAAACCCACATGGTCACTGGGAGAATATGCGAACTCCACACAGCACTCGAATTGAGGATTGAACCTGGGTCTCTGGCGCTGTGAGGCAGCAGCTATACTACCTGTGCCACTGTGCTGCCTTCTCTGCTCCTCTCTTCATTCCTTTGCTTCAGGACAACAGGCTGATGGCAGGTAGAGGGTTGCTATTTGGCAGGGAGGGACCTGGCCAAAACCTTTTGTTTGAGAGGCTTTTTGTAAGGCATGGGAGGTGAGCTGCAATTCAGACCGGGATTAGGTCATTGGTAAACAAGTTACACAAAGACAAAGGGAGGTGGGCCATAACTACAGGTCATACATTAGAGAGAGGACATAAAATAAACAGCCTGTGAAACATACACTTGGGAGCTCTGAAAGTTAAGTATAATGCTACATGTACAAAACTCACAGCTTAAGCTCTTGACACCCTGTCATGACAAGCGACGTAGCAGCCAGAATCTTAACACCTGAAGTATGTGTGACACAAACAAGAAGATTCTAAACTTTAAATGTGCAGTAGATAAATCATGGTGATTGTAATAGCTAAGTGGCATTAAGCACCATGATAGGATTATTTGCCTAGAGGTCCTTTGTGCTTATAAAAAAATATTAATTTGTAAGGGCTCACAAATGTTTCAAGGCTGGTTTGCTGTGTCTGGCACACTGGGTGAGTACAAGATGCCACAGAGAGCGCTATCTTTGTCATTTTGTCCTACCTGAACCCTTTAATCTTGGGACAATTGTTGAGCTGTCACCACTTAATGATATATATCCACTTGCAGCTGTGAGGCTTTAGATAATCCAGATCCCATTTTATAATTAATGGTCTATCAAAGTCAATCCAGAAATACAGTAATATCAATGGAAATAAAAATCTAATTGACCATGAATATCCCAAATACAATCACTCAGGGTATCACAATGCAAATCACTGTCTAAAGGAGTGAAAGCCACATGTTCCAGCTTTCGACTTCCACTGATTTCAGAAAGCATAGACATGATTTTTATGCTTGGTGTAAAAGAGAATGCGTTGATATGGTCTCAGGTTAGTTAACACTACCAGTACGCTGTAATTATGCACATAGGTTTATTGAAAGAAGCCTTCTGATGGGAGGTTAGAGCCTATATTAACATTTTGGATCTTCAGTGGTTCCCCATTGAAATACTGTGGTATAAATGGGGTAATTAATTTGTTACCCACGCTCTTGCCCATTTGCCCCTTCAGTGACTTCAAACTATGGACTAGGATTTGTGAGATCGAGATTACTGTGAGTTTATGCTGACCTGGATTTGTTCCCCACTACCCTCCTGCTCAGTTTTACTGACCCATGGCCTTGCTTAATGTAAGAACCAGTCTTCAACTGACCAGCCATTGACCCAATGTGGACAGTGTGAATGTGCGTGACTTCCTGATGGAATGTGGACAAGGCTTGGGTCTGTCCCCTGCTCTGCAGGTCTCCCAGAGATCAGAATCCACCGCTGTATTTCTTTGGCCATCAAGTGATGATCACTACCACCAAATAGCCTTGTTTTACCGAAGCTCATGCAGAAAAAAAACTAACTGCTGACCTCTCAGAACTGTACCTCAGTGAGAGTCAGCATTTACAGGAGAGCAAGGGGAAACAGAACTTTCAGTTCATGCCAAGAAGTACTCCTAAGCTGTGTTGCCATTTCATACAATGAGGATTACAAAACTTCAGTACATTCTAAAAGTGGGTTTCCGAATTGTGCTACTCTTGCCTCTGTGACACCATTTTAAGAATGTTCAAGAGATTGCTCATGTAATTGTATCAAATGCATGAGGACAGCAAGAGAATAAGATTTTTTTTCACAAAGCAGCAATTTATTTAGTTTTAAACAAGCTGACAAATATCAGCTACAAATCCGGGCACTTGAAAACAAGGAAGTAGGTGCCCTGTGGGATATTTCGTAACCACTTTAAAAAAGAACACTGACAGCAGGGCCGATTGCCCTAATCTTAAACTTTAATGCACTTGTCATTGGGGAGGGCTAGAGGAGACAGCTCTGCCGAGATGGACCTATGATTATAACAACCCACCATTTTGTCCTCTTCTTCCTCAAGTGGCTAAGCAGAAGTTGAACAGATTACATCTGCCTTGACCTTAGCCTTATCTGAGCACGGTCAGATATCTGTCTATTTTTGAAATAAGTGCTATCATTTGTAAACATGCTTCAGTCCATCCAGGTTGCATGCATTTTCCAGGTATGTCACTGACTCGGCAGTAGTATTTGGGTGTAGGAAGTACTAGCAGTTAAATTTGCAAATAGGAAATGTTAATTCCAAGGGGAGCATTCTGTGACACTGTGCTTCTGGTGAATGAACAGAAAATGGTGCACTATATTTGGACAATTTCCAATACACATTCCCAGCATGCAAGTATTCATGCTCAGAGAGCAAAGCTGGACTCCCTCCCTAAATGTAATTTTGTACTTAGAATAAAATCTGTCTATGTAGTATCAAAGGAGTAACTGAACAGTAGTAGGCCATTCAGCCCATTGAACTTATTTCTTTTGGTCAATTAGACTATATTAATCCAAACTTTAGCTGCATTTACCTGTTTCACTTTCATAAACCTTAATACTTCTGCAAGACAACATTAATTCCTGTACACAGTATTAGAATGTCACAGCATGGAACCCCTGATTAAAGTTTGCACCCTCACCCAGGGGATTTCACTTCCTAATTGCATGAAAAGTCCTGGAATTTTTTTTCAAGAGCCAGGCTGTGGAAGACCACTCTGCAGAATTGGCAATGGTAGGAGGGTTACACTTCAGCACAAAAATTAACATAATATTTTGAGTTGTAAATGTGAAGCTGTGGATTGTGTGCTTGGTATTGTGAATCTAATAATTCACAACCACTCACAGCTTTAATCTTTACACTTAAAAATGTCAACTTTTCTAAAGATTCATCACTTGAGTAAAGAGGAATCACAATTACATTCATTATTACTTGAAAGATTTTTAACTGTTAACAATAAAGTTAAAATGTAATAAAGAAATAACAGAGACTGGTAGAAAGATAAATATGTTTAATTAGGGTAGAAGATGATTGCCAAAGGAAATGCAACTCCTACGGAAGGCACTAACACTTATAAATTAATCTTTTATATTGAATCCTTTTCATGCATCTAATGAGAATAATGATTCCTAGTGTTGTTAACCTTAGGATGTATGTACATGGTCCAATCCCTGTCCCTTTTGTTGCAAAATGAATCACATGCTACAATTTAAGTCATAAGGTGCAAGCTTGGGTATCTTCTATAAACATATATTGTTAGTGTCTCTACTGACAATTGAGAAATAATCAGAAGTTCTCCAAATGTACTATTTCTGCTACAATACATTAACTACATATTTCAGATGTCATTCGATATAAAGCACTTTGGAACATTTGAAATCTTCGTTTTATTTAGAATAGGAAACCAACCTTCAGACCAACAGTAGTGCTTTCAGGCAATAGCACTTTGACTAGAGTTCAGATGATATTGGTAAAACTCTGTATATCTTAAGTGTTACTGCCCTGTTAAAAACTTCCTGCTACATCTTGCTTTTCTAAAGTTGCCAAGTTGAATATTTTTATTCATCCAAGGTGACTATTAATTTTTGGGGTTCTTTCTATCTTCTTACTCTACATAATTTGCTGCTATATCTTAGATCCCTCCCTGAGGAAGCCTGAACACCACATGGTTTTGAAGTTGTCTATGCAAGCTCAACTTGGGGTTAAAACACACAAAACCCTTTCTCTCATTATTGTCAGGTTTTCTGAATTTTCACTCCTTGGGATCTCTCACTGGTCTTTAAAAAACAATAGAGCATCATATCAGACTTTAAGTTTACAATGTCAAAATAAAAAGCAAATAGTTTAACTAATATAATAACTAATGTAATATAGTTACTCTTCAACAGTATTATCTAAAACCTTAAGTGGAAAAGAAATGAAAATGTTGTAATGCAATGTTTTATAGGTAACACGGTCCTTCCTATTCTTTCTTATAATCTTCTCTGTGTAATCTCCTTTACCTTTTCCTGTGAAGATTCTAATCAGCTTGACTTTTGTCTACAAGTTCAATGTCCAGGTTCAGCCACTCAAATATCCTTTAAATAAGTGGAATAATTTGCTTGGATTGTCAGAACTGACACTTGGATTCAAAAATAATTTGCATTTAACAAATATCTGTGCTGGCTCAAAGAAAGCACAGTTATTTGTTAAATGCCACTTAATTCCACCAGTTCAAAACATGGGTGTCATCTACTCTTTCAGCCTGTACTGAATTCAGTTGTAACGTGTATTTGCAATTTTCTTTTTACAACAGCTTCTAAATTACAATTATACATGGAATTACACATAGAAATTAAAGGAACAATGCTCAATAGAAATCTAAACAAAAGAATGTATTCTATTTTTGACATTATTTGCTGGCTTTGTTGTATTTGCAATCAATCGCATCTAGTTTGGTTTCTTGCAATTAATGTATGCCTTAATTCAAGTTATCAAGCAGGGATTTAGAACAAGATAGAGAAAACAACAATGACTCTGTGAGAACGTGGACTCAGAAAATTTGGGAGGCATACTGGCTTAGAAATTTGACCCCCCGCTCCTGAATCAGCAGGCCCAAATGCATGTGATATTGGGCATTATTTAGTTGAGACAGGCCCAACATGCAGATGCCAGTGTTGTATTCCCAGGAGATTGCTGGCTGGAGGCTTTGAATGGCAAGTTGTGGCTTGGCCAGCAATAATTCTCAGGTAGGTTGTTAAACAGGAAGTGGGAGGGGTACATCTTGGAAAGGGGGGGGAGATGTGATTGTGAGGAGCAACCAGATATAAAAGGTGGAGATTAATAAAACTTTTTACTTTCATAACCAGGAAAGCTGTCTGATGCTATTCCAACAAACAGTTAGTCATTTTATTCCCCTTCTCTGAGCTGTCTTCATTCACATCTACCAGTGGTCAGTTAGAAAGTCAAACCCCTCACTAACAACATTTAAAAGGCACTTGGATAGGAACATAGATAGGGAAAGTTTTGAGGGACCTGGGCCAAATGCGGGCAAATGGGATGAGCTTAGCTGGGCATCTTGGTCAGCATGGACTGGCTGGGCTGAAGGGCCTGTTTCCATGCTCTATGACTCTATGACTGTTGTTCAAAAACAGCCTTCTGGCACATAGGAGCAATGGGTGTGTGAACTGGGTAAAGAGGGGGGCACAGTCTCAGGATAGGCAATTAGTGATTTAGGATTGTGGTAATGGGAAATTTCTTCATGTATTTCATCATGAATGTTCAGTTGTTGACAGTGAAGGAATCGAAGGACTTGATGATTGGGTGGGTAAGTGGATGAGATTCAAGATCAGCAGTGGTGGAGCAGACTGAAAGTACTTCATGAACTGCTTCTGCTTCTATCTCTTATGATCTCATGAAGTTTCAACAGAGTTAAGCTCTGACTGCCCATATGACAAGTCACTGCTTTCAAAAGTAATTCAGTGCAAAGTTCTTTGTGGTGTTTCAAGATGATAATTCATGGTATAACTGCATATTAATGCAGTTAAAAGTACATTAACCAAAACAAGGTAATCGTCAATTGGCTCTCAAATTCTGAAGACCTGACATCGCCCCAATCATGCTTATTATCTTAAAAAATACATTTTCCCTGTCACATAAAAATTCCAAACTTAAACAAAAACTGTGTGCATGATAAAGTGTAGCTAGTTGAGGTGGAATGGAAAATAATTTAGTACCTTGTTAGGTGCTGGAATGTTTTATTGTGTAGTTTCTAATGATTTCAGTTACGTGTAGCTGCTGGTCAGAATAGCACCAGATAATTTTACCCGTTAAAACCCTTTTATAGAAAGACTTTTAGCCAGTGGAGGGGGAAAGATTCAAGAGTCCTGCAAGCACATTAAGCATTTTCTGCTGTTCTTCCACAACAGGAAAATTCTTTGTTTTCTCACTCCCCTGACTGATGTAGGGCTCCATGAGTGGTTGTTGCCCTCGGATATCTTGTGCAAGAAGCCATTGTTCACAAGTGAATGAAAAGGCTGTCTGACAGTGGTCTGCTGTGCTTACATTGGTATTATCAGTAGGGACTAGGCAGAGTTATGAAGAATTAGAGCCAACCTGATATTTCCCTTGCTGATCGTGGGGCACTTTGATTATCTGATTGTTAAAAAAAGATAACAATCACGTACAATAGCTTGTGGGGAACGGGATGGAGAGATTGTGTACCCTTAATTCATCAGTGTACATTGACATTAATCTTGGCAAGTGATACCTTCCATAATACCACTCTTTAGATTGAAGCAGTTGAGTCAGTATCACTTAACTTTTTCGTATATCTAAATTCTAAAGTAAATTAGCAAGACTGTGGCACAGTGATGATTGACACTAAAGGCACTCATGGAACAGAGCGTTATGTGTAGTCAATCCACACACAGTTTGCGCCTACACAAGTGAAGGCATGGCAGTGTCATACCAGCCTCACTAAGGTCTGGCAATAATCCATATTGCTAATAAATACAATGGGCTAGTGAAAGGTCACCCCAGAGAACATGCATAACACCCACTGCAAAGCTGTCAAGGCTACATTCTGAAGAAATGGTCAGGCATTAGAAATTCAGTAGCCAACTTCATTATAAATGTGTTAACCCTTCCCCTGGATCAGAGCTATCCTTTTAACTACAGGTAGGCAACTGACTAGAGTCAGATATCTAAAACAATGAAAAATCCTAGATAATTGCATGGGAGAAACTCCAAACTCTTTCAATTTGGAATGGAATTTGGTTTCTATGAAGCTTACAGGTTTACGGTTTGTTTAGATCAACTGCTAAAGTAAATAGAGTCAATACAGCTTTACAGAAATTTGTACTTTTTATCGATTTTGGAATGAGTTAAGTCACACTTTTAGTGTAAGGAATCTCTCTGATACATGCACGATCCATCCTGCCTTTGCACAAACCAAACATAACTGACATTACCATGATCAGTTGTGAGAGAATAGGAGTAAGTCTTGTGGTGGATTGACACAATGAAGACAAGGCAGTAATAGTCAATGAAGGGAGAGATGTAAAGTGAAAATTAGGGCTACTTGCTTTGTCATAAGAATTAACTACCCAATTTTATTTTTTGATCCCTCAAGTCAATTCCAAAAAAACAAAACTCTGAATCTCAGATTTAAAATTGACAATTGACTTAGCATCGGTTGCCAGTTGCAGGAAAGAATTCCAAATTTCTATCAGTTATGTTTCATAATTTCAGTCATAAATGGCCTGGTTCTAATTTTTACTGAAGCTAACCAGTAGGAGATAGTTTTTCTCCACCAAACCTTATACTTGATATCTCAAAAACTTCAACCGAGTTACCCATTAAGTTCCAAGAAATATTATATTTCTTTGTGCAACTTCTCCATATAGAGTCATAGAGTTAAATGGTATGGAGACAGGCCCTTCGGTCCAACCCATCCATGCCAACTGAGATGTCTATCTGAGGTAATCCCATTTGCCTGTGTTTGGCCCATATCCCTTTGAACCTATTCGAATGTCTTTTAAACATGAATTGTACCTGCCTCTACACCTTCTTCTGGCAGCTTGTTCCATATACTCCAACCCCTGATGTACACAGAGGCCCGAATGCTTGGAGCTCCTGGAGTCATTAGGGATGTGGTAAGATGGACAATTCAAAACGCTATCATGGTGAGGTGGCAGTAGAGAAATAAGTGAATGGGGAAAGTGATAAAAATATCAGCTGACTGGTTGAAAACTGGAAAAATGTGAGGTCCTTAAGCAATGAATGCTGAACATTAGCTCGTTTCAGTCCATAAGCACAGACTCTTACTGACCCTGACAGTAAACAGCCACATGCCAACAATTCACCCACCGACTCATTCACAGTTTTATCACCTGATGAAACAGATTCTACCCTTGATTATATCATTTTATTTGAGTCATTTATATTCTTTCCATCCTTCCAGCAACAACTCCATCTGTACTGCTTTACACAGCTACATAATATGGACACACATCACACAACACAAATACATATGCACACAACCAAAGTATTCTTCAACTTTATCAATCACTGCTAAACTCAGAAACAATTTTATTTCTGTGCCACTCAATGAAATATTTAACACTAGTACTGGCTCATGTTGTCTTATCTTTCAGATCTATTGCCCCTCTCTCTATTTCTCTCTCTCTCTCTCTCTCTCTCTCTCTCTCTCTCTCTCTTCCCGACACGTTGTTAGCAGGAAATAGGTTCTCAGCTGAAGAGCATAGTTGACCTGCTCGAGTTCTTGCTGTTCCTTCCGGTTACAGCACAATAAAAGTTTTGTGTTTTGAATTGTCCTTGACATTCTTTTATCCCACAATGGTGGACACAGTGTGCTGGAAAACATGACATCATTATCACTGACAGATGCTCAAATAAATCACCTGCGAATCTGCTTCTTTTGCTTCTTCAACCCTTGGTGTCCAGAACGAAGTGCTCTTTGAAATTTCTTCCATGAATGATAGATAATAGCACATAATGATTGTTTTGGAGTGTATTGGGTTTACTGCTTTCTTATATTTGTTAAAGAAAAAAAATGAGTGTTGTGTGGTGAGAGAACTTATACATGTACTGAGTAGTGTTTTAACAAGCAGGCTTTCTGATATCTGCCATCCATGGCTGCTATATTATTTACTGCAGCACATTGATCATTTTGCACTTGAGGACAACGATGTGCATAAAAAAGAGTCTGTTTCTGTCCGTCTTTCTTTCAAACCTGCCCTCAGGGGACTAACCAAAGGGATACTGCCTCTTTTTTACGCAGCTTGAATGTTCTGTTTTGAGTCTAGTTTGTTTACAAGGCCATGATTGTAGTGGTTTTCACTTTAGGTGCCACACAGTCTATGCAACTACAACAACAAAACTGAGTTCAAGAAAGAGATCTGTAAACATTTTTCCTATTTATGAATGTTGGGGAAGCAAACAGATAGCACAAAACTGAAGAAAATCCCTCACCCTTTACCTAGAAAAGGCACTAAGATGATAAGGGAAGTGGAAATCTCCAGCATTGCCATTATTATGAAAAAAATACATTGTCACTTTTTTCTCAGCTGGTTAAAGAACCCTCAGATGAAAAACTTATGATGCGCATGACTCACATGAGTCACATGAGATGAGCAATAGTACAGTACAATAGTTATATTTCTAATAGTCTCTTTCCAGAAATATCTTAAATTCAGTGTATCTTTGTGAATTAAGATTGGTGACTTAGATTGTTTATTGAAGCTGACGGCCCTTTTTTGTGTATGCTTATTTCTTTTTTTAACTCTTGAGACTTTTCAATCCCCATTTTCTTCCATGAGTATCTCTGTTTTTCTTTGCGAGCTGTAACATTGAAGGTAAATAAATACTGGTCTGGCCCAGAGTGATTGGATTCATTGAAAAGACCAGAACAAAGTTGCTGGAGACAAAAGTTTAGGGCAATCTGTGTTTACCTTAAAAGAATCGTTCACTTTACCAGGTCTCACTTGCCATGCCTGGCAGTATGCAGGTTACAACACCACAATAAAAGCTCATAAATACTTAGTCCCTGCTCCTGTCCTCTTTTCCTACAGAAGAAATGAAGGAAGAGTATGACACTATGGGGCCTGAAGCCACACTTCAGCCTAGTAGAGGTAACGGTACAGGTGAGTACATAAGCTGTTCTTTCAAGCTTTTTTCATGAGTATGATGTTTTATTATAAAAGCCTCACCATGAAGCAGTGGTTACTTATTTTCTAAACTTGGTTGTTTGAGGTTCTACTCTGAATAAAGTTGTGGGTTCACTTTCATTGGATTTGCATCAGGCGGTACTTTCAGTCTTCCTGTCCTTTCCAGTTAGCTTTCTCTTCCAACTACCTACCACCTCCCTAGTTCCCTCCCAAAATAATCTAACGGGTTCAATTCCCTGTGTGTGGCTAGAAATCCACAGATGTAGTAATGTTTGTGTATCTAAAGTCTCCGCACTCTAAATTAGCTTATTCTTTACGTAAACAGCAGTAAATTAAATGACAGACAGTCATGGGGTTGGGTCCCTTTAATTCTGATCCAAGTTCTTCAAAGCCATCCTGGGTGAATCCAACAACTGATTTTAAGTAGGAAATGAGGAGCCATGTGTTCATGGGCATTCCGAGAATTTTTTTCCACCTGATAAAGAGCTTCCATTAAAGCCATAATCCTGCAAAATTGAAAGCTTGTACTTTTTTTGTCCTGGTGGCTACAACTGGGCACCTTTCTCCTTTCTCTCTGTTAGTTGGCTGAACCCATTTTTATTTCAGTTCATCAAGGTGTTTTCCAGAATGCAAATCAAAGTTGCAACACTGAACCACAGAGACATACGTTTCGGTCTAAATTTAACTTCAGATGGGAACTTTACCAGTAGCTGGTTGCACTATGACATATTTTGCTAATCTCGTGAAAACTGGTCACAGGTTTTGAAATAAACAGAAGCAACTAGCTAAGCTGTTTCTGATTTTGCAAGTGCATCAAAAACCAAAGATAGATTTAAATACATATTTTATGTTTCTTTTCAGCCCCGGTTAGCAGGTTCCTCATACTGTGTTTTCAAAGTCTGCATAGCAACCCCGTCTAACATGTCAGGCTCTGCGGCAGCATTTTGATGGTGGAAAAACATTGAAATTTTAAAGTTTTGTTTTTTAGTGGGACAATCTATTATTCTGATAGCCATTGTAAAGTTCTAAAAGTTATAAATGTGCACATTTTTCTTTTACTCTATGCCTGTGTAAACTCACGTGAGGTGCATTTCAAATTCCTCTTTATTTATTTCATCCCTGTAGACTGACAAATGATCAGCCAATTTATTTTTATAATTCTCCATAGTACAGTGAATTTTTGGTTGGTCATCCATTCTTCAGTGGGTATCATGCCACTATTTCAAAATTCCTTTTAAGCCTAACAATAGCTTTCAGTGCACAGCCATTAGTTTAACTGAGCATGTGAGGCCTATTAGATTTAGATTTGCCATTTCAATTTCCACCCATAGTAAGTGCATTTAAGCAGGAATAACTCCTTGGTTTTGGATTAGTCATTACCCAAGGAAGGTCGCTATTTCTGCTTAGGGCAGAGTAGTCTTGAAAGAGGAGTTCCACCAGTTCAATAGGCTGTGGGTGCTGCGGCAAAATGTCAGCCTCAGTAATGAGTTAGAAATTGGTATACGTTGCACTAGTTTTCAGGTGCAAAATAGGCTCAAAGCATCCCAATTTAGCAATGAGATAGACTGCTATCTCTACAGGCTTTGATCTCTTTGCCAATTCACAGAGGCCATTTTTAATGCATCCCGAGCAACTTCTCGAAACGGAAGTAGAACTGCTGGACTTTGCAGATTAAAGTATCAAATAATCCCTTTCCAAAAATTTGTTATTGATGGCTCTCCATGTTCACATTCCTCCAGTCACCCATGTGACAATAGGAAAGATGGAAATATAAGCAGCTTGTCAGTGAAGAGATATATCCTGCATGGACTGCAGATTCCTCACAATCATGTCCTCAATCTCTATGATTCATTTATTTGTTTTTCCAGTATCTGGGTGTCACAGGGGAAGGTCTGAGTTTATTGTTCCTGAGAAGGTGGTGGTGAGTTACCTCCCTGAACCACTGTTGTCCTTCTGGTGAAGATACTGCCACAGTACTGCTGGGGCATAGCTCCAGGATTTAAACTCAGTAACAGTGAAGAAATGGTGCTATAGTTTCAAGTCAAGATAGTATGAGATTAACAGGGAAACCTGCAGACGGTGGTGTGCTCATGCACCTGATTCCCATCACCCATTCCAACACCCTTTTCCAGCGCTACCCCCATACATTACCACCTCCCCCACCCCCATCATTCCCTCCCCACTCTCATGACTTTAATGAGGGTTGCTGCAGGCCATTTTCTTCCCAAATTGAGGAAAACTGGCAGGGAATCTATTTTCAGGATTTCCTCAGTACTGAGTTTGAGCTGGTCATCGAGTAGAGTATAGGAAGGGCATGAGAAAGCACTGAGTTTCACCTTGATGGTTCTCCTCAAAGCATAAGAATTTGTCGGAAGAGCATCTTGTGTTTCATGTCCAAATACATTGTGACCTGTTGGCCTAAAAGTTCAATTGGAAGATGCTGAATTAGCTGTTCAGCATTACGCAAATGATACTCAATTCAGTTCTAGAGGAAAAAGCTAGAAAAGGGGATTGGGGCCATTTTGTTTTACCCCATGACATCAAGTGAGTCACATGTGCATGGGCATGTGTGGAATTATGTCATTCACTATGCAACCGCCTCTGAGAGCATTGCAGGGAACGTAGACTTTGTTGTCTCAGGGTCGCCTGCTTCTGAACATTGAGTGGCCATCCAATATGGTACTGGATTAGGAACCAGTACACCTCTTAGTGACCTTGTATCCTTCTGGTATATTTCCTATTACTTCACCGACCAACCTCCTTCAAATCTTGGTGCCGACTTCACTAAGTCCAAGCCCTGACCCTTCTGAGCCTCATATTCTACTGATGTCCAGGCCTCAACCACCATCCCATCCGAATCCCCTGACCTCTCGTGGTTCACCTTGCCTCCCCAGTTGAAAGTGTTATTCTCCAACCCTTCATATTTACCATCACTCCCACCCAAACTTAACTCATGGCCCTACCAGTCCTTGTCCTAAAAACCTGGGCCCCTTTCCCCAATCGTCATTCATTATTAAAAATGTTCAATGCCTAAAAAGTAAAGTCTGTAGTGGGGCACAGAACAGGTACCCCACTCCAATACTCATCTGGCATAAACAGTTGAGCCCTTTAGATTTTTAAGGCCATTGTGCTAAAGGATCTTTATAATGTGCCAATGAACTGTCTAACTTTTGCACTGAAAACTTATAGTTACTGAATTTGAGGGAAACTCCTCTTTCTCTGTATATAAAGGTTCCTGGTAGCCATATTGTTATTGAAATACATAGAGTTGCTGGTTGTAATTTTTTTCTTTAAATAGCACCAAGATTCCCAGTGTAACTATGAAATGCCAGTAACAAAAAAAAATCAAGGAAAAACCCTGAAAGATAACAAGACTAAGGAAAACAGAAGTAAAACTTGGCATAGTAGCAAGTCAGGCAGTTTAGGCTTGTAATCAGCAAGTACCAATAAGGGTCTGTCATTTCCTGGCTAATGAAGGCTGTGGTTTTATTTGCTTTGTTTGTGATTATTTCAGCTATCTCCACCTAACAGTTAGAGTTCCCACAAGAGCTAAACAGTATGGGGAAGCAAAAATTCCAAGTAAAATTGCAGTTCTTCAAAGCTGTGCATTGTGACTCGAGAGATGACAAGTCACTCTGGCTTCTGCAGCAAGATTGGTCGACACAGAACTGACATTCTTCTCCCTCCCTCCCTTTCTCAATATATTATTTTAGGAAAGACTGTAGATTGCACGTCAGATCTCGAAGAGTATTTTGCCAAACGGAAGCTTGAGGAAGGAGACAGCCATGCGGTTAGCATTGCAGAATACTTGCAGCGGAGTGACACAGCCATTATCTATCCAGAAGCGCCTGAAGAACTTTCCCGGCATGGAACACCGGAGGCCAATGGGCAAGAGGACAATGGTGAGCCTCTCCCTACCAATTAGCCATTACACTGATATTTTCAGCTGCTTTCATCATAAGTTCACTAAATGCCTCAGTGTTTACTCAAGTATT
>JARFYF010000001.1:21627664-21641262 GCA_030265395.1 Rhina ancylostomus
AAATGAAGTTGTGATTTCCAATAAACCGGGAGTGCTGGGTGAAAGGCAAGCTTATATGTTGTCCTCCCTCCTTTCAGAAAAAAATATCCCCAACCCCATAAATGCTTATAAGGACCACATGTCTGTATTAAAAGCTTATTATGCCATGAACATGGAGCCAAATTCTGAAGAACTACTGAAAATTTCCATTGCTGTTGGCCTCCCTCAGGATTTTGTAAAAGAATGGTTCGAGCAAAGGAAGGTCTGTCAGTTCTCCCATTCCAGGTCACCAACACTGGAACGGACCAGTGCTGAGTTGGCACTGACTACCACTGAGACTTTCATAAGTAAAGACTGTCTGTCAGCTAAGCTTCCAACAGCAGCATTAAAGCCGATGGACTCAATAACATCACCTTCAATAGCAGAACTGCATAACAGTGTTACTAATTGTGATGCACCTCTCAGGCTTAATAAATCTCAGTTTATCAGTATTAAACAAATTGGTGATAAGATGGACCACTCAAGGAGCAATACTCCTTCCCCTTTGAATCTTTCCTCTACTTCCTCTAAGAACTCCCATAGTAGCTCATACACTCCAAACAGCTTCTCTTCAGAAGAGCCTCAGGCTGAGCCACTGGACTTGTCTTTGCCGAGACAAAAGAATGAACATAAAAGCATTGTCACAGGAAAAATAAGAAATAAAGCCAATAGTATTATCATTGACCATAACAGTATTTCCTATCCATCAGAGAATCCAGATGAGCCCTTGAACTTGACTTTCCTGAAGAAAGAATTACCTAATACAAACAACACCTTAGACAAAAGCACTAAGCCAGTATACAGTACAAATCCATTTAGTGCCAAACCCTTGTACACAGCTCTTCCACCACAAAACGCATTTCCCTCAGCTGCTTTCATGCCTTCGGTCCAGAATAATATTCCAAGTCTGCGACCGTACCCAGGGCTAGATCAAATGGGCTTCCTGCCACATATGGCCTACACGTACGCAACAGGTGCAGCTACTTTTGCAGAATTGCAACAGAGGAGAAAGTACCAACGAAAGCAAACGTTCCAGGTAATCGCAACCAACTGAACCTGTGACATTTTTTCAAACTTCTATGAAAAAATGCATCCAAATGGATGCATCGAATGTTGTGATAGATTGGTAAGGAGCTCTAACTATAGAGTGATCATAAAATTAGAATGGTTCTCTTGCTATTTACTTCATTCTTGGTGACAATAGGATCAGTTAATAGACAGTATATAATCAACACAAGAATGATTTACAAGGACTGTATATAATTCTGTATCTGCATCTTGATAATGTTCATTTACAACAAGGTTATAACAGATAAAGATCAACGGACAGGGGTTCTCTTCTCTTGAGAAAAGAAGGCTGAGGGCTGACCTGGAGGAGGTACTTATAAATAAGACCACAGAATGCAGAAAAGGTTCACCTGGATGCTGGAGGGTCTGAAGAGTATTAGCTATAAGGAGAAGTTGTACAAACTTGGATTGTTTTCTCTGGAGCATCGGAGGCTGAGGGGAGACCTGATAGAGGTTCATAAGATTATGAGAGGCATAGATAGGGTAGTTGGTCAGAGTCTCTTTCCCAGGGTAGATACATCAAATATTAGAGGACAGACCTTTAAGGTGAGGGGGGGGGGAGTTTTATGGAGATGTGCAGGGTAAGTTTTTTACAAAGAGTGGTAGTTGCCCGGAATGCGCTGCCAGGGTGGTGGTGGAAGCAGACATGATAGTGCCATTTAAGAGGCATTTAGACAGGCACATAAACATGCAGGGAATGGAGTGATATGGATCATGTGCAGGCTGATGGGTTTAGTTTAATTTGGCATAATTGTCGGCACAGACATCGTGGGCATAAGGCCAGTTCCTGTGCTGTACTGTTCTGCATTCTATGTTCTATTACTGGACTGGCTTCAGAAAGAATGTTTCCATTTATGAAAAAGTGCAAAACTAGAAGCCATCAATATGGGATAGTGAGTGAGAGGCCCAGATAATTCAAAAGAAATTTCTTTGCCCAAAGAATGAAGAGAACGTGGAACTCAGTAACATAGGGTGATTGAAACAAATGATGTAGAACTATTTAAAGGGATGCTCGTCAAGCATATTAAGGAGAAATGAATAGAGGGTTACCCCATTAAATTTAGCTGAGGAAATATGGGAGGTGTGGACTCTTCGGGCTGAATGGCCTATTTCTGTGCTGAGTGCAATCATAAATAAATAGCACATTATGTTAGGGTAAATTAAAACAACTTCATTTTTTGAAGTACAATTGCTAAATGTACAATAAATAACCTTTAATATCACTATTCTATAAAGCAAACTTGTGTCTAATGATGGAATGTGTGCTAGCATTACCTCATGAACTCAGTTCACACTTAGACTGAACATAATATATATAATATATATACTATAAATCATTGGATATGTTATGCAGCTAATTAATATTTTGAGCATTGAGGACAATTTAAAATTGATCCTGTCTTGTAAATCATATTGGGCTGGAAACTGCAATTAGCTGACACATTCCCTGCTGAATTTCAAATAATGTTCGAATTTAACTTAGTCGACCTAAACAGTGACAACCCGCAAGCATAAGCCTGCCAGATCCCCCACAGTGAGGCTCAGTGCTGTGACAGTGTCTCACATGTAATGAAATCACATGGGAGTGCAAACAAGCCCCACATGCAAACCCCTGAACTTAACCAAAACTGTTGAATTCTGAATGTTTCATTCAAGAGCAATCGAAAACCCTTAAAAATGTTTAATGTCTTTAAAAAAAATGTAAAACACTCAAACAATATCAAATAATCTGAATTAACTGAAACTCTCCTCAAATCTTTTTTGCCATTCCCCTCCACTGAAATGAATGGCAAATCACTCCCTGCACCTGGTGTGTCATTTTTACTCAGAGTTTCCACTGTAAATGCTGGGGAATCTCCACAACTTCAGTCCGTCACACTAAACTCCATGCTGTCTAGCATTGAAGCACAGTTAGAGAAACAGTGGCAAACAGCTCATCGCAGTTGAGGCACATCCTGGTTCCTATACACATGTGTGGAAATCCCAAAGTTGCTAACAATTACGTGGAGAAATATCAGCCGTTTGGCAAAAGCTGGCCCATTGATAAATCAATCTTTATTGTCTCTCCGATTATAGAAGGATGCTTCTGCAATTAAAATGTTACTTTTAATTGGAATCAATCCAAAGCATTGAATCATACAAAAATTGAGAATATTTGATATTTTTAGTCTTTCAACATTAATGCTGAGTGAAGCTAATGAATGTTTTAAAGCTTTTAAAGTGAGAACCAGGTATTAAATGACACTGCATAAAAGTTACAGTGACATGTAGAAAGGTGTATGTAAACTGAATGTAACAGCACCTAATTCATATTTACTCCCTTTTCTTTCCATTTTGACAGTACAGCTGTCCTATTTAGCAAATGTATTCAGACCAGTTAGTTAATTTTAACTTATTCAGGTATTAATTAATACATCTCTGTCAGTGAAATGTAATGGCACTAACAAAGTGGGAAGGTGCATGTGCATTTTTACACTTTAGATTACTTTTAGCACTTCATCTCATGCCAAAATGAATGTTGTCATGCAGTAATGCACATCTTCGTGTATGTTACTGTTGAAAGAAATCCTGTTTTCACATACAAGGAGTCATTTTCATAGTAATTACAGAGCCTTCTCATCAGCCTCTTTGCATTAAGAATAGATCATAACCATATAGGATGAATATACTTAATTTCATTGCTACAAGTGTGTAATCAGAATTGATAAATTAAAGAATGTTAAAAGATAGTTGCTCATAAGACTACTTGCACAGCAAATCTTATCAGTAAATAATAGCTTTATATTTGTAGTTTCTAGTTAGAGTTCCGTAGTGAGACATTTATTTTTTACACACACACACACACACACGCACACGCACACACACACACACACACACACACACACACACCTCATTTACATTGTGCATTCAATACATGTATCTTATATCTATCTCTTTCATTTGATTCTTAGGTTTAATATCTTAGCAGAGTTGAGCTTTGTAAATTAAATGTTATATATATGGCATTGTATTTTCCTGTTGTGAAATCATAAGAGACAGCAGAAAGTGTTTATTTGTGTTGGAGGTCAGTGGGTTTTCTTATAAAAATGTATGTTATCTTAGGGTGAATTGCTTGATGGAACCACAGATTACATGTCAGGCTTGGATGACATGACAGATTCAGATTCTTGTCTGTCCCGAAAGAAGATCAAGAAGACAGAAAGTGGCATGTATGCATGTGACTTGTGTGATAAAACATTCCAGAAAAGCAGTTCCCTTCTGCGACATAAATATGAGCACACAGGTATGTTCATTTTCTTTTTCATTTTGCTTGACTTCATTAACCATTGGATTTTATTCTCTTGTCTCCATTCTAAAAACAAAATAAAACTCATTACTTTTTATTCCCTGGTTCAATGGTCTTATTTTTACAAAGAGAGCTTTAAGGCCATTTAATATGATTCCAGAGTTAGGGTTATGAGCTGTGTCTGCACATGAGGGGTGGGCTGAGGAGTGTGACGTTACCTCTTTAAGGATGGGGGATTTTAAATAATGCTTAAGTAATCTACCCTCCATATTGTCCTGTAGTGCTGGGCTGACAGAGATTTGAAGTTATGTCTATTTTTGAATTCTGCTTCAACTATTGCAGCTATGGAAGGTGTTGAATGGATTCCAGTGCTATTTGTGGTGTGGAATTAGCCAGATGTTTGTTTGGCCAAGGTTCCAAGTTCCAAACTCTGGTCATACGTTGGCTGAAATGCCAAAGTAGATGCTCTCAATTACATAGGTTAAAAATGAAGTGTGTATCATAACTTGATACTGTTATAAATATACCTCTTTCTTTTCTTTCCTTACACCTGCTTTCTGAAAAAATATCATTCCTTTTCCAATTTTGACAGGAACCTTCCCGTTAGTAACTCAAGAACCTTCACAGCATCTTTTATTAGAACTTAAAAAAGATACTTTATTAAATTGTAAATTATCTTTTCAAAAGTACAGACAGTCTGTGCTCAAAACATTGTTCAGCTCTAGGGCAGGAAAAATGATCTGTAGTACCTTTGACAGTTATGATTGACAGTAATTCTGGACACTTGACAATTTCTGACACTTTGACATGTGCTTGGAGATTCGCCAAAGGTATCTAAATTATTAGAAGGTTGTTAAATCATATTGGAACATTTTAGCATTATATCCTAATCTGTTTTTTCTGCTTGTGTTTCTTTTTTATTGTAGGAAAGCGGCCACATCAATGTCAAATTTGTAAGAAAGCATTTAAACACAAGCATCATCTTATTGAACATTCACGACTGCACTCTGGTGAGAAACCATATCAGTGTGACAAGTGTGGCAAACGCTTCTCACACTCAGGGTCGTACTCACAACACATGAACCACAGATATTCCTATTGCAAACGGGAGGCAGAGGAAAGGGAAGCAGCTGAACGAGAGGCCCGTCAGAAGGGCCACTTAGAACCTGCAGAGCTACTGATGAATCGGCCCTACTTACAAAGCATTACTCCTCAGGGGTACTCGGACTCTGAGGAGCGAGAAAGCATGTCAAGAGAGGTAGAGAGCGAACGAGAGCAGGAAAAAGGAGAAGAGGATGAAGAGAAACTAGTCAGGCAAGATGGGGAAGAGGAATGTGATGAAGAGGAAGAAGCAGAGAGTGAAAATAAAAGCATGGATACAGATCAGGACACGATAAGAGATGAAGAGGAGAATGGTGACCACTCAATGGACGATAGCTCAGTTGACGAGAAAACGGAAACCAAATCAGAACATGAAGATAACGTGGAAGATGGCATATAATAACTACTGCATTTTAGCTTCCGACTTCTTCCAGTAGTATTGTTACTTGCTTGAAACACTGCTGTGTTAAGCTGTACATGCACGTGCCTGATGCTTCCTGGAAGCCTGAGTGTTGGACAGATGGGGCAGTCTGTCAGATGCAAAAAATAGGAAAAAAAAGAAAAAAAACGAGACAGTGTTAGGACGAATTAGTCAAGTTTGGGTTGTGAAGAGTTGCATTATGCAAAAAAAATGTTCAGTGTTAGGGCCTAAAAAAATGTGTGGTTCCAGCAGCCTAAATTACCCTTCTGTCAATAGTTTTTTTTAGCACAAAATAGTGGAGTATATTGCATTACATGCCACTTGTATTACTACACAAAATTTTACAAAATGTATTGTCTGTGTTTTCTACCTATGTATATTATTACACAAGAGTAACTTGAAAATGAAATGCCTGTGCTTTTACCCATATCTGCATAAGTAAACAACAGTATTTTAGTGGACTGTTTGTAGTTTGACCCAGCCATTAGGCCTAATTCTGCAACCACACAATATTTTAGGTTCCCAAGAATTATTTGAAGGATCATGAAATGATGCACGTGTGATTTTCAGAAAATGAAGTCTTAAAGTGGCCCAGCTATGAAGGACAAGAGAGAGTGAGAGCAAGAGAGAGAGAGCGCGTGCGAGAGAGAGAGAGAGAGAGAGAGAGAGAGAGAGGGGCAGAGGTAGTGGAGAAAGCCTTTTGAAAGGTGGTTTTAAAAAGCCTTATATGCAAACCTTTTAATCTGTGTGTTCTGCAAGTGCCATCCTTGTATAGTGCTAAATGAAGGTAACTAAAGTTACCTTGCACCAGCTTCAGTGTTAAACAGCTCACCCTGTTCTTTGAAGCACCCATGTCAGTATTAGAATCTAGGCAGCAGTTCCTTAGTTTACATATGTTTGTGCAATTTTCTGTACTTTTTTTGTTCATTAACTTGTCAGTATTACACCAAACTTTGCAACAATTTGCATTCATTTTATTTTAGGTCAAATAACATTTATTTATGTTGCTCATTTTATATTTCCTAATTTTATTTATTTCATACTGTAGTGTACAGTATTATAGTTCTTCAATATATAGATATATTTTAGTAAAGGAACATGAGGTTGATCATTTGGGCAAATTTTACGTAATGAGAAGAGCATTTATTGTGTTTTCAAACATTAATTGTGAGATACGAATTTTCAATTTATTATTTTATTTTGTTTTCCAATTACTGGATTCCAAATTTGAGAACTTTTGATACGATCTTGTGAAAACACTGTATTTTCGACTGAAAATTCCACTTTCTTCATCTGTTTTTTAGCTAAAAAAGAGGGACTGTTAAAATACAATGTATGATACCATGACAGAAATCTTTCCTGAATTGTCTTTGTAAAAGTATTATTAAATTTTCAATTTGTAATTTCTCTTTGAAATGACCATGCTCGAATAAAATGTAGCCAAACTAGGACCTGTTACGTGCAGCTTAAGGTTCTATGGACATCACTGCAGCAAACAGATGTGCATAATAATGTATAATGTTTCCTTCCTAACTGTAGGATTGTCTTCAAACCATAAAGAATTACATTTTCATCCATAGCATTGTTAACAAAAAAATATTTATTAACTTAAATTTATATTGTCGTCCTATTTATTTCACTCAATGTCCACTTTTATATTTCTCTCACCATCTCAAAATAAACAAAATTATATGGTTGGATTTATTTCATAAGCTTGCTGAGGGGAGAACAAGCGACTAAATGAGTGCTGGACACGTTGTATAAAACTGACATTGCATGAAGGAGATTTATTCCCTGAGGTAACCTGTATTTAGTTGATTTGGGCTTTAAAGGTGATCTGTACCCAGACCTGCAGGGTACATTCTTTCATCCACTATTCCGATAAGGTGTAAAGTACCATCAAGCAATGTAATACAGCTGGTGCATAAAACAAGGACTTTTTTTTTAAATAGACACATCTAGATTTTATTAATAGGAATTAATTTGAAGGAAAATCAATATTGAGCTTTTGATTAAGGATACAGTACTTTGAAAGTTATGTACACAGCTTCATCATTTTATAATACAGGCTGCACAAAACGGACTACTGCCTTTTTTAAATAAAGAGAGTGGGGTTCTTGCAAAAATAAGTCATAGTGATTGGAACAGTATCTCCATAATATTGTAACTGGGGTCTGGTTACATTTAAGTCTGAATTTCCAGTAGGTGATTAAGATACATTACATGTAAGGGAGACAAATCGGAGATCAGATGATAACTAAAAGACTAGTGATTGTGATTGACGTGCAGTTTTTTTGAACTGCCAAACCATTGATTTTAAATGGCTTTTACAGCTTGTTTAAGTTGATCTCAGGAATATACCAATTAATTGATTGGTGTCTTAAAACAAAACATCAATTTCTTACTGGTGCAGGTTGAGAGGAAGACTTTTAAAAGACATCCATTACAAAATCCAATTAAAAAAGGTAATGTCAGACTTGCCTGAGGTTGTAAAATTCTTTTCAGCTATTCAGCTTTATACATAAGCAAGCTACTTAAAAAATACTTCAGCACTCTACAATTTAAAATGTAACCACATTTTTCTTAATGTTTTTATTTTAAAACCCATAACTGCTTCATAACATGCATTTACAAAGTGTGTCGCAATAGATGTTTCTTTGCTAATATGAGTTTCTCTTACCATCAACTATATTTTTTTCCATTTCAAGAACATTGCAGAAACTAGCTTTCCATAAATGGATCAATAATTTCCCATTGAACAAATCTTTCTTAATATTTTACTTATATTTTCTTAGAACTTAAATTTTGTTTTATATTAGATTAAAAGGAAATCACAGAACTGTAATGATTGAAACTCTTGTAGGATTTCACTTCGTATTACATTCCCTGTATATAAAAATACACAAGAACCCCATTATTGCATTGACAATGAAGTATGATAGAGTATAATTCACAGAGTAAGGAACAAAACAAGTTTCAATCTCATGTTCAACTTCCCTTATTTAAACCTGCAGTGCACTATTGAAGGCAGCTTTTGGGATTTCAATAATAACCAAGCAATTTGTTCAAATAATGGGACGTAGATTTTAACAGTCATTGTATCTTAAACCATCATTAGTGATTTTTAAAGCATTACTTTGAACATTCAGAATTATCAGTTGCTGTAAGGCGGTAGTAGCAGCTTCTCTGCTTGACCAGATTTGAGACCGTGTAGCGGTGATGATACATTTCTTGTGACATTAGGAAAATAGTCAAAGTAAATATTCAAGAATAGGTTCCCTGCAGCATTTTTACATTTTTAAAAAATACATGTTTGCAATATTAAAGGATGATAAAGCGTTGTTCCTTAATGCTTTACTGCAGAAAGCTACATTGACAGGTTTGAACTTGCACAGCATTTTAAACAAGACTGTTGTTTAAGGTGCTCTCTGAAGATCGGTGAAATAGCTTGGACATAATTGTCTGCAAGAATAAAAGTAGTAAAGATCATTATACGTCTGTTGGAGAGTGCCTGGAGCATTTTGGTAATATTTTCACTGAACGTCCATAGCAATAGAAGAGCCTTTAAAAAAGACAGTAGTAAAATACACATGTTTCATTCAAAGTGCCCATAAAACAGTAGAAAGTGAAGCTTTTAAACCCTTTGCCATGTAAGTTTTTTTTCATTTTGTTCTGTAATTTCTTTTACGATTGATTGATTTTAAAATAACTCTTAGTTGTAGGAATCAGCTCACAAGAATCCTTGAGAATAATAATATTATAATCTCTCTAAGGAGAGGAAAAAGTAGATCAATTGATTTTTTTTTCCTCGAGCCTGACCCTAATACAACAGCAGATTTCTTCTTGTTACTACCTATATTCACAATAATATAAAATATTACATTAAATGATCCCCTTTGGATCACTCTAAAAAGATAAGTTTAATTCCCAATCCAACCGTGGGAAATAACTAAACAGATAAAGTATTAACAACCTCAAAATGGTTTGGAGGCTGTTCTATACTCTCTTCTAACATGTATAAAGAGATCTTATTTATTTTCATACTTAAGCATGTTTGTTGTCAAGACATGGGTAGTAAGGTTTGTAAAGAGATAAAAATAGAAGTAAGATTTCAAGAGTTGATTGGATTCTGTGTGGACGTGTGAGTGAACATTTCTGAAGAAAGCCCATGAATGCTGTCATTAACACATTAAACAAGAATGCAGTAAAGGCAGGGTTTATAAATAGTGATCTAATAAAAGACAACGAAGACACGTCGCCTTGTTCCATCAAATTTTAAAGAAGTCTTGACACAGCTGTGCCAATGGTAACAGCATAAAATCAGCGTTTTGAACAAATTTTACAATGGACCATCTGATTTTTTCAGTTTCAACAAATGATTGAACTACACTTAACATTCTTGCCATGAAGTCCATACAATTTAAACAGTCCACATTACTTTTTCAAGAAACATACTTCATGATTTGGATTGTAGTTAGGCTTCAGATTGCTTCTTTTAAAAAATTCAATAAAGCAATACAAAAGCTAATACTAAATAAATTTGTTTTCTTCTGCTGTAAATGCGCAATGGTGTCTGCATGTGCCGTTACCATCAGAAGTGTTGCTACCAAAATTAATGGGATTTCTTACTGAAATTAGAATTTCAATCTTGGGTCCTAACACACGGTCACATCACAACTGTTAAATGTATTTTACAGTGGGACTAATGATGTGTATGCAACTGGAACAAAAATGTTAGTGTAGAATTGATCTGCACTGTACAAAATGAAGAAGATTGTCATTCAGAGAATTTGAAGAATGAGGGAGTCAAAAGTTTACTTAATATATAAAATTAACTTTTTAAATAAATTATTACAGATATGCATTGATCAAATGATGATGTGATGAGAATGATATTTTAGCATGTGATCTGAATATGATATAAATGCCATTTAATAACTCCTCAGCAAGTTACATTGCAGTTACTTTATGCATCATATCTAATGGAGAGAATTTTGTACAAGCTGTAAACCATTTTTAAAACATATGCCGGATGCATTCGACTGTAATCAATAAAGCACAATTAATATGCACAACACTGACTAAATACTGTTAAACCACACAAGACAAGTTATAAACAGGGTCACTTCAGTTTAATTGAATGTATAATATCCTTTGAGAGTGACTTCCTTGATGAGAAAAGTGCTGTTACAGTTCCAACTGCTTTGACTCTAATTTATTGATTTTATAATTTGTACCCCACATAAATAGTTTAATATTAATGGACAACAGGCTAAAAGAAAGCTTTATTAATTTACCTTCTTTATTACAAAAAAATGGAGAATTGGAATACATATCCGTAAATACTCCAAATGAAGGTAAAACCGCTTCCTGTGAAGCCATGAGATTAAAATAATAAACAGGGTAATTTCAAGCTTATTAATAACCTCACATGCAGTTTTTACTGTCAGGCAACTTTTCTCTTGCTTTGAATGTAAACTGGGCTAAATGGAAAATAACAAAAAAGTAATATTTTTATCCATGTTTATCCATATTATAAATGGCCTTGACAGCAGAATATCAGACCAGCATTGTTCAAAGTGTGATTGTTAAAATGTTCCTTAATAATATTAAGTCAATATTTATTACACAATTGTGTATGCACAGTTCACACCTAATGGAAATTTGATTTTAAATAGTCCATTTTAAAAAGTGGAATAGCACAGATTTAAAAATGCTTCATTGGATCATTAATAATGCACCTTTCTAAAGTATCATTTGTCCTTGCAGCATATGAAGTGAGCAATGTAATGTTTTCAAGTTATTTCTCTGCAGTAAAATTTTGAAATGCTTTATAGATCAGGCAGCATCCAAAAACATCCTCAAAATGGGCACTATGCTCATACATCTTAAGTTCTGAGCAAGGATTTAATCTGAACCATGAACACTTTTTCTTTAAAATACTATTTGATTTGTATATTTCCAGTACTTCCAGATTTCATTTCGTGTATTATTTTTGTTCTCCTCAGAATCATTTCCCATTTCATACTACCAAATATATGATGTGAAGTATCCATCAGTTTCTACATCAGAATCTATTTTACTCTATCCTACTGATCCTACTGTTCTAGAGTAAGAAGGTCTATTAAATGAACACTAAGTGGGTGAAATTGAAGTTGTAGTTATGGCTTATTTTTGCTCAACTATACCAGCAACATACAAACTTTTTTTGGTAGCCAGCATAACTGACACCAGAAGGGATCAGTTATCCTACAATTAACTGCAGAACCATTCTTATAAAGAATTTCAAACCAAAAATAATTTCTGGAAGGTACATTGCTTCTAATGGATAAAACATTCCAATTCAGCATTCCACTTTAAAAGAGGTTTTTTTAAATAATAAAAAGACATTACATCTTATTATTACCAGAGATTTTGCACTTCCCTAAATCCCTTCTATAGGTTGATAACAATAATCAGTTTTAGCTGTTAAATAGCCAGTGCTGAACTTGACATGTTTTTGGTAGGTTCAGTGAATGTGAACAGTATTTATATAGTACATGTACATATTTATGTTGTACAGCTACTTCTGAAAACCAGTGAACCTCAAAAGGCTCTTTCCTGAAGGCAGTTGTGCATAGATGACTTGGGAAAAGCAAATAAGCTGAGCACCTTCTGATGTCAGGACTGATTTCAGATTAGCTAAAACTGAGAACCTAAATGTCAATGCTTATGCCGTAACACATGGCTAATCGATGACCCACATTAATGATTTAGAATAATCCCAGAAACATCATAATAGGAGGTTAATAAGTCAAATTCTAAAATGGACAGTGGAATACCCACTAGATTTTGAGAAAAAATGTTTTAGCGTGACAAACCTTAGAAAGTTTAAGGTCAATTGGTATGAAATCTAATTCATGATCTTAAGTGCTATTCATAAACAAAAATAATAAAAATAAACAACTGCATATATACAGCACTTTTCAGAACCCTGTTAGGACACTCCTCAGCAAGTTACAGTTAATTAACTACTTTTGAAGTGCAGTCACCATTGTGATATAAGAAGTCTCAAGTTTGTTTCCAACAAACATAAAACATACACGTTTGCTTCGCCTGTAAAATAAAATGCAATAAAGGCGGGCATTTTATATCCAATACTAGTTTAGTTCTACTCCATTTCCAGCTATTTTGCATTTTGTTAATAGATTTAGGGTGTGGTCTGTTTCTGGCTATGATTGAAAGAGTTTTAATAGGCTGATAATACCAGTACGCACAGAAGCAAACTTAATGAAAACTATCTGCATCAATTTAGCATGAGACCCACAGAGATGAAGAGCCACTGTTATTTGACCTTCTTATAAGTTTATGGCTCATTATGGTTTTGCTGTTAGTCGGTAGAGAACCAAATTTTTAGAGTTAATTTGAAGAATCAATTATGTCATACCTTCTGTCCAAATAGAACAAAAAAGTCAGCTACCGTCAGAAGTGAATGCAGGTAAAAACATTCTGGAACTGGCCATCTTTTGAACAATTCTAAAATACGTTTAGGTGGATGCAGTGCACACACCAAGTAAGGCATAATTTAAAATAACTACAAGCAAAGAGGACGCAAAATGCACGGAAGAAACCCGGTTTGGATGCATCCATAATCGTGCAACACTTGCCAGAGCATGCTGACCCCTACAGTCACGGTGCTCAACAGATGGAATCAGGACCATTCCG
>JARFYF010000001.1:21740657-21760830 GCA_030265395.1 Rhina ancylostomus
CCTCTTGATCTCTCTCCTAAGTGTGCTCCTACACTTTTTAAACTCGTCAAGGAATTCATCTGATCTCTACTGCCTAAACCTAATGTATGCCTCCTTTTTTTTTCCTGACCAGAACCTCAATATCTCTTGTCATCCAAGGTTTTCTAAACTTGCCAACCTTGCTCTTTATCCTGACAGAAACATAATATCCCTGAGCTCTTGATACCATACTTTTAAATTCCTCCAACCTGCCAGACAGTCTCACCCAATCAACTTCTACAAGTTATTGCCTGGTGCTTCCAAAATTGGCCCTGCCCCAATTTAAAACCTTAACTTGTAGACCAATGTTGTCTTTCTCCTAACTATTTTAAAACTGATAGAAGTATGGTCACTGGTCACGAAGTGACGCTTAAGGCACTTGCTCTACCTCGTTCTCCAAGTCAAAGCAGTTTTGTGGCCGGTGTTTAAAAGTGTCTGAGAAGAACCTGAGTTAATTTGGCCTAAATTGTTCCACTCTTTTCTATGGGACAGTATATTATCTTAGGTCTAAATTTTGCTTTGTTGGCTTGGCAGAGTTTTGGATTACAGGTGGGAATCTGGAACCCATCATTCTGTTGCAAATTGTGAGTGAATATGGCACAGACGTAGACCAACAACTTTATTAATAGTGTTTGAAGAAGAGTGAAGGAAAGTACTAAATGTATGGGGACTGTGATTAAAAAAAAATCAGCAGTTACATATCCAGATTTAAACAGCCTGCATGTATATAAAATCTCTGGCATGTCAAGATTGCACAAGATATGAGAAAAATTGAATGTGCAATCAAAGTGGGAAATATCAGGAGGGAAACCAAGTGCTTAGTTTAAAAAAAAATTAAGGGTTAAAATGTTTTAAAACAGTTGGGGGTTTTGGATGGATTAGGTTTGGAATTCCAAAGAATGAGATGGGTAGACATGCACAGGTAGAAGACGGCCACTGCTGCACTGGGAGCTCAGACTTCTGCCATTCTGCCTGAAGTTCCACTTCGGCAGGAGGAGGTACGTTGATCCCTCCTCCAATGGATTACACAGCTAGCAAATAGTGCAACTTAGGTGTGTGTTGATGGCTTGTGCTGCCTTCTCATAAGATGACAGCATTGATCTCTGCATGCTGCCAGCCAAATGGCACCTCCCAACTCCTCCTCATCCCACCATTCCAGATACCTTCCTCTCATGGCAGGATGGCACAATCCAGGCTCAGAGCTGCTTGCAGTCACCCATCTGCAAGCTCCTCCAGGATGTTTGACCTTCCATCCACTTAGTTAAAGGCAAGGTGGTGTGAAAGGGAGTCAGCTTTGATGAATTGCTGCCATTCAGTTGGATATAGGCACACGCTGCAGTCATTTTGTCCATGTTAGATTACGGTGAAATGCCAGGGTGGTTCATGAGGGTGGGAGTGTGGCATGCTGCTTCATGTTGAATAAGCTAAGTCACCATTCTTTGTCTTTGGAGCTTCACTCATGGATGGAAATAGAGAGAATTTTATTGGTGACTGACTTAGAAAACCTTAACCTATGAATGCAGTGTTCCTTTGGAGTTTGAGGCTGGATTATGCCTCTGGGGATGGACCTACTTAGCTATTTTGCTTCTCTTCCTC
Organism: Rhina ancylostomus; assembly: GCA_030265395.1. NCBI lineage: Eukaryota > Metazoa > Chordata > Chondrichthyes > Rhinopristiformes > Rhinidae > Rhina > Rhina ancylostomus. The sequence goes on from JARFYF010000001.1 coordinate 21,742,272, forward strand.
CTCCTCCTCCATCCTCTGTGAGGAAAACTTTGCCTTTAACCCTTCTCCTGCTTCTGGTTATGATGGAGACTCAGCAGGAACAGCACCAAGGCAGAAAACAAAGCAATTTCTGCCATCTACAAAACTCTACAATTCCATTCTGCTCAAAGGAATAGGCTTGGCTCCCATTGAATTGCCTTTAAATGGTGCTGATAGAGAAACTGCATTTCCAAAAAGAATAAGATGCACCTTTTACAGTATGTTGCTTACTCTATTCAAAGAGTGGTCTAACCAGAAGTTTGTATAGTTGTAGCACACTTCCAGTGCTTCTACAAAACACAAAAATTTCAAAATCCACTGTGGCTTTATATCCACCTGCCTCTGAGAGCATGTTATCACATTATTAATCATCTGGTGTTCCATTGACAGAATTATCAGTAATTTTATCCTTAAAATGTTTGAATGAGAATGTATTATGATGAAATGCCTTCCTTTATATTCACGCATGATATCAAGAAGCATTTTTGTGTTCATAGTTGAATGACGTGCTGTACAATATTCAAAGTTTTATGATAAAATATTGGTGGTTTTGACTGTCACTTTTTAAAGGGTGGTATCTTTAGAGATTTTAAAACATTTTTTTTGTATATTTTGTTAGTTAAGAGTTATGGCAGTGGTTTGACCATGTTGAAAATTGTTGAAAACAAGAGTGGTGAGAATGTGGGTTTCCCATTTTGTGGCTAAAGACATAGCAAATGTGTGATGTTTGTTTTCAATGCCTCCATTTCTTTCTAGTAAGTTTAGTATCATTGCTTAAAAAATCTTAACAACTAATTGGTCAAAGAGAGAATCCTATATTTATTATTTTTTTGTGATGATTTGTTGATATTTCCAGATGTTGAAGATTAATTGATTGCAGCTAACTTTCAAAATCGATGTAGTCAAATAAATTTCAAGTGGTGTGTGTGTGTGTGTGTGTTGGGGGTGGGGGTCGTGGCAGGAGTCATTAGTCAGCAGTTTGTAGTACAGTTTGTTAGGAAAAACTTATTCTCCTGTCACCAACCCCCATCCACAACTTATTCTGGATATCTGTTTCAGTCACAAAACAATATTGTGGTCATTCCACAGCAAGATCCTACAAGAAATAGGAAATTTTAATGAGTCCAGCAATCCTAAGTATTCCCCATTCAATCTTATCTTTGTTCCACTTGTCCTTCAGACATTGCTTTTCTTGCCTCTTTCAGTGAAATCTATCATCTTTTTTTATGCTGTGGCTTACAGTAAAAGAACTGAAAAGACCAATCCGACGCCAACTCTTTTTAGTTAGAGTTCATAGCAGTTGCCTTAAAAGATCAAAACTTCTAGTGCAGCTACATGGTATTAATGTTCAGCTTCTGATGTGTCCCTGCAGGGGTTTTTTTTCTCTGCTTTGGTATGGGGGAAGGGAATGATGGATATCCTACGGAACATGCTCAATATTTGCAAACACTGCTGTCCTTGTTTTCTAGAGTCCTGTTCACAAGCTCAGTCCTTAACCTGGCTGAACTGGTTGCTCTCCGACCTGACCTTGCCAAATTGAAAAAGGTCCTATACTTTCATGAGAACCAGTTGGTATATCCTGTCCGGAAAAGCCAGGAAAGAGACTTCCAGTATGGATACAACCAAGTGATTTCATGGTAGGTGAGCTCATATGTTATTATTTTTTGTTGATCTTATGAATTTTTCACCTTTTTGAGGTGGCTTCTGTCTCTTGATAAACTCTCACTCACAATATGATAGACCATATTCTTTGTATGATCAGGAGTGTTGGTTGCTCATCACCCCCAAATAATAATTTATTACAATAAAACCATTTAAATATTGACTCAGAAGTAAATCTTAATGAAGAACAGTATGATTCATGGCCTCCAGAGTTACAGAGTGATTTATAACAGGATGGGTGGACGTATAAAATTATATCAATAACCCACCACAAGGTTCTTAGGTAAGCTAAAATACTTCTGTCTGAAAACTAGAAAAGGTAAAACAGCCTTCATATTCCAGTTATGTTGGTGACCTAAAACACTGAAGAGATTAACTGTTATGTTTGCTTTGATTCAAGTGACCAATTCTCCTGGTAGTGTGAGAGTATAGGTTAAAACTGAGATTAGTGCAGCGACTGAATGAATCTGTGTTTGAAATTAAACTGTGGTATTTAGTACAGTAACTTAACATTATTTGCAATACAACAAACAACATATATGTATCCATAGTTTCTTAATCTATTGCAAATATATGTTCTGAATCTTGTCTATAAATTGGGTACGGCAAAATTTCATGGTGGAATGATTGCAAGTCTATTTTTGTGGGAGACCCGAGATTTAAAATCCATACAGGAAACACGCTGAGTGATTGGATTGCATAATGCTGTACTATGCCATTTAAAAATCAATTTAGCATGGAGTTAATTGTATTTGTGACCCATTCTGGGTTAAATCATGCCAGTCAGAAATTGGAGCATCAGAGATGAATGGACCATGTCATCCCGAAGGCATCCTTCATAGGGCACAAATTCTGACTCCCATAGTCCCAATTTAGGAGAACTGCAAGTTAAGTGAAATACTCTCTGGATTAAATCAACACCCCACCAACCTTCCACCTGCCCCAAGAACTAGACCCCATAACCCACCCCTTTGCACATATCTCCCATAAACACCTGACATCCATATGCCTATTTCTGTTCCTGAACACTTCTAACATCACCATGCTGACCTCCATGATCTCCCCAATGAAATTCTGACCTTCCTAATCCCAGCCTGACCATACCAATACAAGTGCCAAGCTGTTTCCTTTCCTCTTTCCTCATCCCTCTCATGTACCTGCCTGCCAGACTACCATATATGCCAACAGGTGTCTAATCCAGACTCCTTCCACCCACCTCTGACACATCATAGTTGCAGGCCCAATCTGGCCTGTGGCCAGCCTTTTAAAACCAATCTCAGGACAGGACATATAGACCGCATATTTTGAGAAAACTGAATTTAGATGTGGTGGGCAAGAATTTCTGAGCAACTCTCTTCTGATGAAAAATAATCAATCTGAATTATTTATAATTGGTCTTGCATCCCACAATGTAGTCTCTGCTACACTGGGGAGACCAAACATTGATGAGGTGATTGCTTTGTGTACTGTACCTCCTCTTCTTCCCCCATCTGGCTGATTCAGTGCATGGTTGTGACTTGGAGCTTTTCATTGCCTGTCATTTTAATTCTCTTTCCCATCCCTGCTCTGATCTCCCTGCCACTTTGTCAAAACATTTCTGAGTATTTCCAATATTTTGCTTTTATTTCAGAATGGCAGCAACTGCATTGGGTTGCATTTGCCACTTTGGCAATATATTAGTGAAATATTTGTCTATCTCAAATGATGATAGGATAACATTTTTAAATGAAAGCAGTGAATTTCCTCCTACCAATGGACTTCCCAGTCATGAAAACTTTTTGAACCAGAAATGTTGGTTGGAGTGGTAAGGGCTTAGCTAAGTAACTTGGATAGTTAAACATTATGCATTTGTAGAAGACCTTAAAAGAAAGAAAAATGCCCCTAATTGCCTAGCAAATGGCATGGTGTCAGTGGATTGGTGGAATTTAAGAACAGAGGTAGCTCTGGCGGCCTTTAAACAAGTTCTGTCATTTAATAAGTTCATGGCTGATCTTGTGCCTAAATTCTTCATTTGCCTTGGCTCTGTTGTCTTGAAATCCTAGCACAGCCTAAAGGGTAGCTAGAAGGATACAGGACTAATGTACCAACAACCATTTTGGTTGTTGACTCTCCACTGAAAACTTCACTTGCATTCAAGACCCTACGCGGCACATCATTGGAAGTTTAGCAGCCTCTGGTGAGGGTGAGAGGTGCATTAGAATCCAAAAGTGGTTGTTAATGTATTTTTCTCTAACAAAAAAGTAATTTTGCAATTGTATCAAACTGAAAACAACAGCATTATTCAATTTAATCTTTAAGCATGCATCTCTTAATTCACTTGGTAAGCAAGAAATTAATTAATCTTGGATGTATATTACTCATTGAGCATTTTGTGGGAAAATGTTTCACCCATTCCAACTAAATTCTTGAATGGGCTTGCTCTGACTTTAAAGTTTTGCCCCCTTATTTCAGACTCCCTCAGTAATGAAAAACATTTAATTCTAACAGTCCTTTTAAGTTCCTTTTCAAAATCCTGAAAACTTCAATAGAAATACCCTTACCCTTCCATATTCCAATGAGTGCCACCATAATGTCTAGTAAACATAAAGGGTAAGCCAAGCCAGAATTATGAGAAGATATTGCTGAAAGGTTGTTTGAAAATCTTGAGCAGGATTTTGTTGGCAAAGGGAATAATGTTGAGGTGGTAGACTGAGAAAGAGAACGACACAAAAGCAAAAATTAACAAGGACAATTTTTGGTTTGTTGTTATCCTAAAGTTGCAGCAGGGAAAATAAGGTTGGATGACATTGCACTGGAGGGATCAGGTTCCGAAGAGTTTGTGGACAAAAGGTTAAATGCAGTTGAGTGAGAGAAGAGGAGCTAATGTAAGAAAGTTTGAGAGTAGGTTTAAAAGGCAGTTGGCAGAGGCTAAGATATGGCCCAAAATCAAAATAATGTAAATAATGGAGAAAAACTGAAAATACTGGAAGTACTCAGCAGGTCAGGCCACCTCTGTAGAGAAGCAGATTTAATGTCAGAAGTTGATAATTTTGCACCAGAATGGATGCAGGTTACTATGGTTTGTAAAATTGTAGCACTTGTGGAAAGAAACTTCAGGCCTATGAAGGTCATATTTATTCCTCAGAAACTTCCAAATGAATGTTAAGGTGAGAAAAGATGACTCTTAATGACTTGTGGGTAAGCGGTGGTTGGCGTAATTAGGAGGAGCTGCAACAGAAGAATGAGAATGACAGAAAGTTGTGGAAACCTCATTTGTGCTACTTGTTACCTAACTGTGAAATTGTTTCTGCATCAATTCACCTGAACTCTGTGGTTTGTCACTCCAGGTTGTTAAGCAAGTGAATCCCCTTAACTTGGCCATTTTGTGATCCTAACTTGTAGAGGGGAAGGTCAAGAGAAGGAATTGGTTCAAAAAAGAGAATGTGTAGAGGAAGGATAAAACAAAAATAACCAATTAAGTAACATACTGTTGAACTGGGATATCAGAAATAAAACAGAGAATGTAGGAAATAGACAGCAGTTGTTGAAATGAAGAACCAGTTATGCTTGCTTTACATTAGGAGATTTTTCTTTCTTGCACCCACTGCCCAACAATTCCCATAGATAGTTTTCTGGGGTCATACTGTATTCCTGTGTGTTTTTCTGCAAAGCTGATAACATTGTAACAGGACTTCTGTATAGGCCCTGCTTCCCCGCAGCATGGATTAAGTCAGAACACTGAATGTGTTCATTGTTTTGCATCATGTCTCTGCTACTTTGAGTTCGTTTGTGGAGGGATTATGGGTGCAGCTGCCACTTGCTGTTAAACTTCCTCAGCAAAGCAGTGGCACAGTGTGATAATCGCTGGCTCATCTCTGTACTTTCTCAGGTTCGGCACAGCAAAAAACATTTCCGATTGGAACGTGGATTTTGCAGACCTCTGTGTTTGTGGTAACTTACCTGCACCACCCTCAGTGAATTGTTTTAACATTGGCTTTGATAATTTCAGTTTCTATTTTAATATTCATGATCATTCTTAAAAAAAATCCTTTTTGGCCAGAATCACAACCTGTTTAAAAGGCTTCCTTTGAAATAGTTTTCTCCATTTGTCTCCACAGGTTTTCTACTAATTCCCTCAAATCATATTTCTTTAGACCCTTTTGCTTATATGTATTATAGTTATTTGAAGTTATTTTCAATTATTTTATCTCTTCACAGCAACTGCAATGATTGATTTTTTTTCAAAAGCAAAGAATTTAAAGTATGTTTGACATTGTGACACTTGATTTGATCAATTTATTTGACCTGAATTGATATCTTTAATATCCTTTGAATGTGTTTTCTTTTCCTATTCCAGTCCTGAAGGTGCAGATTCATGTTCAATCCACTACTTTGGGGGCAAACTGCTTCCCTGTAATTTGCTAACTGGTAATCTTCCATGTGCAAGCTTAGACTATCACTATCCACAGGATGCTTGACAATAATGGCATCATTGCACAAACCAATCCTCTGCTGAGAGGTCACTGAGCTGAAATGTAACTCTGTTTCTCTCTCCATCAATGCTGACTGACCTGCAGAGTGCTTGCAGCATTTTCTGTTTTTATATCAGATTTCCAGTATCTGTAAATTTTTGATTTCCAGCCCAATCCTGTGCAGGAATAGATTATATAATATGGACCAGTTTGCTCCTTCAAATATTAAAACTTAACACATTTCAGGCATATCACTTCTTTAAGTGATCACACTGACATTGACGGTAGCTCAACAGCCCTGAACTGTAAACTTGGTGCTTGTGTTTGGTTTCCAGTATTGTTTGTGGTGCATCCTCAACATATATCCAACGTAGTAGGCCAATTCCACTATTCACAACCAGTCAACCATCTGAAAACTCTGTACTCACTTTTAGGTAAACTCGATGTAGTTTCCTTTCTGAACTCTAGAAATTATCTGCTCACCCAATCCTCAGGATCACTATTCTAAGAAAAGAAGTCTCAAGAAAGTGGAATTGAAATCAATATGCTTCAGTAGTGTACATGAGGAAAGAGCATAAGCAAACAGAACACGAGTGGGTCACTTGATCCTCAAACTTGCCCCGCTATTCAATGTGAACATGGCTGTTCTGCTCCAGACCTTGTCTTCTGTTCTATGTCAGTTTACCAATTCTCTGATCTTTCAAATGTATATCTACTTCATCTTTAAATACCTCCGATATTCTTGCCTCCACAGTCCTCTGGGATAGAGAACTCCAGGGATTCACCATCCTCTGCAAGAAGAGCCTAAATTAGTTGTGCTTAAAAGCAGAATCTGTAGGCGCTAGAAATCGGAAATAAAAATACAAAATAAAAATAGGAAAACTGGAAATGCTCTGCTGATCAGGTAGCATCTGTGGAGGGAGAAAGAGAAATAGAATTAATGTTTCAGGTTGATGACTCTACTGTTTTCATTTCATGCTGATTCTAATGACTTGATCAACATTTGGGATATTTCAGTTGGTGCCATTGCCTCGTTTCTTGCTCCTGATTGCTGCCCTGTGACTGCTTTGCAGGTGTGTGCACAAAGGATTGCAATAAGCCTGAGAGCAGATCCAAACTATGTGCTGAGGTACAAGTACGACAGTGGCAGGAATTTACAAAATAAGGGGGATGTGATTTGATTCAGAACAGAGATCAACAGATTTCTGGACATTAGAAGAATCAAGGAAAATGAGGATGGGGATGATAAATGCAGTTGAGGGAGATAAGCCACAATCTCTTTGGATGGCAGAACAGACTCAAGGGGCCAAATGGCCTACTCCTACTCGTGCTCCTGTTTCTTACTTTCTTATGTTATGAGACATTTTAGCTTCTGGTTAGAGATCATAAATGGGGTAATTCTCTATTTCATATCATCATGGAATCATCAATATTTAAAGCACAGGAGGAGGACTCTTGGCCCATTCCATCAATATAGATCTTTGCTAGCATAATACATTTGTTTGTCTTCTATTTTTATTAAGATTGAATGGTTAAACAAGAAATGAAAAAACACGTGGGATGAGAATTTGAAATTTCATTTCTTTCACCTGTGGTTTAGAGAAACACTCATTCAGGCATAAGGATACTTAGAAAACTAGCACTGCACTTTTCAGAATTATCTTGTATGAAAGTCCAGCTCCCCATACCAGAAATTCTCTCAAGTGGCCATATATTCTATTGTAATAATCTTCTGACAGCTAGGATTGTAAAGAAATTAGAGGTAAATAAAATGACAGTTCATATGAACTCAATATTAACATTTTTATTCCACTGTTTTGTTTGTTGCTCATGCTTCTTCGTGACACAGTCCAGCTTCTTGAGGAACGTACAGTGTAGCAATATGGGGTTTGTGAACTGAATCATTCTATTCTCAAAGTGAACTGTGGGAACTGGTAGTTACTAGATTATGACATTATGAAGGGACAAATGGAGAGATGCCAACAAGTACTACTATTTAAAAGCCACAGCATTCCAAACATTGTTACGGCAGGGGTCCTTGTCCCTCTGTCTCTTTCCACACTAATGACCTTCTTTATGCATTTTCAATGAACTCCACAATTTAACTGAAGATTCTATGGTATATTTATACTGTATTCAAAGCAGGCATTTCACATTCCTACACTGCGGTTTCTGAATCACTACAACTTGATCACTTCCATGATCAAGCCTTGAGAATCCTGTTTCCTTGCAGATTTTTTTTGTTCCTAGTGTCTCTTGTAATTTCAGCCATATGCTATTCCTCTTGCCTTTAACAGCTGAACTCCTTCCAAGATTATACTCACCATCACTTTCTACCTTCTCTACAAGTGATACTTCCTCTTTTCTCATTGCTAAAGCTGCTCTCATGAAATGTAGTATCATTAATTTCTCAATTATCCAATGTCTCTTGACGTTCCACAGATCCCATGTTATTTTGTTCTTCTTGTATCTGAGGAGGCTCTTCCAGCATCCTTTCGTACAAGAAAAATCTCATCCATGAATATAAGATCACTTTCATTTAGACCGTCCTAAGCTCCATCATGGTCTAAAACTGGAATTTTCTTCCTCATCTATTGAAGATTTGGTAGATTTCCACTTTTGGGCACAGTGCACTGGAGGAAGTTGTTGGTCATACTTCTCCCACAAAGAGCACCCAAAGCTATTTGCAGGTTACTTGAGGAATTCCAGGTGTGGGCCTGGGAGAAGATTCAGATATGATTAGTTCTCTGACTGGTGCTCCTTTCTCTCCATCGTGGAACTGTATAGTTTGCCTCCAACCTAGATACGGGTTCAGTTGTGCATATAGCATATGGATTCTGAAAACTCCATACTTTTCCTTCCCCAGTATCGTCAATGTTCAAATCTATTGGCCACTTTGTCCTTGTTTCATCCTTTTCTCAACATGATGTTATCTTGCTTACAGATTTTTCAGTTTAAAAAGTTTCTGTAACTTTTATGCTCATTATTTATTCTGTAAATTTTTTACTGTCCATTTAGGTTTTGTTTTAGTGATTAAATAGGTATGATTTCCAGAGGTGAGGTGAACATACCTATACAAAAAAGCCCATTATTCATGTGCAAATTTTGACTGTGATTGTTGGCAGCTTATACAATAAAATTTACTGAAGATGCACAGAAGTGTGTCAGCCTCGGACATTCCTGATTTGAATGCCTAACTATACAATTTTGAAGCTAATCAGCAGATTCTTTTTTGCATATTTTATGACAGGAAATATCTTAGGCTAGTTTAAATCCTGCTTAGTGGAGATAAAATATGTAATTTATCACATGGAATTGTGTAGTATTTATAACACTGAAACAGACAATTCTGTCCACTCATGTTTTCGAGTCTCAATCTCTATCAATGTATTGACCGATCCCATTTCTCTCTCATGTTTATCCAGCATCTCCTAAATGCATCTGTGCTAGTCAACCACTCTTTGTGGTAGCAAGTCCCACATTCCAACAACATTTTGGGTCATTAGATTTACTGAAGACTTTGTTATGTTTATGGCTTGCTCAGCAATAATTATGGTTTATTTCACCATTGACACCTATGCCTTAGGAAGAAAAGCCTGCAGCGTCTTATTTTATATCAGGGTTCTTGTTCAAGTTATTTCCTTTGATTCCATTGGTATAAGGTTACAATTTGGAGATGCACGGAATCACTTTGGGACATCTGTTAAACTACACAAACACAGGAATTCAGAAGGTGCACCCAGTTTCACAGAGTAATGATCGTGAAGGTCACTGGTTTTGTAACATTACTAACTCAAAATCTGAGGCATACTCTTCCTCAACTTTATCAAGTCATTTAAGAATCTTAAAGATTTTTTGCATTTTGTTCTTTCAACCAATAGTTTACTTACAAAAAAAGTAATTCGATGCCTGTTGTAAACATGCAAATAATTGCTAGCTCTTCTTCAGCACAGTGTGTGTGGGATTGCTATTTGACTCCACCTACAACAGTATCTTGCTTTTGTCAATGACTCTGAGTGGCATTGAATTTATATCAAATTCACTGAGTTTAAAAAAAACTAAGGTAATTGAAGGTAGAAACAACAGTTTAATTATACTTTGAGCTTCTGGATCAAGAGAAGGAATAGTTGACACAGATGTTTCTGTGCCATAATATATGCAGAAAGAAAATGAATGAGGGGTGTTTATAATTGTGTGAAATTTGTAATGTGGAACAGTACTGTTGCACAAAAACCAAGATGTCTACTGTATATATCAGTACACTATGAATCTGCTGTCCCTGTAGACAGAATCTCCAGTAACACAACTGGGCTCAGTAAAATAATGCAAGTGAACTGAGAGCAGAACTCTTTGTTCTAGTTCAGTGTCCATGTGATCACTGCCAAAGTGCATTGAAAATACCTTCAAACCACAACTGGATTGCTTATTGCAGAAGGTCTGAACAAAGCATCTGGGAAATGCTTATAACTTCAAAGCAGTCGTGTGTTGTTTAGAGGTTAAAGACCTTTAAATGTAGCTGTAGAAACCACAGAGTGATTTAAATAAGATCTTCTTGCATGCAAATGAAAAAAAAAGATTTCTCAGGGTTTGAACTGTGTTTCAAGACAGTATACTGTACAACAAATTTGATCAGGAATCTAGCTGTAAAAACATGCTCTAAAATCTATACTTTTCAGGAAAAAAATGGTTTAAATTTTCCACTTTCAGTTTGGTGGCTGACGTGGTGGTGTTCAATTCTGCATTTAATATGGAATCCTTCCTTATGGCCATTGGCTCTTTCATGAAGCTAATTCCCGATCATCGGCCCAAAGAACTTGAGAAGCTCATCAGACCCAAGTGCCAAGTACTGTATTTTCCAATCAAGTTTCCTGACGTTACCAGGTCAGTAACTGGAACAAGCTGATATTTTAAGGTTACTTAAGAGCTAACATAAGTACAGTCATTTTTCTTGTTTTTTTTTAACATTTTCATGCGAGTGCCCAAATTAAGAACTCATCTAAGTTCGTTGAATGCATACAGATATTCATAGATGATTGATAGTGTATATCGTCTTTTTTCAAAATAGCAGTATTTTTTGAGCAATTATTTCTTTTCAGTCATTTCATGAAGGGTATTTTACCATATTGGACAAGAGTGCATAATCCTGAACATTTACTTATGTTGTAGGTTTTTCTGATCTCTACAGTATGTCATATGAAACTTAATATTGCTGATGAATTTATAGGAGCTGATGTTGGCATAAGAGAAAATTTCTTAGGGACTGACAACTAACTGAGCCAAATTCATGAAACTAGATTGACATTTTTGATAATTGGCCCCTCCTCAAATGTCGGTTATGTTGTAAAACTCCAATTCTTCCACACTATACAGGTCACCAGTAATGTGAGCCTTTTTTTCCAATGGCTTCCACAGTTAGTGCTGAAACTAAGTTTAAGATAACGATTACTTTCACTGGTGTTGTTATTGGATCTATAGTCAGGGAAGCAAGGAGTTGAGTTGCAAGATGTTTTGTTTAAAATAAATTGCAAAGACTTTTGCTACCTTTTAATCTGTTTTGCCTCACTGAAACAATCACTTTTATTTTTTTCAAAGCATAGTAATTTTATAATCAAATAAGAACTTGGGATCTGCCACAACCATGACACTGATTGATAGCTAATGCAAAACCTGAAGTAAATTGTTGATGCATAAAAAAATGATTCCCCACCAAAAAAAATATACACCAACTTCACCAAAATGCGAAGTGAGTATATTATATTTCACAAATGACATTATGATTGACCACATTAATATTCAATTTTTCCTTCATAGGTACAAAAACATTAAATGCTCATTCTGATGGTCTATCATTTGTCACCATCAATACATTAAAGATTATAATGTAGGCTCACTTTCAGCTCGCTTTCTTATTCCATGCGTGAGCATGGCATGCTATTTAAACTGCATTTGTGATAACAGTATAGAAGAGCTCATTTATCTCACTGTGAACAGTAAAGTATTATTAGCCCAGTTTGTTTTAGTAATTATAAGCTGCTTAAGTCATTACTGTACAGTAATGGAATTCATTTGATTGTACATATCAAAACTGAGATTGTGGTACATTTGCATATTTTCTATTATCTAATGACATTCATCTACACCTGCAGAAATATTCCCTCTGTAAGGTGACATCGGTCAAAATGAGAGTTTTCTTTCCAACATGAGAGGTTTTTTTTTAATCAGTTCATTTAGCTTTCTTGCTGTTGATATCTGCGCAAAAGAGATTTGACATTGAAACAATTGAATTGGAGATGAATATTTGCCTGAAGAATTGCTGGAATAAAAAAGTTATAATGTTAGAAATGTAAGGCACATGTGTTTGAAATGAAAATTAAGTCATCATTTAAGTCTGTGAACCTATTGAGTATCATGACCCAGACAGGATGTGATTTTGGCCAGGTTTACAGGTATATTACCAGAGTGTTAGTTCAGGTGTCATGTGCAACTACTGTCTTCAGGAACCAGTTGCTACTTGACTTAAATCTTTCTGAAAATTCCAATATTTGCTTAAAAGGCTCTTGAGCATCTTACCGGCTAAGTTACAATCTCCACATAACACAGGCCTAGACCTTAGTAGCAATTCTGAATGTTAAAATTTAAAAATGACAATGACCAAAATACAGCAAATGTTATGATCTGAGTGGATATTTTTGTTTAGAGATGACAGTAGCTTCTGTTGTCTGTGCTCACTGGGTGGGCTGAGATTCCCCTTTTCACATTGAGTGCTATGGGTATAATAGTAACAACTCTTGTATCATGGAATGAATGTAGTTATTGGCAGAAATTCAGCTGGAGGAATAGTAGATAAAGGCACTGCCTCCTGCAGTATCAAACCATACACACCAGGAAATTTTAAGGCAAACCAGTAATCAAATCTGAGTTTGTATTTCTTGGCAACTGTTATTCCCTATGTTCTTGGGTTAGGAGGGGGAAAATTGTCTGGAGATCCTGCTTCAGTGATGGAACTTAAATTGTGCACGTGGGGTTCCCATGAACTCTGCCAAATCTCATTGTTTCAGGATTAAAGTATGATGATTTAAGTAAAATAATATTTGAGAAGCTGCTAGATTTGTAAATCGGTAATGATCCAATACCTACAGGAGAGAAAATCGGCTGGGGAAGGGAAAAATACAATTGCAAATTGGGAATCTACCACCAGAAGCAAAGTGGACTTGTTTCATTTTCCTCTTGATAGTTTATAGTGTTTGTTAATTTGCTATCAGGAAAATACTTCTAAGCTAAAATAAGAAAAACAAAACTGTTATGAAAGAGAGAAATCTAGTTTTTCAGAGCTGTCAAGGTTCTTGAGGAACATACCAAAGTTATGCCGTAGCTATACTAATCCCAGGTTAGACCACACCTGGAGAACCGGGCAGTCTGAACATCACATTTTAGGAAGGATATCTTGTCCTTGGAGAGAGTGCTGCATAGATTTGCCAGAATGGCGCCCTAGTTTAAGGATTAATTTATGAGGAGAGATAACACAAGAGTAGGTTGTGTTTCTGGAATTTAGAAGTTGTCAAGATAGAGGGGAGATGGAGAAAAAACATTTCCATTAAGCGTCATAGTCTAAAAGCTGGTAGAAATCTGGAACACTCTTCTACAAACCACAGTTACTGCTAAGCAACAGTTAATTTTAAATCCAGATTGATAATTTTGTGATAATGGGAGTCCACATTGATTTGGATGGGGATTACCAATCAAGAGAATAAAAGGAAATCAAAGTTATGTTTCTTTTGTACTTTTATTTACCTAAAAAAAAGTTATGATCAATGAATCCCTAACGCTAATCCACCTCCTTTTGGGATATTGCCAGAAAATTGTTATTTATTCCATACAGGTGCATCCTGAGACTGTAGTATGTATTATTTACTAAATTTAACTGGTGTGCAGAGAATGATGGCCATCACACACAAACCAGGATACTAAGTTATTAGATTACTGTTCATGCCATTACTTCAAAATATTTTTCATATTTTCTTTTGGAGCTGGTATCATAATTGTAAACCAGTGACATTGTAAGAATGACAAGTGCAATTGCTTTATTAAGTTCTTATTAAGATGTGTTTATCTCAAGTACCGGATTGCAAGCACAACATCAAATGTCGGCTGGAGGCACAGAACTCTGCAGATAGTGGAATCTAGAGCAAAGAAAAACAAACTGCTGGAGGAAATTAGGGGGTCAAGCAGCATCTGTGGAGATGATGTTTTGGGTCAGGACCTGCATCAGGACCAAGGGTACAGAGGAAAAATGGCCAGTATAAAGAGGTGAGAAGTGGGCTGGCAGGTGAACCAGGTGAGATGGGGGATGATGGGCAAATGGAGCTAGGTGGCAGAGGGGGAAGTTAGAGGCAGGGGCTGGAAGATGATAAGTGGCACAAGATGGAGAGTGGGATGAGAAGAATAGGCCAAGGGACAAGAAGCACAGGTGGGTGGGAGTGTGTGTGGTGGGCAGATGGAACCTGGAACCAGGAGTGGGAGGCTGACATATCTAGGTGACAGGGTGGGTGGGTGGATTGGAAAAGGTGAACAAAGGGATAGAGAACCTGGATGGACAGGTGAGAGTGGGAAAGGAGCACTTGGGGTGTGGGTTCATACTATTGATTTGTAGGCTACTCAAGCAGAAAATGAGGCCGAAGACAAACTCGATGAACATCTCGCATTCTGCTTGAGTAGCCAACAAATCAATGGTATTAACAGTGAACTTTCCATATTCAGGTAATCCACAGCCTCAGTGTTCCTTTCTCACTCCCACTGATCCACCAATGTTCTCTCTCCATTTGTTCACCTTTTCCATTCCCCCACCCCCACCATATTACCTCAGTTTATCACCCTCTCACGTATGGTTCCATGTGCCCATCACCCCCACACCCATCCACCTGGGTTTCTTCTCCCATGGCCTACCCTTCCTACCTCTCTCACATTGTTTCCATCTGTTCATTATCCCTCCCTTATCTGGTTCCACTTATCACCTTCAAGCCCATGTCTGTACTGTCGCCTTCTCCCTCCACACCTGGCTACAACTGCCCATCATCCCCCACATCACCAAACTACCAGCCCCTATATCACCCTTCCCTCTCAACTCTTAATATTGGCTCTCTTCCTTCCACACTCTCAGTCCTGGGGCAAATGCCAAACATCCCTTTGTCTCTACAATTGCTGCTTGACCCACTGAGTTACTCCAGCAGTTTGGTTTTTGCATAAAATGAAGGCCTTTGAACATAGGTTGAACAGTTTGCAGCATCGGTCTGTAAAACTACTATCAATTGAGGAAGGGTGGCAAAGAACTTGGAAAGAAACCTTTCAGCACTTTTTTTCTCTAAAGCAATACAATTCTACAATCAACTTGTGTTTCTGTGTTTGCAACCTGGGGAGTCCATTTGCCATGCTGGGATTTTATATTAATTACCTTGGGTGAGAACATTGATTTAAACTAAGAATATCCTTGCATTCTTTGCCTACTTTTGATGAAGAATGTTACTGTTTTATCACTTCATGTGATGTGCACATCACTGTCAAAGCTAGCATTTATTCCCCATTATCTATTGCCCTTGACATGGTAAGCTATTTCCTTAAGCCATTGTAGTTCATGTGGTGAAGGTACTCTGATGTGGTTAGTTAGCGAGTTCTAGGATTTTGACTTAACGATAATGATATGTTTGCAAATCAGCAAGGAGGGGGATCTTTCTACCTTGGATGATTTTGCTTTGTGAAAGATACAATAAAAACACAAGGTGTTGTTGTGTTTATTGCTGTTGTCGTTGTGATAAAAGTAGTAGGTCAGATCATTCACCCTGATAACAGTACTAATGCTAGGACCTACCCTAGCATCCCCAAAGAAGACTTGGTTTCCAGAGCCTTTGGCAACAGCTTCCCCTGTGATACTCTAATGAACTCCTCATGGTGTCTAATGGGACAGCAAAAACTTCTGTGGGTTTCCCAACCACCCAATGAGTCCATACCAGGTTAAACCTTGTGCTGTCATAGCAGCCCCATTCAAACAAATGGGAGACATTAATTGTCAGGAAAATAGAAAATAGTTTTATGATTATTTATTTAAATTGGTTTCATTGTTTTAAATTGATTTTTAGCATATGAATATATTTTTTAGGCATCTAAACGCTGACACTTTTTAACAAGTTCGAATTGTTAGTGTTTGTGAATATCAAAGACTGTAACACTAACACTTATAGCTGTTGAGCTGGAGGGTGGAGCCTCAATAGCTGTCAAAGGGCCTCTGTGAGTGCAGCAGACTAGTTGCTCTGACATGCACCCTGTGAAACACTCGGTTGGGCTTCAGCTCAATAGTAAATAGTACAACAAGGTTTCCAAAAGTATGGTTTGATTTTAAAGAGTGAATGCAGTAACGAGTTAAGGAGTCTGAGGTGAAAACTGAATAAAAGTTTCACGTGTTTACCCCACTGGAAACTGATGTTCCTGCAAGTTGAGATATTTGATAAGCAGTCTGACAGCCACGAGACAATCAAGGGGTAAACAGAGGTCAAAGCACATCATTGCCCATGGACAGTGTAACCAAGGAGCAATATGTAAATGAGGAAGAAACAGGCAACATGGCTGGAAGATGCAAGAATCTCCTGAGGTTACAGTATGTGATTGGGAAAGGAAGCCTTGGCTGGAAGTGCTTTGGCAATAGTTGGATAGTTAACGAGAAAAGTGAAACAACAGAGGAGGTAACATCGGAGTACAATGCGATTGATTGCCAAAAACTATAGAGAGGACAAGGGAGGTAAAGTGCACCATGAAGACAGTTGTTAAGAATAGAATATCACGTTGACTAGGCTTTGGCCATTTTTATGTATCGTCATGAAGTTTCTGGGGTGATGGGCAGAGAACGCATGTTATACTTTCTCGAGTTTTAGACGGGAAAAGGAGGCTGGAGATGAACATTGCTTTTCAAGGTCACAGAGTAGCTCTTCTTAGAGGAAGAGAATGCTAACAGTTGCTTTGAAATGGTGGGGGTTAGTGAATGAGGGGTGAGATACAATGACAATGTGTTGTCATAATGCAGCTGGGAAGAGAGCTTGTGTGTTTTTTTGTTTTGCAGGAAGTTGGTGAAGTCAGTGTTGGATATTGCCCTATTTCATTTTGGGCACAAGCGAGAGGTACCAGACCATAAAGTCCAAGGTAAACCAGTTCAGTCAAATTGCTTCCTAACTTGTACTCCATTTGATTTCCTAGTCCAGTCTTCTGAGCAGGCAGGAGCTTCATTGAGTCAGTACATAACTTTCAAGCCACACTTTGGGCTTAAATTGCTTGAAAAGTTGGATTCTGGCATGAATTTGTGGCCAGTATTTAACGGTAAGCTGAATAATGAGAATCAGAATGAAAATAAAATGGTAAATGCTGTGTCTTAAATTCTCTAGACCCACTGGCAGGTTAAATGTTTAAAATAAATCAACCTAACCTCAAAGTTCATTCATTGGTTAAGTGGTCAAGTTTTTTCTCATGCATTTTCACCATTTAGTGAGCCCTTAAGAGGTTGGTGGCTTCCTCTTTCAAAATGTACAGGATGCTAATGAAAAGTTTAATTTGGATTTGGAAATGGGTTATTATAGGGACTTACAATTCAAAACTCACCTCCTTTACTACATGATTTCCACTGGAGGGGTAGAATGCAAATTACTTTTTGAAAGTGACCATATTTGCATCTGCAGCACAAACATTGCTATTTACAAATGTAGATGTTACTTAAAAAGAACTCCTGTTCCAATGTATAAATACTCTTCCATAAACTGCAAATGATACTCAACAAAGATGAATTCTAACTGTCAATATTGTGTTCAAGTGATTGCGAAAGATTCTCTCTTCCCCCTCTCTGTACAAGTATGTAAGCATTAAAAAAAAATTGGCAGGTGTTACAATTAAACCTCCTTGGTTCTTTTACTATAATCGTGCTGTCTGGGAGATTATTAATTATCAGATAACAATACTGGAAATAAATCTGCACAGAATTCAGTTCAAAATCAAGGAACAAAGTCTGGTAACAATCATGCACGATTTCTTGATGCGTAGTAAATTAGTCCCACACTAAAAGACCTACCCAGCATACAATGATGCCTCTTAAAGCATGTGTAGTTTATAGCTCCCTCACTGATAGAGAAGCCATACTAAGAAGAACTTGGCATGGACCACCCATAACTGTATCATGATTTTTATGACACCTGTGGGCTGAGCATATTGCATTTGTATGTACTGTCACTGTGAACATGCACTGTACTCTGCAATTAACTGGATGGCTTTAGATGTTTTTCAGATGCTTCCCTACAGTATACATTTAACAAGAATGCCAGGGATGTTTTTTTTATGTATTGCATCCAGTTTTATAAAAAGCATTCAGAATTGTTATGAAAAAGTTACTGTCAAGTAGT
>JARFYF010000001.1:21781159-21791597 GCA_030265395.1 Rhina ancylostomus
GGGGAAACTAAAGTCACCCACTACAACTATATTGTTGCTTTTACATCTTTATATAATTTGCCTACACATCTGTTTCTCTATCTCCCACCGGCTATTGAGAGGCCTGCAGTATAGCCCCAGCACAGTGATTGCACCTTTCTTCTTTCTGAGCACCACCCATATTGCCTCACTGGATGAGGCCTCCAGGACAGTGCCTCTGTGACATTCTCCTCGATCAGTAATGCAACTCCCCCACCTCTTTCGCACCCCTCTCTATAGTGTCTGAAGCATCTGAATCCTGGAATGTTGAGCTGCCAGTCCTGCCCTTCTCTCTGGTTCCATGTACCAATCCAGCCCCTAAGCTCATCTGCCTTACTGTAATATTCCCTGCACTGAAATAAATACACTTCAGACCATCAGCCCCACTGTGCTCATTAACCTGGCCCTGCCTGTCCTTCCTTTCAGCTTTGACCTAACTTCTACCTTCCACTTAATCCCTCTTGCACTTGCTGACCTATTGTTCTGATTCCCAACCCTCTCGCCCAACCGCTACACTAGTTTAATTTTTCCCTGTGAGAATCTGGTGCCCCTCCAGTTTAGCTTCAACCCATCCTTCATTGTACTCTGTTGTACTACATCTGTACGTTAGTGAGTCAGTCAAGTTTCTAAAAATTCCGATTTTGCAGCCACCATTGTTGATACTACCTTTTTATTCTATGTTAATTTAATTGCTTTGAACTTACATTACATTGGCACAGCAGCTGAAGAATTTATCACGTGTAAGGCCATACTGTAATTCTGTTGGACAGGAGAACCTGCTTTGTTACAACAATGACATTGACTGGAACAAGCAGTCTGTAGCAGGAGCTTGAATGATCAACATGCATGTTGGTTAATATATGACTTGCAAATAAACCACTAACTTTTCTGATGTGTTTGTGTTGTGAAAAATGCAGTTGAGAAGATCTTAAAATCAGTGACAAAGATAAGATCCACGTGGCTTTTCTTAGGGACTATTGAAGGACACTGAGGAATCTCACTTGAAAAGCTTTAGGCAGTTCCTCATACCAAAATTTTTTTTAAATATAGTGTTTCATACTTCCACTTACTGGAATCTTGTTTAAGACCTTTGCATGTATCGATGAGAGTGCAAAATACAGGAAACCACATTGGCATAGCAATGTTGACTTAATGCAGGACTCACACACACACACACACACACACACACACACACACACACACACACACACAAAGTTTAACTGCGGCACTATTGACAAGGATTCAGACAAGATGGCTTTCCCAACTGGCTGTATCTGGTTCTTTGGCAACTATAACAAGCTGAAGAACCATTCATCATATCTATATATAGTCAATGAATTAACATTTTCTTTAAAGTGTACAGTATCATGGAGGTTGAAGGAGAAGGTAATATTGTGACAGCTCAGTGCAAGTAATGTAGAAGTGCATAAATAAAGTACTCCAAAGATGTTTTGTCTAAAGATGTGGTGCAAAGACTGGAGTAGTGCTTTAATCAGAAACTGTCAGAAGGTTGGCACAAAGAACCAGAAGCAAGGTGAGACTTTTAGTGGCTACATTCTTTCATTAAAAACCTGTTTTCCCTTTGCAATTTTGGTACTTTTTATATTGTGTCCTATGTGAAAGTTCTGAATGTGGACTGGTACATAGAATAAAGAACAGTACAACACAGGAACAGGCCCTTCAGCCCACACTGTTGTGCCGAATTAATTAAGCTAATGAAACCTAATCCCTTCTGTCTGCACATAGTCACTATTCCTCCATTCTCTGCATATTCATGGTAGATGAATGATTTCAGTTGAAGCTGCTGAGCATGCAAACCTAGTGTTTGAACTTGCTTGTAAAATTACCACGTTGATGAAACTGGGATCCAAGAACATGAAATAATTTTATCCACCACAAGCAACTAGTACAGCTATACTCTCTAGTCAGTGAGCTGTAGGAAAGTCCAGGGCTGTGATACAGTGTGTAAAGTATACTGGTGAAGTGGTTGATTTTGTTGCACTGGGCATTACTCACTATAAATTCATCAGTTTACCAAAAAAGAAAGTCACATCTTAATAATCTGGAGGTTATGACAGGGAACAAAAACAAGTTCCGTGGCATTACAATACAACAACAGAAAGAAGTTCAGAGTTTGCAAGTTTGTTCATGCAGTAAGGGAGTGCGAATGGACAACATCCATGTCACAAAAGGAGTAACAGTTCAGGGTGCTGGAAGTTTATCACCAGTGCTGTATCTTTGAAATCCTCCAAACCCACTGGAAAGACAAGTGAGCTGGTGTGGCATCCTCTGTCAGGTCAACATCCCAGCAGTAAGGTCCAAATTATGCTCATCTTGGTTGAGCAACTAATGTCATTTGCATATCCAGCTCCAGGCTCCCAAAGCAGACACTTTCTTTCTTGCAATCTATGTGATAGGAAGAGATCACCAGGCCAGCAGAGGAAGAGATACAAGGATGTTCTCAATGCATCCAGGAACAAAAAATGCAACATCCCCTACTAGCTCCTGGGAATCCATGGACATAAGCATGCAAAGTGAAGAAGGGACATTCAGAATGGCATTGAGGATCTCAATTCCATGTTTCAGGACCTTCATCTCTCAAACTTCATTCTATCAGAGGCCATCTGCTCCATCTTTGGAGGTTCTACTGTTCCTCATTGCCTTCATCAATCAGCTTGGAACCCTCAGAACTGGAGTGGTAGCAAGTCATTATCGATCCTGGAGGCCCGCTAAAGATGAAGTACAACAGCAGGTAGCCTCTCATGTAAAGATGTTGATTAATAACTGGTGCATTGACATGCAAATTGACACTGCCACAGGCAGTTTAATAATGAGTCAAGGCATTTACTCTTGGTGGTACTTTCTACCACAGTATCAGCTAGATACTTACGGCAGAAAGCACCATCAAACTGAAACCTACTCTGGTGAGGTTTTATGGGCATTGCAACACAATGTACGGTGAATACAGTTATCCATCATTAAAGCAATCCATGAAAACGAGCCAACTCTAATGGATTAGGTGTGACTGAAGCAACTTGAGCTAGATTAGAATTTTTTTTCGGCATTGACATTTTGAAACATTGCAAGAAAGGTATGGCACCAGCGTTGTTGGATATAATGTGCGCATTCACATCATATTAGTTGCAAACCCAGAGTAATTGTGTATGTTCTGAAGAGTCAAGTAAGGAATGAACTGGATAGACCGGAACAAAATGACATGCATGTTGAAACTGAGCAGAGTGAATAGGCTGTGAAATAGTGATAAAAACATATGGTTGTGTGATTACAGTGTCACACTAACCATGCTTTACTTAATAAACATCTAATCCATTCCAAATTGCATAAGGTATTTCCATGGAGTAGGTTCAAAAGTAACCACAAATTTACACAGTTGACTGTCCACAGAAGCAGTCAGGTGTACCTGACCTTCAACATACAGAAAGGATTTACTCATACACACGGCTACCTGATGAAATCATTTTTTTTTCCAAGATTTTCCCAAGCACAGTGCATAAAATCTCATATCAAATAGATATTGCTTGTGTAATGAAGACACAAGCAATAATCATTGAACACCATTAGCATGGAAGAAGAAAATATTTTTATCTTGAAGGGGTGTTCAAGGTATTTTATTGTGGTGGTAGTACAGCAGTTAAATTGAAAGGCTAGCAATCTAAAGGGATGAACATACAATCCAGAGACCTAAGTTCAAATCCCACCATAGCAGCTGAAGATCAGTTTAAACTCTAGGATTATTACAAAAAAATCATTCATAATGGTGATTACAAAACTGCAGAAGTGTCATGAAAACCTGTCTGGTTCATTTACATCCTTCAGGCAAGGAAATCTGCTATTGTTACCTGGTCTGGCCTGTATGTGAAAACACAGCCACTAAAATGATTGATCCTTAAATGCCCTTCTGAAATAGCAAATTTAGCAAGGCAGTTGAAAGGCAATGAACAATGACACACAGATCTTGAAAAATGGATAAATATGAAGTTGAAGCAAATGGGAAGTTGTGTATCTTGGTCTGATGGTTGATGCCACAATGTAAATGTGATAACTTTACAGCTGCGATTTGAACTTGTGTTTCAGGGTCTCTATATAATTTAACCAATGTGACAATCTGAGATGATCATACTCCTATGCTAAGATTTTCATCAAATATTTTAAACTGGAATTTGAGAATCCTCGAGAATGCAGGAGTAGTTTATATGGCTCCTTGAGTTGATTGATTCAAAAGATTTTGGCAAATTTCATCTTTGCCTTAATTCCACTTTTCTGTCTATTCCTTGTAACCCTCGTCTCCTCAGCATTCAAATAAATCTACGTCAGCTTATTTTGCAACTCTCCGGGTCAGAGCAGTCCAAAGATTCTCAATTCTCAGAGAAGAAATTCCTCCTTATCTCCACTTTAAATAGGCAACCCCATATTTTGAAACTCTGTTCCTGGTTGTAGATTTCTCCGTATGAGGTCAAAATCAGGTTTATTATCACTGACTTGTAAGTCATGAAATTTATTGTTTTGCAGCAGCAGTACAGTGCCATGACATAAATTTACTATAAATTACAAAAACAGAGTGCAAAGGAAAGGAATAATGAGGTAGTGTTTATGGGTTTATGGACCATTCAGAAATCTGATGATGGAGGGGAAGAAGTTGTTTCTAAATCATTGAGCATGGGTCTTCAGGCTCCTGTATCACCTCCCCAATGGTAGTAACGAGAAGAGGGCATCAGGGTCATCAGTGATGGATGCTGCCTTCTTGAGACACCACCTCTTGAAGATGTCCGTGATGGTGGGGAGAGTTGCACACATGATGGAGCCATGAAGGACTTTATTGCCCTTGAAATCTCAGCATTTACCCTGTCAGTACCCATGAGGATCTTATTTTTGTCAATACGATCACCTCTGATTTTCTTAAAGTCTGAAGACAATAGATCCAACCTGCTCAATCGTTCCTCATAGGGCACCCCTCTTATCTCCAGCATCAGCATAGTTAATCTACTTCAAACATCCTCCAATGCAAGTATATCACTAAGTGTGGAGGAGCAAATCTCCTCACCAATGCCCATAAAATTGGAACAAGACTTTTTCTTTCTTTTATACTCCACCCTCTTTGCAGGAAAAATGTGGAGAGCATTGGTTAGACCTGTATGTGATCTATTCTGAAAACTTGAACACGATTAGATATGAACACTATTATCCCAAATTAAATGAGTCAGGAATCTAGAAATTTCATACCAGCTGTCCTAATGTGGGAAAATTACTTGTAATTAATATGAAATTCTAAAAATAATCATCTAAAGAGTGCAGGGACCCTGCTAACTCATCAGAAAGCATTTTTAAGCTAGAGGCCATGCCTAATTAATCTTTGAAATTCTTAAAGGAAACCAAGTAAGTAAATGAGGACTCTCTAATGGATATCAATGGCTTCAATTTTCAGATGGTCTTTGGAAAAAAGTTCAACATGTGAGACTTTTAAAGAAACTTAAGGCCCATGGAATTCATGACAAATGAACCATAAAATGAGAAGAAAACTGAATAGTTTGGCAATAGGTAACTGAAATTGTTGTCAAACAGGAAAAGTTCTGAAGGTTTGCTTTCTGTTGCCAAGTCATGGGGAAGATTTGATGTAGCACAATAGGATCTAAGGGATTGATGTTTGCCAAAGTAACAAGATGTAATTAGATGTGAATCCTCATTTTTAGTGTGTACAATCCCCCAAAATTTCCCATCAGGATCATATGCTAAGACCAGATTTCTATACATGGAACATAGAACACTGGAAGAACTCAGAGAGTCAAGCAGCATCTATGCAGGCAAAAGGTGTGAGTCAATGTTTTGGAGTTGAGACCCTGCTTCAGAACTTGGGATCCATGTCCATAGCTGCCTTAAAGTGTCTGCAAAAGTTGACAGGACAGTAAAGAAGGCGTGTGGCATGCTTGCCTTTATTAGTTGAGACATTGAGTTCAAGACTCAGGAACTTGTGTTATAGTCTTATAAAACTCTGTTCAGGCCACATCTGAAGTATTGTGTTCATTTCTAGTCACTCCAATATAGGAAGGATGTGGAGGCTATGGAGGGGGTTCAGAAGAGGTTTGCCTGGACGCTGCCTGGATTAGAGGGCATAAGGAGAGGTTGGACAAGCTTGGGTTGTTTACTTTGGAGCAGCAGAGATTGAGGGTGGACCTGGTAGAACTTTGTACAACTATGATAGGCTTAGATAGAGTTGATAGCTCCTTTGAACTTTCCCCCTTTTTCCCAGGGGCAAAGTTCAAAGGAGATGTGCGGGGCGTATTTTTACACAGAGAGTAGTGGATGCCTGGAATGCGCTGCCAGGGATGTTGGTGGAGGCAGATACAATAGATGTGTTTAAAGAGGTTCTTAGGCACATGAATGTTCAGAGAATGGAGGGACATGGGCCATATGCAAACAGAAGGGATTAGGTGTCATTAGCCTAATTAGTTCGACACAATATCGTGGGCCGTAAGGCCTGTTCCTGTGCTGTACTGTTCTATGTTATGTACTCTAGAACTGAGAGGGAAGAGGAGTGAATATATATATTGTCAATATATAGCTGTACATGGGAGCATTGGGATTGAGACAGGTGGATGATAGGTGGGACGGTGTGGGGAGGGGATAATGGGCAGAGGGAACCAGATGGGAGTGTAAGAGGGTGAGGGTGGGACCTGCAGAAAAGGGAGGTCCATTGTAGTCTGGTGCACTAACTTGTACCTTGCAGAACCCCACGCTACCATTCGCAGACTATTGCAGATCTCATCACATCAGGAGTCTCTCCTCCACTGCTTCCAACCTCATAGTGCCTCACATTGCCTGCCTCTATATCTTACCCAGGATCCATTAACAGTGCTGCCCATGTAGGCCAATTATTTCTGCCTGCTCTTGCCCCACTGAAGTTATTTCATTATTCTGAACTCCAACCTGTCTCTCCTTGTCCAGTGCCTTCCTACTTGCATCCAGGAAACCTCTCAAGCCCTCCACTATTTCAATAACTTGCAGTTCTTTGGCCCCAACTGGCTCCTCTTTACCGTGGATGTCTAGTCTCTATACATCTCCATCCCTCATCAAGAAGGTCTTAGGGCTCTCCATTTCTTTCCTGAGCAAGGATCCAACCATTTCCCCTCCACTAACGCTCTCATCTGCTAGGCAGATGATGTCCTTTCTCTCAACAAATTCCTTTTCGATTCCTCCCACATTCTTCAGATCAAAGGGGTAGCCATGTTCACTCACATGGGCTCAAGCTATGCCAATCGTTTTATTGGGTATTTTTGTAGGACTTCATTTCAAGGGTATTCCAGCACAATCCCAATCATTTTCTCGGCTATATTGATGATTGCCTTGGTACTGTTTCCCTCACTCATGCAGAACTTGTCAAATTCATCACCTTTACCACTACCTTCCACCCTACCCTGAAGTTCACCTGGACTTGGACAAGCTACGCCTTTACATTAATTTCTCTGTTTCTGCCAAATCTGTTCTCAAGGTGAGACCTTCTTATCTAGGGCTTCTGAAATATCCTCTCCCTTCCTGAAATGAGGCTTCTCCTCTGATTCTTTTGATGGAGCCCTCACATACATTTCCTCCATTGCCCACACGTTTGCTCTCCCCCTCCCTCCTCAGACAGAACAGCGATAGAGTTCCCTTGGTCCTCACCTTTCACCCCACTATCCTCTGCACCCAACACGTCATCCTCCACCATTTCTGCTAGCTCCAATACGATCCCACTACCAGACATCTTCCTTTCTTTCCACTCTTTTTGCTTTCTGCAGTGACCCTCTCTTTGTGACTCTCTGGTCCGCTCATCCCTCCACACCCACCTTCTCTTCTCCTGGCATTTTCCCCTGCAACCATAGAAGGTTTAAGACGTATCTCTTAACGTCTTCCTCATCACCATCCAGAGACCAAAACCTCCCTTCCAAGAGAGGCAGAGGTTCACCTGCACCTCTTCCAACCTTGTCTGCTGCATTTGGCACTCACAATGTGGCCTCCTCTACAGCGGTGAAACCAAACATAAACTAAGCAACTCCACCCCATACTGCTGTATACTAGAAATTTTTCCTCTTCCTGAATTTTAAGTGGGAGAACATTTTGGGAACTGTAACCACAACTCCTTAAGTTTTAATATGGTTATGGTAAGGATAAGTCTAGATCTTGGCGGGGGAGAGGAGATGGGTTTGGAGGGTAAAGCAGATCACAGCACTTTGTGGCAGGAGCTGGAGAGAGTAGAGTGGCTGTTATTCGGTGAGTCCACATTTGACTTGTGGAAGTGGTTTAAAGACCAGCTGATCAAAATTTAGGACTAACATGTTCCAGTGAGGAAGAAAGGCAAGGATGGCAAGGTTTGGGAACCTTGGATGATGAGAAATTAGTAAATTTAGTCAGAAAGGGAAAGGAAGTACATGTAAGGTTTAGGAAGCTAAAGTCAGATAGGGCCCTTAAGGAACATAAAGAAAACAGAAAAGAACATAAACAGGAAATCAGGGGAGCCAAAAGGTGTCATGCCATGTCCTTGGTGGGTGGGATTAAGGAAAATCCCAAGGCATTTTATGCATACATTAAACACGAGGATAGCTAGTGAGAGGGTAGGACCATTCAAGGACAAAGAAGGGAATTTATGGCAGGAGCCAGAAGGAGTGGATGAGCTACTAAACGAGAACTATGCATTGGTATTCACCAAGGGGAAGGACATGGCGGATAGTGCGATCAGGGATGGGTATGCTGATATTCAAAGCCTGATGACATCAAGAAGAAGGATAAATTGGTTCTCTTGAAGACCATTTAGGTGGATGAATTCTGGTAGGGGGTACCACCATTTAGGTGGTCAGGTCCTAATGGGATCTATCCTAGGGGGTTATTGAGAATGGCAAGAGTGGAGGTTGCTGGGGCTTTGACATAGATTTTTGTATCCTTTTTAGCCACAGGCAAGATCCAAGAGGGCTGGAGGGTAGCCAATATTGTTCCTTGGTTTAAGAAGGACAATAGGGATAATCCAGCAATTTACAGGCTGATGAGTCTTATATCAGTGGAAGGGAGTATGCAAATGACACTTGTTAAATTAAGCTGGTGATTATTCCTGGGTTCAGTAGTGATCATTGGGGAATATGACCTGTGCACATTGGAGCACCATTCCCCTTAACATGGCTGTCATTGGAGCATCATTGATCAGAGACGCTGTGTCATTCCTGTCATTGCAGAGCCAAGATGGTTTGTTAGGGTGCAACACGGAATCTTTGTTTATTATGTACAAAAATCATGGACCATAGCAGACAGGCAAGGAGGCAAAAATTAAATCCCCAAACTGACCTCAATGGTTCACTCACGGTCACCACTAGTACTATAAATTTTTAATGATAAATTTATATTCACAAGCCTGACTGTATGTTCATCAATAGTGGCAGCATCTTCATGTTCTGCAGTGCAAAATGTTGCATTGCCTGCAAATCTTATCAGTCTCTATCTCTATCAGAGGCAATCTCTGATGTGGGCCATTTGGTCCTTTACATCGCTTGGTGGTGTTGCAGTTGCATGGGAGAACGCTATGACTGCTTCTGCTCTGTTGGAGCCCTTGTTGCTGCTATATGATGACTGCCAAGGAGAGGAATCTTTAAGTGTTTTCTTGCTTCCCAATAGCTTCACAATGATGCAACAGTTGTAAGTTCTGTATACCAGTCCTGACAGGAACCATATAGGTCCCGTTTAAACATGTAAAATCATGTGCAGTTTTTTAAATACTACTTTTAATGTCCTTTTGTCCACTTGCACTATTTATTTTTCAGGAGATCGGAGTGGATGTTGGTACGGTGCATAGCACATAGTGAATTCCAGTTTTTAGGCACCAGAGTCTAATCTCTATTAACGGATAATAGACCAGGCATTTAAAGCTAAATATAACTTACCTTTCCTGTTAGGAAATGCTGCTTTTATCTGGGTGACCTGAGCTATGTGGAGAAGACCTGAAGCTGTATTATGGATTCCTTAATTGGACTGAAGTAATTCTCATCTGCTTAATGGCTATTCATATCGCATCTTCCCTTGCTCCTTCTTCCAAGCTGTTCAACAGATGATTTCAGAGAGTGGACTCGTTGCCAACAGATGTTGAACAGACCTGTCTAGTTTAGCCTATGTAATAACTTAAATCAATTCAGAATCTTTCCACAAAAGCAGGACATGATGTTGCACTTTATTCACCTTTTTAAAATGTGAATAAACTAATAACTGATTATTTAACTTTTAAGTAACATGCCTCATCTTATCTACCAGGAAGTATTTTACCCCCAGATGTTTAAAAACGAAGTGATAAATATTTCAGCAGCAAGGGATAGCTCTCTTCCAAAGTGCTCTTCATAAATCTCTGCTGGTTGAAGAACTCTCTAAGTGAATATCTTCCAGTGATACCAGC
>JARFYF010000001.1:21870051-21884953 GCA_030265395.1 Rhina ancylostomus
TGTACCCATTTTAAATGCTCCCTGACTTCCAAATCTGCTGAAATTTTAAGATTAGTTTATGAAATATACTGTTGTTTTCAATTCACATAAAATGATTGTAATCCTATTAATGAATTTTATTTTGGCACCACAATGATTTCCAAGATAAAAGGGTTAAAATATAAAGATTTGTTGTTGCGAATAAGCTTGTATCCTTTTAAGTACAGGAAAGTAAATGGTGGTGTGATCGGAAAGCTTACGATGATTCAAGAAGTTGATGAGGTAGGAGTTGAGTCAAGGGATGATCAGAGCCTGTGCTGCAGGGGTGGAATGAAGAAAGATCGAGCTGTGGTATGGTCAGGGGTGGAAGGATAGAATCATTGGGCCTCTGCTTAAGTGGTTAGGAGAAGGGGATTGGGAGTGGGGGGGGGGTTCTGGGTAGCACAATCATGGTGGAAGATCAGGATGGGAGACCAAGAATTGAGAGTGGTGTTTGAGTCAGTGGAGGTAGATGATGGGAGATCAAAGCGTTATCAGCTTCAAAGCCTGGACATTGGGCAACTAGAGAGGTGATCAGAATAACTATGTATGGTGCAGGAGAGTGGGTTTTCTGATCAGAGCTTCAGTGAGTTTGGAATGGTATTTTGGGGCAGGGTTGTGGAGGTACTAGAGAAAGCAGCAGCAGGTGACTGATGTTCTGGGCTTATGATTTTCTGAGCTTGTGCTTTCACTTGCCCTAAATGCCAACTTTGTTATTAGCTTCAGTGTCTTGATATTTATCAATTTGGCACTTGCATTTAATTTAGGAAGCTTCTGAGTTGATTTCCTTGTTGCAACACAGTAATCCCTTATTGTACTATCCAGCTGCATTTTGCTAGTAAAATAAATCTGGCAAAATCACAAAATTTGGTGGTTTATTTGATCCCTCAATAACTGAGACAGATCACCTCACTCTTGACATGCATTCAATTGCAGCAGCTGAGTACAGTTCTGCAGTGATGTAGCATCCAAGGTTAGATGGCACATCTAATCTTAGTTGATTATGGTACGTCATCATAAATAAAGCAAAAGTAAATAAATCAGAGCAATCACTTCACAGATGAGCATTGTTAGTTGTACAATGAAATAAGTGATTGGTTTCATCAATTGTTCTGCTGCAATAAGGAATAGACAGGGCAATGTGGGAACACAGTGTTCATACAACATTTTTGTAGTGGTTTAATTAGTTCTTTTGCAATTTATCTTCATAACTACTAGAGTTTTGTAAAATAATGTGGCATAGTACAGCTCTAAAGGCTTTATGCTATTTTAAATAGGGATGTTATTGGTTGTTCAATCATGGAAGAGTCTTCTTTTAGTCATCCCTAGGGATTGAGAATAGTTTGCCTCCACTCCGGTTCTCTTGCTTTTGGGGTAGTTGATGAGGTCAATGTGGGACTTGCAGACTACCACGTTTGGCCGGATACATGGGCAGTTTAGGAGGTGATGTGCTTCATTTCCATCATTTATGCTGGATTCCTGTGTGCTCTTGATGAATGGAGTCTAGTTTCTCAATCTTGAATACTCTTCCTCCAATTTTAGATGACGAGTCATGGATTCCCATGAGTTGTTGGGAATGTTACACTTCTTCAAAGAGGATTTGAGAGCATCCTTGAGTCTTCACCACTCTTTCTGATAACCTCTTACTGTCATGGAGCTTGGAATAGAGTGTCTATTTAGGATGTCATGCTTTCTTTGTCCTAACCACCCCAACTCCACTTTCTGCAACTTAAGGCTGATCTATTTTCTCTCTTTCTCAGAGTCTCTGACCAGAAAGATTAACTCTGTTTCTATTTCTGCACATGCTGCTAACCTATTCATGATTAGCTGCAGGTCCAGCAGGAAGCTTGTTGGATGTGAGGTGTAACATTGCACAAAAATATAATTGTGGAAATCTTGGAATGATGATGCAGCCCCGCTTGCTACTTCTCCCTCATTTTACTGTAGCATTTTGTTATTTGATTATTTATTAATTTCCCTTATGTAAGCTGCTACTGAATCCATTTCCATCACTCTAAAAGGCAGTGCTTTCTAAATCCTAAACACTTACAGCATTTATTAAGTCTTGATTCACGTTGCCTCTTGTTTTTTTTACCAATCACCTTAAATCTATGCTGGCTGGTCATTGGAAACAATTTGCTTTTTATTTAATTTATGCTTTCTGAACATGATGTTAAACAATTCTATTAAATCTCTTTATCTTTTCTCTTACAAAGAACTGCTGCATCTACTTTAGTCTGTTCCCATATCCATTAACCCTGGAACCATCCTAATAATATGTTACTGTGATGGAGCTCAGAGCAGAGTGTCTATTTTGGGTATTGTATCATGCATGCTTTGTCCTCACCATCCCAACCTAGGTCTTTATTCCTTGGAGAGTAGGAGAATGAGGCGTGATCTTACAGAACTTTATAAAATCATGAGGGGCATAAATAAGGTGGATGGTAGAAGTCTTTTCCTCAGAGTAGGGGAGTCCAAAATTAAGGGGTATAGATTGAGGGTGAGAGGGAAAAGACTTAAAAGGGACTTGAAGGGCAACTTTTTCCACACAGAGGGTGGTGAGTATAAGGAATGAGCTGCCGGAGCAAGTGGTTGAGGCAAGTACAATGGTATCATTTAAGAAGCACTTAGATAGGTACATGAAGGGGTGAGGCTTAGAGGGATATGGGCCATGGGTGGGCACCACGGATGGCATGGACTCATTGGATGAAGGGCCTGTATCCCTGCTGTATTTCTCTATGACTCTAATATCTGACATTCTTCAAACTTGACCTGAAGTGTGTTGCCCAATTTGATGCCATGCACCAAGCTGGGGTACTTGGTATATGGTTGGCATATATTTCTGGTTCTTGTAATCAATATCATTTGTAAAGCCCATGATTCTATTGAGAAAATTGGTAACATAGAATTTTTTTAAAAAGTTAATTTGTTGCAAGACTCCAGTATTGGTTCAGTGAGTTTATTTGATTATGGGTTGTCCAATGCCTTGGACTATTGTCACAGTAGAGGTGCTGCATGTGTGGAGGATGTTGTTGGAGCTAAGCCAGGCATTCCAGCAATGTTCCTGTGAAAGGTTGTGCCGTTTTGCCTATCTCTATCGAAGTGGTAATAGGAGTGCTGCAATTGACTGTGCTGCTTGGGGATTGAAGAACAGAAAGTCAATCAACATTTCTGTATTTGACTGCCATTGTTGTAAGTGTACACGCATGGAATGCAGTTGATGAAGTAACCAGACTGGGAAAATAGTTTACCAGCCCACTCACAGCAGTTGAAAAATCTACCACTTCACAATGTGTGTCAATAGTGATCATTTGGGAAAATTATACCTGAAATAAGAATCGGAAACAAAGAAACATTCAGCAGGTCAGGCAGCATCTGTGGATAGGGAAACAGAATTAATATCTCAGGAGAAAGACCCTTCTTGGAACTGATGAACTGTCTTTACCTTGAAACATTAACTCACAGATGCTGCCTGTCCAGTTGAAATGGTTCCACCATCTTTGGTTTTTACAACAAAGTGTCTTCAACCTGAGACATTTACTTCATTTCTCTTTACACACAGAAACATACTGATTGTTGAGCGTTTCCAAAATTTTTATTTCAGGCATCCAGCATGTGCAGTTTTTTTCTTAAACCCTTTGACAGTTTCTGGAACCATACTCCAGCAAGGCAGGGCAAACAAATTATGACAACCTTTTATCTACTGCATTATCAATATGAGAGCCGTGAGCATGGAAGTAAATATAGTTGCACAGAGTTTTAGTGTGAAGATTTAGTTTTTTATTTTTCTATCAATAATTAATTATTTTCCTGACAAAATGGTAATACTAAAGGTCTCCAATATCCACTTACTACAAAATACAAATCCATGCTTATACACAAAGTACTGGTCATACAGGATGAGCCAAGGGACTTAAAGTAGCTGATTTTAGAAATGGTGGATAGATATTTCCCAGGTGCATTAATGAAAGACATGTGAATGTATGGACATATCAATGTTTAGATTTTTAACAAGTGATCAATATATAACTGTTTAAGCCCCCAAAATTGGAAGCTGACTTTGAAGGATTACAGCATTTCATTACATATTTTCTCTTTAGCTTTAGATTCATGACCCTTCTCATTTTCTGATGTGCTATACTTTTTCTTTTCCCATTCTGTGTATTACTGATGTGTACTTAGGGAGAGAAGAAAGTATTTTCAAGTTTACAGATGATACTAAACTTGATGGTGCATTGAATTGTGAAGAAGAGAGCAGAACATTAAAGAAGTATGTTGATTGAGTGAAGGGAATGATGACAGACGCAATTTAACGTAATGAAGTGTGAGGTGGCACACTTTAGATGTAGGAATGGCAGATGGAAATACAGTTTAAATGGAGAAACACAAGGAGGGGGGCTGGTAGTTAAAAAAGTAGAATTTAGGGATCCAGGTAGTCAGTCAGAAAGAGTAGCTTACAAGTGAAAAATCCAATCAAAAAAGTAAATGGGATGCTGTGTTTCATCACGAAGTGTAGGATATCAAATCGACCAAGTACTATAATTATACAAAGTATCTTTTATACCTCATCTAAAACTTTGGCTTCAAAATATTTGAAGTACTTCTACATTGCTTATGCCAGGCCATCATTTCTTGACACTTTTACACTGCTGTGTCATTGCCCCATACAGAATGACAGTGATTAACATGGCGCTATCTCTATTAAGAGTGCTCCAGAATTTGCAGCAAACCATTCCTAACACCATTACCATTTTAATTGTTAATTAATGAAACTAATCACCTGGCAGTAAATTGATTTACAGGCTTGTGTTTCAGGAACCAAGTTTGTTATTTCCTGAGATTTGGGAATCTTTGCTGAACCGAGCACGGGATACAGAGTAACTTTCTTTATTAACACAATTTGACTTATAATGAAAATTATTGAGCAAAAATCAGTCTGACTTTTTATTTGGACTCTTAGTCAGTGGAAAGCTGACAACTTTGGAAGTTACCTGATCTTTGTGAGAAATAGAGCCATGAAATCCTTAAGACATCAAAGGAAGCTACCCATTGCATGGAGTCCATGCTGGCTAACTGTAGAAGAATCCTATCAGTCCCATTATTCACTCTATTCCAGTACCTCCACAGGTTGTATCTGTGTCATCTTTGTACCATCTAAAACTGTCCTATTCTTGTACACTATTATCAAATCTTCCCTCAACCTCCTTTACTCCAAGGACAATGATACCAGATTTAATCTAAACTTGTATGTACACTTTTTCATCAATGGAACCATTCTGATAAGTATCCTAAGTATCCTCTCAAGAACCTTCACATCCTTCTTAAAGTGTGGTGACTCGAACAAGATGCAATATTCATGTTGTGGCTTAACCAGAGTTTTTTAAGTGCTCAGTATCACAACCTTGCTACTGTACTCAATATCTAATTTTATAGAGCCCAAGATCCCATATGATTTGTTAACTACACTCTTAATTTGTCCTACCACCTTCAAAAATCGATACTCATGAATCCCAAAGTCTGCCTGTTCATGCATATTCTTCAAAATTTAATGGCAAAATGTATATTGCTCTTCTTTCCCTTCTGTCAAAATGCATCACCTTGCACTTCGCTGTATTGAATGTTATTTTCTGTGTGTCAGCCCATCCTGCCAGCCTATCTGTATCCTGTTGCAGTCAATTGGTATAATCCTCATAGTTTGTCACACCCCTAAGTTTGGTATCATCAGCAAGTTTTGAAATTTTGCTCTGTATTCCAATATCCATGTAATTTATATATATCAAAGGAATCAGCAGTCCTAGCACTGACCTTAGGGAATACCACTGACATCCATCCTCCATCCTGAAAATCAACCATTTATCACAACGTACTGCTTTCTGTACTTAAGCCAATTTTATATATCAAAGCTGATACTGGACCTCCTATTCCATAAGCCTCAATTTTGTTAACCAGTTTTAATATTGTTCCTTGTCACACATTTTCTTAAAATTCATATAGACAACATCCACGCCAATTCATCCTTTTTTTCTAATACTTCATCAAAAAGTTCAGTCAAACACAATCTGCTTTTTATAAATGCTTAATTAACTCAAAGCTCTCTGTTATATTTATTTACCTGATTGTTGTCTCTAAAAGTTTTACATCACCAATGTCAAACTCATGAATTTGTAATTACTGGAATCTCCTTAAAGCTTGCCTGAGCAAGGGTGTTCATACTTGCCATTTTCCAATCCTCTAACGCTTCACACATCAAGGGCAATTGAAAGATTAATAGCAGGTCTTTTCACAATCTTCACCCCACACTTCCCTCAGCAAGGCAAGATGCCAACTATCTGGACCAAGCAACTGTTCCACTCACTGTACAACTCAATTTTCCATAATCGCCTGCTTAACATTCTTCATCTCATCCCTAATCTTTAACATGTCCACTTCTGCCAATATCTTGTCAGTGTTCTCTTTCTTGCTAAACACACCAACAAAGAATACTTATTAAGTATCCTAGCTTTGCCTTTTGTCTCTCAGCATATGTCATACTCTTTATCCCAAATAGGTCACAACCAATTTACATTTATATACCAGTAGAAGATTTTTAGGCTCCATGTTATACGAACTGCTATTCTCTTATTTTCTCTTTGCTAACCCTTTCTTCCTCTCATCCATCTATATTTAGCCTAGTTCTTGCTTGAAGAATTCACCAGACATGTTTCATCACATTCTCTATCTCCCTTTTTGTCTAAGGATCCCTGACTATGATTTCCTCTACCTTTCCCTCTTGTGAAAATGTACCTTATCTGTACATGAAAGATATAGTCCTTAAAGATCTCCCAATATTCGGTGTCAGTTTTTTCCTGTCAATCTTTGGCTCCATTTTGTCTGGCTATATACCCTTTCATCCCATTGGTTAGCCGTGTTTCAGTTCAGAAATTGTACATTAGATTGTCCCAAGCCTTTCTCCATTACTAAACCAATCCTTATTGCTTTTCCTAAAAATTCTCCCACTAACACTTGGTTCATCTAAATTCTTATGCATTGCCTCCATTCTAGTTGGGCATACTTGTCAACGAACTCGTGATGACCACCTTTCAGAAATTGCTCCCCCTCCTTTCAGTTTACTCTTAACATTATCACAATAAGTATTTGGGTCATTAATATCCCCAGTGTTATTACTCTATAGATCTTGCACATCTCTGTAATAGCACTGCAGACTTGCTGTTCTATCTTCCTCTTGCTATTTAGAGGTGAATGGAATACTCCTGGTTAGTCTGCTTCTTAATCCTAACTGAATAAATTCAGTTCTGACCACACCCCTGACCAAAGACATCCTCCCTTTCCAACACTAAAATACCTTTTGTAATCAGAACCACCACCCCTCCTCCTTTTCTTCATTAACACTTTACATTTACAAATATTAAGCATCCAATCCTGCTATTTTTAAACCATCTTTCCATTCTTGCCACTATTTCATATTCCTTAATGGCTATTTGTGCATTTAGTTCATTCTAAACACTGTATGCTTACATACCTGCATCCTAAACTTCTCATAATTCCTCTTGGTCTGCTCCTTTACCTCCTCCTCTTGTTTCATCCAACATTCTCTCTTTAAGAGACCACTTAAAACCCTGTCTTTAAAGAGACAGTAATCATTTGTAATAAAACTTGGCATATGGATTGAAATTCCTAAACTTATGAATGTGCACCATTAAAGAATAGAGGTTCTTTAATCTGGATTAGGATACCAATCCAGATCAAGTCTTTTGAACTTTGAAGCAATGGTGTAACAGTGTCAGGACAGTCCTAATCCATCATGAGGGGCAGGATCATCAAGAACAGGGTGTACCATTTCTGTTTTACCATCATGCCACGTTGGGTCGTTTGGTCACCGTGTGTATGCCAGCTCTCTAAAAGAGACTCAACCCATTTTCCCAAAAGGGATAATAATAAATTGTATTGATAATAGTAGACAGTATTATCCTTTTCCCTTGTTGCAGAGGAACCAAGAATTTATAGCCGTAAACTTAAGACTGAGAACTAGACTCGTTAAAAGTAAATTCAAAACTACTTTAACCAAGGTTGTAGGAATGTGGAATGCACTTCAATGGAAGGCATAAAAAGGCAATTGACTTATTCAAAAGGAAGGTACTTATATCAAGAAATATGGAGAAAGGGATGGAAATATTGATTAAAACCACTATAGCTGGCCAATCAACAGAAAAGAATCAAAGGTCTGAATGCCCATTCCTGTTCCTTTCAGAAATTTGCTTAATATTTGTGTTGCCTATTTTAGAGATTGGTTCAATGATTTATAATTCAACTTGTTTGTAAATGTAGATGCCTAGAAATTCATTCCCAGTTGACAGTTTTAAACATGCTTTATTAGAGTTGTATTCTGCCTCTGGAGTTCATTCCATTGAAACTAATGGAATAAAATTTCTGAAGCAGAGTAAAACATATTGAAAAAAACTGCAGATGCTAGAAATCTAAAACAAAAACAGAAATTGCTGGAAAAAAACTCAGCAAGTCAGGAAGCACCTATGGAAAGAGAAGCA
This sequence comes from Rhina ancylostomus, assembly GCA_030265395.1. Lineage (NCBI taxonomy): Eukaryota > Metazoa > Chordata > Chondrichthyes > Rhinopristiformes > Rhinidae > Rhina > Rhina ancylostomus. Next base: position 21,878,613 of record JARFYF010000001.1, read on the forward strand.
TTTAATGTTTCAGTCTGCAACCATTTGTCAGAACATGTTCATGCTGTAGTTTAGCACTTCTGATGAGGAATACATTTCAAAGCAAAAATTTAAGCAAAATATCCTATTTGAGACTTAATACATTTCAAGTTTTCTGCCATCGAGTGCTAACAATAACATTCATAGAGGAAAATTAGTTGCAAGAGAGGTCACTTATGGTCTTTTGTATAATTTTCACGTCAATAATGTTAACAGTGCTACCACAACATCTTCACATTTCATCACTGTAGTCTCACAGATTTAGTAAAATCACCCACAGAACAAGTAGCATAAATTGAATTGCTCCCCTGGAGGAATACTATATAGTGTTTCAATCTATGATTTCAAATGACAGTTCTAAACCAGATGAACTTCATTGTTGTGATTTGTGAAGTACTATTCTGTTCATTCCCAGAGATGTATTATTCTTTGTGGATGCTACATTTTTGGCTGTTGCCTTATTCTGAAGATTTAGGTAGTGCAGATAGGTGTGAATCAGGCACAAGCAAAGCAGATAAAATATAAGATGCCAACAGAATGGTGTAGCAACTCATTCACAGTGTCTATGTTGTTTACAGTGGTCTTTTACTTGAATTTATTGAATCCCAAGTAATTCCATGTTCTCTTGCCTAAATGAATTTCTGTAAAAGGTCCAAGCAAATCAACAGACTAGAACTTACTTTAGTTTACATTATCCTCCAAACAGAAAGGCAGAACATAGAAAGAAAGTTGTACATTCTGTTAGGAAGGTGTGTCAGCGGTCTCTTGATGCATTAATAGTCTCCACATCCCCAAGCCTGGGTGCTTCCTATTGGTTGTATCAAGTATTATTAAACGGTTACATTGTCTATACAGCGCAAAAACTGCTATTCAGTCCTGCAGAGCTATGCCAGGTTTTAACTTCACATGAGCCTCTTCCTACCATTCTTCCTATAATCTCAACAATCCTTTGGTCCCTTTCTCCCTCATGTGTTCATCTAGTTATCCCTTCAGTACACCCATGGTATTTATGTCAAAAACTCCCTGTAGTGACAACTTTAACATTTACAACTCTTTGGGTAAAGAAATCTCCCCTGAATTTCCTATTGTTTTATTAGTGACTAACTTGTATTAATAGCATCTGATTTTGCACTCCCCAGGTGGAAGCATTTTCTCCGTGTCTACCACTACCTTAAGATCTTCAAACTGGTCACCCTGCAGCCTTTTATAAAGATGAATCCCCAGCTTCATCCTTTCCTGTTAAATGTATGCTCGCGGATCTGACATTGACAATTCCTTTCCTCCTACAGTTGCTGCTTCACCTGCTAAGTTCCCCTGATGCAGGGTTTCCACCCAAAGTGTCAACAATTTCTTACCTCCCATAGATGCTGCTCAACCTGCTGAGTTCCCTTGATGCAGGGTTTTGACCCGAAATGTCGACGATTCCTTTCCTCCCACTGATGCTGTGTGACTTGCTGATTGTATGTTGCTCCAGATTCCAACATCTGCAGTCCCTTGTGTCTCCATCATTCTTCTGAATCTTTTTTGGATCATTTCTATTGCCTCCGTGTTATCTTTTTACAACATGGTCATTAGAACAGTGTTTAATCAATGTTTAACATGAATTTAACTTCTCCACTTTTCAATTTTATTCTGCTAGAAATGAAACCCAGTGATTGCTTTGCTATTTCTATTGGATTATTAACCTGTATCACTTTTATTAATGGTTTGTAAATTTGTTCCACTCTTCTAACCCATTTAGACTTTTATTATCTGAAGACTATTTTCTGTTTTATTCTTCCAAACAAATTGTACTTCGTCACACTTAATTATATCGAAATTCTTTAATAATGCATACTGATTCTGTTGTCTTAGTAATGTCTCCTGATATTATGTGTTACACATTCCCCTCCATTCACCCAAAATTTGGAGTCAAGATGTACTTTCAAAAATGTAAATTGTGAATATTGATAAATTGATAGTACATTGATAAATTCATACACAGTTGCGATAAAGCTGGCTTAAAAAGATTAGAATAGAAAAACTGTACTGTGCCCATCAGCCTCCAGTGGGACTACCAAATAGGTTATACAATCCTGAGCAGCATTCACTTGGCTTTAATCTGACACTTGAAGCTGGCATAGTTTCTGAGAACTCAATAGCATATCAGAATGTTGCATTATCACTGTGCATGTTTAGAAATTGCCTATTCTTTCTGAAGTGAATCCAGATGGAATCACAGAATGGTTACAGCAAACAAGAAGGCCATTCAGCCTGTCGCGTTCATATCAACTCCATGTAAGAGCAATCCATTTATTATTTTCCTGCAGTTCACCTACATTTCCAAGTCTTGTGCCATCTGCATCTTTAGAAATTGGACCCTGGATACCTGAGTCCAAATTGCTAATATGTAATATTAAAAGCAGTAGTCCTAGTTATGATCTCTGTAGAAGAAACAAGCTCTGAGATGTTCCACAATATGTTTCCCTCCAGTTCAAAAATCCTAATGATAGTCATCTGCATCTTCTGCAGTGCAACCACTTTCTTCCACTGTGGTGACCAGAACTAAAAATAGTACTCTAGGTGTGGCCCAATCAATGTTTTATATACTTGTGTTATAACATCTCTGATCTTACATTCAATGTCTGGCAAATGAAGGCAAGTAAGCTGTTTCCCTTCTTAACCACCTTATTTAACTGTGCTGCTGCCTTCTGGGAATCTGAGACATGTACACCAAGATCATTTCCATTCATTATGTACACCTAGCCTTTTTAGTCCCCCCAAAACACATCGCTTAATGTTTTTCAGTGTTAAATTCCATATGCTACTGCTCTGTCCATCTTACCAACTCATCAATATGAGTTAAAGACAACAGCCTTCACTATTAACAACACTATGAATTTTTGTGTTCATCTGAAAATTGCTAACTATGTATCTCTTATGCTCATATCCAGATTGTTAAAACATGTAACAAACGGCAAAGTTCCTGGCAACATTGCCTGTTGTGCACTGCTGGTCACAGGATTAAAATTGTAAAAACAATCCTTGACTATCACTGTCTGCCTCCTATGACCAAGCCAATTGCGGATCCAATGTGCTAAAGTGCCCTGGATCCCATGGGTTCTTACTTTTTGGACCAGTCTTCCAGACTGGGCCTTGACAAGAGCCTTGTCAAAGGCCATACTGAAGTCAAGGTAGACTACATCAACTCGATTACCCTCATTAACGCACTTGGTTAATTCTTCAAAAAAAATTTCAACCAAATTAGTCAGATAGGATCTCCCCTTAATAAAGTCATGCTGACTATCCTTGATTAATCCTGTCTCTCCAAGTGCAGTTTAATCATATTATTTTTTTCCAATACTTTCCCTACCCCTAATAGACTCACCAAACTTATCTTATCCCTTCTGCCCTTCTGAAATAAAGGTTCAACATTTACTACTAACAATCCTTGAAATAAGAGCACTCAGAGGAAATCCACATGGTCACATTGAGAACATACAGACTCCACATAGACAGCACCCAAGGTCAAGCTTGAACCTGGGTCTGTGGTGCTGTGAGGCAACAGCTCTACCAGCTGTGACACTACCGAGTATTTCTTTCCTTATCTTTCCTGAACATTCTACTTCTGGGAATATTTAGAGCCCATCCCTGCCCTTTTATTAACCATTTATTCTAAAGACATTGCAATCCCACATGGAACTAACAATTCACCAACCTTTTTTAATGCATTTCTTGCCTTTGCATGCATGCACTGTAAACCTATCTTGGATCTTTTTGTGGTCTCTCAAGTTTGTTCTGTCTAAAAACTTACATTTTCTTTTTCTGTTACTATTTATCATTCCCAATCGTTTTTTGATTTTTTTTTCTCTTCTTCATTGCTACCTTTCTGTGCTTAACCACCTGTTTAAATCTCCCCTTTCCTCCTCCAAGCTTGTGAATTCATGACAGAAAGCACATTGAAATTACTGCAAGAAAATAAACGCGACACCTACCTGTATGTACCGTATGTTCTAATTTCCTCATAAATACAGAGTGCCATGGCATGTATTGTATGCCAGAACTTATCAGCAATAAATGATTTTGAAGAGGACCAATACACAGCTGATGAAGGTAAATATACACTGTCAGTGCATGTGAGATGGCTTGGAACACCAACAAACAAATGGCCAAGCTCAAGGGCAAGTGTCTTGAGGGAGGAAATCCAGAAGCTGCTTTAGGGATATACTATCAGTGCATCTGCTACTGCTATAGGCAATGGAGAGCTGAGGAGGCATGGGAATGGATCAGGAACCAGTAAACATTGATCCAGGAATCCTTCAGAATTGAATGTCGATTGTTGAATGTTTGTAGTTACCAGTGGGGTCAGTATATATGCGTAGTAAGGAGTAAGAATGAAAACGAAGGGCTGGAGGAATGAAGCCAAGGACAATGAAAGGTAAATCTACATGATCAGTGATCGTGAAACAATAGAAGGTGGATCTATAATTATTGCTTATTTTATTAGGCACTAAAAGAAATGGGTTTAGGTCTCTGCTGATATAGCATGTGGTGATGGTGTAAGATCCTACAATTTCAAAATCAGAGGACGTTAGATAAGTAGGTATTTACTGAGATATATTAATGCTTTGCAATAGATGTATGTAATCTAAAACTAGAACATTAAAGAACCCCTTTATGTGAATACAAGCAAACTAATCTACTTCTGGGTAAAAGGTCCTTGATTTAGTCATCTCTTATCATCTTTCTTTCTGCCATAGTCCACGAGTATTTCAAAACTCAAACTTGGTACCTAATCCTGATTCAACTCATCTCGTTTGTTACTTGTTTCAGTCTCTGTGTTATCACATGATTTCAGTCTTATGTCTTGTTAAAGATATTTGATGAGAGATTAATCAGATTCATGACACTCTGTGAGCTCACACTCTGAACCTGTGGAGCAAAATATTAAGAACAAATCATGCTATCTCTTTTCAAGTGAGAAACTTCTTTCTGAGCACAGTTGTTACATTCTGGTAGCTGCTGTTGATTGTCGTTTGCTTGAGTGAATGGTAAAATGAATACAGTGTATATTCATAGTCAGTTATTGGAATGCATCACTCCAGATTTTCTTTGGTATGGAGGACCTGTTCCCAGAGGCAGAGTAAATCCCACTGGAAGCATTTGGAATTTCCTTTAGTGCTTGCATGCCAATTTAGTTGATTTTTTTTTAAGTTTAGATTTTGTGTACACTTCACCACTTTAGGGAATCCAGCACAGAGTGCAGCTGGGAAATGGCCAGTGGAGTTCAGCCAGTGAGTTTGAGACTCCCATGTTCACACTGGAGCCCCAAAACTTATTGGCATTTATGCTGAGAAATGCAGGTGGTTCCATTGCAGATTTGCTGGCAAAAGAGAACAAAATCTGAGTCGTTGTTGTCTGCAGTTATGTACTGAAACTCTTCCTGATCATTGTTTTAGTGATTACAAGACTGTACTGTTTTAAGGTGAATGCGATTTTATACTGAGTGATTTGATATTACATTAATAGAAACCACAATCACAATTACTACCTTTTCTTGGTTAACTTGTATCCAGCAAAATAACCACAGGCTTATGTGGAAAAATTGGTTTTCTACCAATAACTGACCACTTCCCTATAACCAACAGAATACAGGCTGTTTTTTTTAAAATAGAATATCTCAGCACAATCAGCATCCATCAAGAGTTCAGATCTCGCAGAAGGTTTAAAATAATAGTGCTATTCCAGAACTTTTGAACAAATGCAAAGTACCAATTCTAGTCTAAATACTGCCCTAGATTGATAGTGCCTGCATTAAGACAGCCAAGCAACAGGAACTTACAGATTACTGCACACCTTGATGGATTTCCTCAGCCAGGAAACATGTATATTTTCATTGAGACATAAGGTAACTTGTATATTTTGTATTAACCTGCTGAAATTCTGTAATTTGTTAGGTTGGAAGCTGTTCACTGTGGTTGCTACCCATTGTGCCCTAAAGCCTTAGTCTATCCAGAGATCTTTCCAGGTAAGTTACTTGAATGAACGAGTTTTAGCTTATGAAACTGATGTGGAGCAAACTACTTCTTCCTCCACCAGCTCTACCCCCCACCACAGTTCTTCTCCCTCCCCCACTGCCAAGTTAGTTCCTGGAAGAGGGGAGAAACAACAACAATCTGCATTGCATAGTGCTATTAAAATAACAATGGTCCTACAGGAGTAACAGGCAAATCAAATTTAGCAGAGTTGTAAAAGGAGACATTGGTACAAATGAGTGGTCAAAGTCTTAAAAAGCTTTCTGTCAAGCAGGACAGAATAGAAAGACAGAGAGGTTTGGAGAAGCC
>JARFYF010000001.1:22078400-22088445 GCA_030265395.1 Rhina ancylostomus
CAAAATGCTGGAGGAACTCAGCAGGTCAGGCAGCATCTATGGAGGGAAATAAACAGTCGACATTTCAGGTCAAGACCCTTCATCAGGACTGGAAAGGAAAAGGGCAAAAGCCAAAATCTTTCTTCCCTCCAGAGATGCTGCCTGTCCTGCTGAGTTCCCTCACCATTTTGTATGTGAAATACCATGAACCCAGCTTTACCTTTGCATCTTCCAGACAATCTTTGACTTTTGCAAATGCCCTTTCAACACTTTTAACAACACAAAACAGAAGAGCAGAGCAAATAATTATTTAAAGCACAACTTCCTCCTTTTTGTTTAGAGGGTTTCAGACCTGATCTAGCAGGAACATCAATGAATGGAATGGGACCAGACCTGTTACAAAATGTACTGGTCTGTTTCCATCATCATTTCTCCAAGAACATGTTGTGCTATTCTTTCTTGGTTTCATGAGGCAAGGGTTAATAGAAATGAGGCTTGTGTTCCATAAGATGCAGTTCCAGGTTTGCAGGTCAGAATTCACATATTCTAATTTCTGGAAAAACTGATTCATTGACGAAAGCATTGCACTGTGATATTTCCTTTATGGGTATATCTTTTAGCAATGCTCATAAAAACTCAATTCATCAACATGAATTGTTGACTTTATTGCATGATGTCATTAACAACGAGCTCACAATAGGGTGAATTTGTCACATAGGCAGGTGGTTTGAGATCTCTCAGTGATACCGAATGATATAAATTCTAGTTTTTTTGTAAATTTATGCCAAGTTTCAGGCAGTAAACACAGCTGCCTTGATTCTCTTCCAGAATAACAGCTTGGAAAGACATGGAGGAGTTCTCTAAATCCACCTGAGGACCCGGCCTATAAACAAAATAATGGCAGCTTGTTGACGGCTAGATAATTTGGTGGACTAAGACACTGGTCAAAGACAGAGTTCTTCCCTTAGAAAAATCGTGGTTTCAATCCAACCATGGGATAAATGACAAAATATGTTTTGCTGACAGTGATCAGTGACTGTAAATAAAATGAATTTTGGCAATCAAAATATAGTCTTTCAGGAATGGGAGTCTTCAACATAAAATACTGCCAGTTTGGCAATGCCAAATCAGCATTAAACATCTGGAGAATGAAAAAAATTACTTGATATGATGGGACAGGTTTTGCTTAAGGTATTGCTTTTGATACATTCATGCCTTAAAGAATCCAGTCCTGCCACCAAAGAAAGAACAGAATTATCCTTCATCCAAGACTATAAATGTACTGTTTCTCTACAATACAATGGCAAATCTACGTTTAGGGATTGAAGCTGCATAAATACAATTTAAATTGATCTGCTAACATCCTTAATGGATTGTTCCTCAATCACAAGGGGAACAGCAACAATTATAAAAAGAATCTGTGAGTCTAGCTTTCTGCATGGTTTCAAATGTTTTTTATTGTGTAAGGAATAATCTTTTTTGTCTTAAAGGACTTAACATTGCTGGGAATTAACCTAATGGTTTGATTCTTTCATTGAACATCCTGACAGTACTGAGTAAAGTTCAGCAGCGTATATATCCAAGAGGCATATTCTACACAGGTTACCAGCTGCACTTCATACCTGTTCCAAGGAAATGCCACATAACAGAAAAGGTTTGTTCACCATAAATTGTTAAATGCACAGAAGATATAAGAAATGATTAAAATGCACAGTTAACATTTGTTAAGCAACTGTACAAGGAAAACTAATTAAAATGTGGTATCCACAAACTGTGATACATCCATAAACTGTGAATTCAAAAGATAATTTTCACCTGGGTTGAAATACATCTACTTAATTAAAGAAAGCAAGTCAGTAAAATATCTCCTTAAAGTTACTTTCATTAATTAGATTCTTTAGACTGCAGCCACATATATATTCTGCAATAGCCATTTAACCCTTCAAAGCCTATTTGAGCATAATAGTCTAAAGGGTTTAATTTTGTCCAGTACATTGCTTAACACATTTGTGTAAAGCTCCACTGTGCACCATTTTAATAGTGTTTCCAGCTTATTTATTTTAAATTGGCTAACAACTTGTAATCACATAAAAAAGCCTGTTATATGACACAAGACAACCCAACATGTTGTGCATTTAGCAAAAGGGAAATTAAACCTTTTATTCTTCTTCTTTTTGACACAATTCTGCTAAGTGAATACTGCAATCTACATATTAATTTAAGATTTCCCCAACATAGAATCATCTATCAATGTTATTTTTCAGACAAAACATATAACAAACACACATCTATAGATAACATTTCAAATATAACGTTCCTGTGAGATACAAGCTTTGTATCACTGTCTTGAATCCTACTACAAAACAATTGCTGAACTGTCTCAAATTTGACCTAGGGATCCTTGAATAATACAACTCTTGTTAAATGTGTAACTTTGATGAATAAGTTTCTGTCTAATGATCATAGTCTTCCAAAAGCTATGTATTTTTGTTTTAAAGCAGCAAGTAAATTATGTATTAATTATTTCTTAAACTAATGAAGTAGTTCCTTATATTTGTATTAATAATGAAGGATATCCTATTTTACATTTCTAATAGAAACAATTTTTTTTATTTCAATGGTATCAAACTACAGTATTTCATGAATGTGAATTACTTTACAGTTTTGTTTGCTGAAAAACATTATTTTTAACTAAAAATGCAAGTCTATGAGCACTGTCTTGCACAGAAAAATGATTCTTCATTGCACGACATAAAACTAAAAGGAAATGTGACTATGATGCTCTAGTATTAAAGGCTTGCTTTATAGAAATTAAATTGAAGTACAATTCAGGGAATACTTACTGCATATTATTAATAATAAATATTAATCTATATGTATAGACAGACAAAATCTTTCTTATTGTGGCTAATGTTCATAAGATTATTGAACAATAAAAATATTACCTTAATAAATGTTCAATCAATTGGAAGGATGTGGCACCAATTCTTTGATGAATTTGATAAACCTGAACTACAGTTTATTCACCAGATTGCTGAAAATTTGTGGACTACTCAGTAACATTATAATTTTACTGAGTAGTCCACTAAAACAAAGATTAGTTATGTAGCTATTGGCCATTCCATCTCTACTGAAGGTATTTGGTGAACCAGGAGTGGGAACAGGTAACTTAAAGCCAAGCAACATTATCCGGCAGGTGCATTGATGGATCCAGACAAATTAAATATCAAATTCCTAGTTTGGAAAGGTTTAGAGGTACAATAGTTCGAATAGGATCACAATGAAATTCTTATATTCAGGTAAAACATTACCTACTTGCACAGCAAAAGTCCAAAGATACATAAGAATTTAGTTCTCACACATCCAAAATGATGAACAAGTACCAAGATGGAATATAATTGCAACCCAGCAAAAAATAGATTAGATAGATATGTCATACTTGACAAATTTTATGTCAGGCATTTATTTGTCATTGGACATAAGATAAAATGATTCTGGCAGAAAGTGGTAATAGATAAGAATTGAAATTTAAGTTGAGAACAAGATTACTTGGGCATGTTAACTTCACAGTTTGTGATTGTTATTACAAGAAATATTGTGGTTGCAGCAATTTATCAATTTAAAATAATACCTGGAACACCAGGTTTCTTTCCTAAAATTTTGGCCTATCATTATTTGTTATATTTTAACTGCTCTTTTTGCTGTTGGCCGTCAAGTTATTAAAATGCAGAAAGAGTTTTTTATTCTGGTGAAATTATGGAGCATTCAACAGAAGACAATTATTTTGAAAACTGTAGATGAGGAAAGGGTTTTATAATCAGATCAGATATTGTTTCAGACATCAATTTATTGTTGATAATATTTTGGTAATTTCAGTTGTGTTCACCTGACCATTTTATGGTTGTATTGATTAACACCTTTCTCCCTGATTCTATTTTAATACTTTACATTCTTCTTGAAATGTAGGAACAAAAAAAGTGTTTTGAGAACACACATTTTTAATTATCATTACAATTGCCAATTTAATCGCTAAATTGTCTTTTCAACTGCTTGCAGGAAACAATGCAAAAATTTTATGGCTGAAGCATATTTAATAGATCCATAACCATTTTCTAAAGATCAGGTAAATAAATGAAGTGTGGCTAAGGGCAGAAACTTTGATTGAAAATTCTGTTGTGTTTCCTATTTGAAAATAGAGAGACTGGAAATAGAACAATCAACAGCATATTTTCTCCTGATAAAAAGAAAATCTAGGGAAAAACAGTGTCAAAATAATTCAATGTAATTTTCATTTTTAGTTTGAGCACAGTACACATCAGTATATTTTCAATTTTTCATCTAATTTATGTGTTGATGTGGAACAGAATCATGCAGTTATTTCCATAATTCTACATGCATTGTTTACATCTTTCATGCAAGTTGATGTAGCTTTTAATAAAGAACTTTGATTGCTGTATTAGTTCAGTTGAGGCCCTGGTTACACTCAGTCAGCTATGTTGGGCAGATCATGTCACTCACATGCCAGATACCAGAGACCCGAAACAGACAAGTGGAAGCAATTCATCCAATTCTGAGAGAATGCTGAAGATGATGAAGAAAACTGTGACGTATGCACTTTGCTGTTTCTCTAATCAGCAGTGCACCTCTGGTACTTTAAAGTTCATGTCCAGCCATATAAAGACAATGGCAAAATATCCAGGTAATCGTTCATTGGGATAAGAATATCAATACCAATGACAGTATAGGTTTGTGTGTGAGTGAGATTGAATTTGAGTAACTGAGGGAGAAAGAAGAGGGAAATGCCAGTATACAGTATATCTCCTTCCATTCAATGGATGATTAAAGAATAGTTATATATTCCTATGTCCCATCAAATATTCCAAAATTATCATCTACCCATATCAGAAAATAACAGAATTTGATTAATCTTCTGTGAAAATCTCTAAATTCACCACAATAATGTTAATGAATTCTGCAGAATCTGCTCCCAGACTAGTGTGAAATTCAGATAATTCCAGGGCTGGATCCCAATGCTGAGAATTTGCCCTGGAAGGATTAGTGGAAATGCCAAGCAGAGGTGCAAATGAGATTTCTGCTGATCTTTCACTGAAATTGTCAATCTTGGGAACTGGGAAACTGATAACTGGGAGAACAGCTGAGTAAAATCCTGGCACTGGGCTCCAGAATGACACATGATTTACATCCGACTCGGCAAGAGCCTTGACACACCCCTTTCACTAACTGGGGTTAAGATTAAATCATCATCATAGAGTTTGATAATATAATTTGGAAATGACCAGGATACTTTACCAGTAGAGAGTCATTGGCCAGATATAAAATTATACAGTTAGTAATACAAGATACAAAAAAATGGTCAATGGGAATACAGACAGCTTCTTTCTTTGCAGTCACTCTGTTACTGGCATCACTGGATGAGAAAGTGAAACCAAGGCTATGATAGAAACCAGTGCAAGTAGCTTGAAACTGCTCAATGTGTTATTAGTAATTAGCGCAGTTATGTGGGATTCTTCTGTCCACTATTGTAATGAGTTCGCAAGTCCATTTATTCCAAATTGTTATTGTCTGGGAAACTAATATGGTACAGAGCACTTTCAGCCACATAATGGATAAAAAAACAGTATACTTGCATCAAGCCAAATTAAAGTTTCAAAATAAAGCTAAAATAATATATATTGAGTTTTGGGTGCAGTCTTTAATTCTATCTTTATTTTCATTCCATAATACAGTTTAAACTTCTCATTAAGGAAATATTCTTTTTGGTTCACTTGTTGACTTGTGTTACTTGTAGCATGTAGAAAACTCAAATTGTAATTGGAAGATACTTTATGTAATTATTAAGAACTTACTAGTTAGGTGCCACTGGGAGACGGTGACAGATTTTAGTTCGGGATTCTAAGAAGCTTATTAAAGGTTACTTGAGAGGGTTTGGAGGAAATTTACCAAAGTAATAACAGTAAATATGAGGAAGTGCAAGCTTGTGAAGGGCCAAGAGGGTTATACTTCAAGCAAAAAAGATTAAGAGAATATTAATTAACAGAACCATTCAAAGTTATGTGGAGTTCAGTAGAACATTGAGACTATTTGCACTGGCTTGTGGGGGTGGAAACATTGAGTCAACATTATGAGAGGGAAAAAAAACAGTAGTGAGATGAAAAAATTGCTTTTTGGGCAATGAAATGTGGTGATCTTTTGAGGATGGTAAAAGTTTCATTTGAAACCTTCTAAAAGGAATTCCATGAAAAGGAGAGATGTGCAGGGGTATGAGGAAAAACCTGGGAGATGGAGTATTGGATAAGTCTTTAATGGGTCAATGCAGATATTTATGATTCAGAGTTAATGCAGATTCTTTAAGACTCAATTCATAAGACTTGGTGCTTCTATGATTTTATCGTTGTAAAGTGAAAGTTAAATGATCTGAAAATAGAAACAAAAGTCAAACTGAAAAGGGAGGAAAAGGAGGGGATTTCTGCCCAGAAGATGGGTCAAATAGCACACCTTTGTGGATGCTTTCAATGGAAAGGTGAACACAAATAAAAATCAAGTCCATTGTTTTCTCTAATGACTTTTCCAGAGCCCTTGACAATGGAACCAGCTTCAGATTGCCATAAACGATGCTGGCCTGAGCAGGTCCCATGCAGATGTTTGGAACCCTTTGAGTGCCTGCCTCTCCTTCAGGCCCTCCACCACCACAACCCATCAACCCCTGACATCCCCTGAGCTTTCAGCTCCAGTCAACCTACTGTCCCACCCATATATCTCCTACCCTGATTCACTACAGTCTGCAGTCTACACATTGCAGCTGTCAAATGCACACCTGACCACTGAGCACCAATCTGACTCACTCTGACATGCTTTCCCCCAAGCCAACTTCTCTGATCCTATCACATCCCCATTATCCAACCTATCTTGCCACCAAACTCTCTTACTTTACAGCTCCAGGCATACCAACTATCACTTCTCTGATGAAATCCTATCTTTTGACAACCAATCCTGACTAATACTCTAACTCCAAACCACCATCCCTTATTGAACAATCCTATCTTGCACCAATCCCGTAAGGTTGACCATTACCTCACTTGCTTTATTTATCAATTAGCCTGAAGCACTGATTCTCTTTCTTATTCTAGACTTCTCTATCCAACACTCCAAGGCTCAGAGATACCTGATTTCCCTTGTGTACTTTGCATTTAACACACAAAGGGAAGTGTTTCTTTGTACAAACTTGATTTAGTAATGCACCATCAAAAACATATGAATCAGGAACAGGAGTTGACCATTCGGGCTCTCAAACCTTCTCAGCCATGTAATAAGATCAAATTTGATCTAATCATAACTTCATCTCTGGTTTCCCATCTACCCACAGTACACTCACTTCCTTTTCATCTACCTCCACCTTAAAAATGTTCAGAATTTCAAAGTCTAAAGAAAAAAGAATGCCTTATCTCTGTTGTTAATGGATCATCCATTATTTTTAAGCAGTGATGCTTATTTCTAGATTCTCCCTCAAGCAAATATCCTTTCCACATCCCTCCTGTCCCCTCATATGTTTCTCATTCTTCCGAATGCCAGCAAATAGAAGTGTAGCTTGTCCAACCTTTCTTTAGAAGACAACCCATCCCTTCCAGCTATTAGTCCAGCAAATCTTCAACTACTTCAAACACATTAACATCTTAAATAAGGATATAAATGTTATACATAGTCATGGAATCAGAGAGTAATACAGCCCCTTGGCCCAATGCACCCATGCCAACCAAGATGGCCCTCTGAGCTAGTCCCATTTGCCTGTGTTTGACTCAAAGTCTTTCACATCCATGTACCTTTAAATGTTGTCATTATACCTGCCTCAACCACTTCCTCTGGCTGCTTATTCTATCCTTTGTGTAAAAACATTGACCCCAGGCTCCTATTAAATCTTTCCCCTCTCACCTGAAACTTATGCCCTCTAGTTCTTGAATTCCCAACACTGGGAAAAAGATTGTGTGCATATGCCCCTCATAATTTTATACACTTCTTCTAGATCACTCATCAGTCTCCTAGTCTCCTATGTGCCAAGGAATAAAGTCCCAGCCTGCCGAACCTCTCCCTATAACCCAGTCCCTCGAGTCCTGGTACAATCCTTGTAAATCTTTTCTGCACACTTCCTAGCTTAACTCATCTTTTCTTCCACCCAAACATTTGTGAGATTGCCACCAAGTTCCAAGCATTCAATCTTACAATTTATAGCATAACATGTATTTTCTTTCAGAACATAACTGCAATAATTATTCAGAGTATTCTATAAATTGTCTGAACAAAATAGAGAAAATAAAACTTAGTGCAGTGACTACTGTTCTTTTCCATCACAACGCAATATAAATTAACAAGAGTCAAAGCATTACTAAATGTTATTATATCTGAGTGCCTCATATAGCTTCTGGTTGGTTGAAACAACATTGCAACTAAAGGACTTCAGACACCGGTTTTTCTATCAGTCTTTAGTGTTATGACAAAAATATTTAATCGTAGACCTTTTACAAAATAACTAAAAGAAAACTGCATTGATTTTCATGACTTATATCTCTGGCAGATCTCATGGTGTGATCTCATTGGAGAGTGTTGGCTCTTTTGAATGGAATAGCCAGCATTTCGCAATAAGTCTGTAACTTCCGTGTATGCACTGTCAAGTGTGTAAATCCTGAATTTACTGAAGGAGCACAAAATCTATCACTTTATCCCGTAACTAGGTCCAACTTGCTGAGGTTTCTCAGCAATGAGACTGGGGATTGCCCCTCTAGCTCTCCACTGGGCCAATTTCAAGGGGGAGGGGGTGGATTCGAAGACAATGGGGAAGGCAAGCTCATTCTTGAATTCTTGAAAAAAAACATTTCAGTTTAATGTTTTCTGCGTGTTTTTAGTTAACTAATTTTAGAACATTTAAAAAATTTCTTAATTTAGTTTTATGCAAAAGCACAGTGATAGTAGCAGGAGTAGGCTACCTGGCCCCACTATTCAATATGATCATGGCTGATCTGTCCCATGCCTCAACTCCACTTTTCTGCCATTTCCAGATAGCCTTCTACACTCCAGTCTTTCATAAACGTATCTACCTTCCCTTTAAAAACCTCCTGTGACGTCGCCTTCACTGTATTCTTGTGGTAGAACATTCCAAAGATTCATTATCCTTTGCAAGAAGAAATTCCTATGCACAATAGTTTAAAATGACTATGCCTTATTTTTTAACTGTGTTCCCTCATTCGAGACTTTTCTTTCAGGAGAAAAAAATCTCAGCATCTACCCTGCCATTCCCACCTGAGGCCCTTACCTTAGGAGCAATAAAATTGCTTCTCATTATGAATAGTTTTTTGTATGTGTAAATATCAGAGATATTTAAAGACAATCAATTTACCCTCACGAATTTGGTGCACGGCAAAACTATGGGCATGCTTAGCTGGCCAATCTAGCTTTCAGGAGCACTTTGGAGCATAGGACTTCCTTACTGCAATACCAAAGGCCATTTTCCTGTCATGACCTTGCTTCTGGAGTTCAGATTGTATCCGGCCAGCAGAATATGTCCTGTGCATCAGAGCAAGACAAGTATGGTTGTGGGAGGATCAACACATAACAGGGGAATCAGACCACTGAGATTTGGGCTATAAGTCGCTTGGTGTTTTACTGAAGGCCAAAAGTGCAATCTATTTTTGTCTTACAACTTAACAATAAGGGTAAATTCACTCTGTTTAGTGCCATAGAGTCACAGAGTCTTAGCAAACAGATGACCTCAGAATAAGTCACTCTAAGTTCTAAGAATTCTAACTTATTCTAAGTTCATTGCATTAGTGTATTCTACCTCTTTCCTAACCATTCATTCAGTCTCATTTCTTTCATAGAACTGAAAGGAAAATGGTTTCAATAAACAAATCAAAAATTACTAAACCTGCTCTTGATTTGAACCAGTGAGACCATTTAAGTATTATAATCTCACCATGTAACTGTAAAATGAAACTTGGGAAGCACACTAACTAAATTTTTGAATACTCTGAAACTTCCGGGAGAAATCATCTTATTG
>JARFYF010000001.1:22104239-22115757 GCA_030265395.1 Rhina ancylostomus
TTTTCTGTTTTAATTTTGGATTTCCAATGCCTGCAGTTCTTTGCTTTTCAAATATTGTTAGCCTTCCTAAATGCTTGCCGTATATCCTAGCTTCATGAAACTTCCAAATCCATGATCTCGACAATCAAGGACCAAGAGAGCAAGTGCAGGAAAACACCATCACCTGCAGGTTCTCTTTCAAGTCACACACCATGTGACTTAGAACCATATCATGGTCCGTTCATTGCTGTTGATCTAATTTTCTGGTTCTCTTTATCCAATAGTACAGTATGAGTACCTTCACCAGGACGGCAGCTAATCAAGAATGTAGCTCGCCACCACCTTCTCAAGGGAAATTAGAGATAGGCAATAAATGTTGACCTTGCTGGTGACACCCATATTCTCTATATGAATGAAAAATCTTCTCTACATTTGCAAAAACCAATGGCATTTCAACTCATTGAAATTACATTTACCCATATATTTATGAATGGTGTAATTTACAATTAATGGTGAACTAGGTAAAGCAAGACGATTACTATTGATGTTAAAATAACATAACTCTGGGGAAAAAAAGGCTACTCATTCCCCACTGACTCCTTTAGCATATTTAGTTTGAAAGATAGACGGGTGGGGGTTGGTTTTGATGTCTTTCAACCTGAGCGTTCTTTCTCCTTTCTTATACATAAAAATAAAAAGGCCAAGCAATGCACCCTCAAACTCCCCTGCAGCCAACAAAGATACAAAGAGGGAAGGAAGAAAAGTCAAATCACAATACAAAAAGCATTAGTGCCAGAGCAGCAGGACATCTCCCTAATTTGACTTTCCCTACAGGTGGTACGCAGCTGCATCAGAGCAGGTTATTTCACTGCCGGTCACTTGTGCTGTAACAAAGTGTTGCCTGTGCTCGACAGAATATATTTAGTGATGCGCAACGAGTTAGGACTATAATAAGAAACGCATTTTTTGGCATTGCCCGAGGAGACTCCCTATGCTGGCCATGGACAGTAATGCTCTTGTTTCAGTGTCTGCCTACAGAGATAAAGGCTGTCAGGAAATGCTGGTGCACATGACCCATTGGAACATTTTTTGTGACTTGCTTATGACTGGCTGGCAGACAATTCTTATCTCATTGGAAATGAATAAAGCAACTGAGGATCTGAAAGTGAAGCAGCGGCAGCTCAGTGGAACCCCGAAAGTTAAAAAGAAAACTTTCCTTTTTAATGCTTTTATTATGGAGAAGCATCTCAGTAGTCAACATGAGCTTATTGCTGAGACGAGTATGAAACCATCAAACTATGGATAAATTTCACAAAGTTCTACTGAACTGGATCATTCTCACCTATTCGGAAGTTGAATTAAATTTGATGGGGTCACCCATGATCAGTGCTTCTTCACTGAACTTGTCATATGCTCAACTGTTTTTGGAGATTTGGTCTCTAAAAGGCAATAACTGCTCTTGTATGAAAGTCATTAAATACATTTAATAAACAGTCAACTCTTGAAACATTTTTACTTTTATAAAAGTCTGTTCATGAGAAGATTCACAGCTGTTTCCAAAGTCTTGGGGATATGGTTGGAACTGTTTTTTTTATTTGAAGTTCTAATAGGGACCTCAGTAGAGATTACTTCTATTTATAACTTTTGCTGATTATTCTGTCTGACTGGTTCAATTGAATCTTATCAAGTTCCACTATTCACTTTAATGAGGAGATCTAGATTGTCCTATAGAAAATGATCAGGCAGAGAAACCTCTAATTTATGAGGCAGATGGGAATTCTCTGCCAGAACAAGAAAGCAACAGATATGATAAGAGTCTGCCCAATAGTATCAGTCCTCCACATGCAGTGGGAATAGCTGAGAAATAAATTCTCTGATTTATCAGATAAGATTTCCCATAGTTTAACATCTTAAATGAAAATTATGTTTAGAGTTAGTGGGCAAAAAACACAGCCCTGAGGACATTAACAGTGCAGCTTGGAGAGCACTGGGAGTATTTGCTGCAGGTTAAACCCCCCAAATTGCCATATCTGCAAATCTTAAGGTCAAGTAGGAATGGTCTAGGTGAAGATTCAAAATTCCCACTTCACATTAGTATGTGTTGTTACAAAATCCAAATACCAGCCCAAGACATCAGAATCATAGCCCTGCCTTCTCAGAGGGCATGAAGTAGAATTAAAATGTTGAAACTGTACTTAAGCTGTACCCTCGGAAAACATGCCAATGGTAAGTCAAAATCTGCAGGAGCATAATCCTGTGATACATTCCCTTGAGGTACTGAAGATGAAATTAATTTCTTAGAGATAAAATAATGGGATATTATACAGATCAGTGTTTCATTGAGGCATAGTAGAGTGCTTATCAAACACTGAAATTAACTCACATTGATTTGAGGAGAACTTTTCATGGAGAGAGATATACATTTTCAGATGGTGGGTTAAATGTTTACCTTCTCTGAGAGTAAATGAGAATTTTTTATGATGTGACAATATGCTTTCAAAATGAGCTGCCTCTGAATCAATTCAATAGATAATGTTTCTTTACCCTAATCTAAAAATAAATACATAATTTGCAATATGTTACCAGTAATTAGAGGCACCTTAAGGGTTTTTCAGATAATTTGATTTCCTATGTCAGTGAGGCAGTAAGGAAACGCTCTTCATTGAATTTTACCTAAAATTCCTATAAGGTTTTCCTAATGGGGTCACTGAGTGTCATTCATTGCAAATATTACATTTCATGTCCACACATACTCAAAAGACAGGAAAAGCTTGTTGCAGATAAATTCTATTCCTTTCATTCTCTCCTATGGACGAACAGTAAACTGAAGAGTTGTAACAGGGCCTTAGAGCTAGCCTGGAAAATTTAGCCCCAATTTCTGGAGAGAGTTTTGATGAGGACAATGACAACAACTTTATTTACATAGCACTTTCAATGTAGTAAAGAATTATGGGAACCTTCAGAAGTGTAACAAAAGTATTAACATGATCTAGGTTGATGACTAATAACTTGGTCAAAGAGCAGATTTTAAGGAGGATCGTAAAAGAGACAAGAGAGTTAGTGAAGCAAAGGTTTAGGAAGGTGAATTCCACAGCTTAGAGCTTTGGCAGCTGAAGACTTGAGCACTAATATTGGGGCAATTATGGTGGAGAGTGATCAAGATGCAAGAACTGGAAGAGCATCTCAGAGATTTGCAAGCAATTACATAGAGAAGGAGGTGCAAGTCTCTGTAGAGTTTTGAAATAAGAGAGAGAATTTTAAAATTAGGTTTTGTCTAACTTGGGAAACAATGTAGGTCAGTCAGCACTGGGTGGAATGAGTAAGGTTTGTCTGTATGCATTTGATTATATGTTGAGAGAAATACTTTAACCAAAATCTTATGAAGGTGAATGATCCCAGCTCCTCTAACTTTTGTTGCTTGTTTTGAACCAGTGGGGTGAAGGGAATCAAACTGATTACTCTCTGGAGAGATCCTGCAAATAAACATAATTTGCATTTCAAATGCTGAGCCACTGAACCAAACTCTCAGTTGACCATATTAATTACTTCACAATTTCATGGTGCACAGAATTCTCACAAACACTTCCTGTCAATGACATTATATAGCAGCAATGTTCAGCATCCCTTTGGTGACACATTTTGGATCTTACAGAAAATTCTTGCTCAAACTCCAAAGCAGACTTTGAGCATGTGTGCTATGATATTTTTAAAGCCTACTTCATCTCCCCATGTGCAACCACCTCACTTTAAGTGATCCAACTAAACAACTGAATAGTGCTTAGTTCAAACATCCATCAATTCAATTTTAAAGATTATGCTGAAAGGAAGGATATGATATGGAATAATTATGATAATGATTTTGAAAGCTGTTACAAGTAATAAGCACATCCAACTTAGGTTTCCAAGATGGTGATGATCTGAAAGAATTTGAAAGCATGGAAACCCTTTATAGAAGATTGTACATGACATTTTAAATGATTGTAAATTATTGTAGTCAATATTACAAAATGAATTACTCTGGTGTATCAGAAAAGTTGTATAAAAGCACAAAATCTTAAATACTGACGTGCTCGTTTGAACACAATAGACTGATATGGTTATGCATTTGTTTTCCTATCTTGAAGGCTTAAAGTTCAGCCTCAGTGCATAAAGACATGTTGTAAGCTCATTAAACATCCAACACACCAATATTGCACAACATGATTTCATCCTTTTAAGAGTTTAGTAGAATTGTGCTATATACTGTCTAGATGCTGATCTGACTCATGGGATACCAACTGTAACAAAATAAAAATCTTCAAACTTTGAGGGGAGATTTTCCTTGGTTGTTATTTCTGTGAAAATGACAAACCTGTGTTATTTTTAAGTTTTCTATTTTGTTACAGACATAACTTTGGCAAAAGGCTTACTATTTTCCTACATTTAGTTAAGAGGACAAATCCTTCCCCCCTTCATTTCCATTCACAGCAGACTGGTGAGACCTCTAAACGTAATTAGTTTGGACTATTTCAATACAGTTTCTTCATAGAAACAGGGACAGCTGGGAACATATAGAATGATACTCAGTGAACTACATTGCTCAAAAAAGCAAACAATAGTGAAGGAGATGGAAATAAAGATACATAGAAAGATTATGTTACTGAAGTTAAATAGGGTGTCAAGTAGAGGCAGCTCTAATATTTTGGTGGATGTATGTGAATTCCAAATATTTTTCCATTTAACAGTCAAATAAAAGACTGCCCCATGTGGATGAAATATTGAGATTGATTTTGAAGTATTAATATGTATTTCAAGATTTATATTTACTAACATATTGCCCATCTTGTAGACTGAATGTCTTCACATTCCGACGTTGTCTCCTATCTTGCCTTGCAGTCCCAGTCCACTCAAAAACTAACACATTACTTTCACAAATCCAAAAAATTGTTTTCTGATGATGAATGACTAGTTTGGATCTGATGTAGTCATTTAAAGGGGAAGCCCCCACTTCATGTCTTTTTTGATCATCTTCTCTGACTTATTGTTTTGTTTTTTTAAAACCATAATTATTTGTCTGTGATTATTCATTTCTCCACACAAAGGGGAGTCACCCTTCATGTGAAGAAACAAAATAAGTCAACAACAAATCAAGATCATGAATCATATTCCATTTAATGGAAATGGAATAATGAATGAAGAAAGCAGAGAAAATGTGTGCAATGAAAGGCTTCAGTCAAACTTATGAGCCTTTGTGGTTCAGATTTAACAATGTTAAGTAAAATTACTATGCCTCAGTTGCCACTGAATTAATGTCTCTTTTATTAATATTATAATGGATTTTTTTCCTCAACAAGATAATGGATAAAGGTCTCCTGAGTAAGAAATGTTGTAGTTTTAATGGTAAGAGATATTTGCAAGTTGTAGCAATGTGCTATCAACCGGACTATAAATGCCCATTGTCTTTTTTTGAACTATTAAAGAAGAGTTGAGCTGAAATGTTCTGGAGAGTGTTTGATTACTCTCTGTCGAAGTTTCAGTGATTTGCCAGAAACTGAAAAAGGGTTGTCAGTAATATTAAAGTGCATTTGTATTTGGAGTCTCACTATTTTTGGTGTCGGACCGAAGTGTTATGAAATGACACTCTGCAATGGCACTCTATTTCACCCCATGGTTAGCTTGGACCTAACTCTGGATTTACATAAAAAGTTTATTAGCAATGCTAAGCTGATTGTTTAAGGTATTGTGTAGGTACAGCCTAAATCGGCAATGTAATCCGAGATTCTGTCTGGATTGTTGTTTCTCTGAGCACTGCTTTACATTGACTATTTGCTTTACTTCCACAGGTTGTGCTTTGATTCTATAAACACGCTTTATTGATTCAACATTTCTTAACAATATATGAATACATACTAACAGAAAAATCCACTGGGACATTTTCTCAATTTCAAATCCACCTTCATGTTGGACAATTATTTCCCTCTTCTATTCAAAATATTTGAATCCATCTGCATTTTAGTGGATTAACTGGTAACTCGCTAGTCAGATGACAAGAAGCTTCACTGAAAAAGTGGAGAGTAAAGTATGTCTTAAAGAAAGAAGGAGTACTGTGGCAAAGAGGTTTAGAGAAGGAATTTCAGGTCTTGGGTCTATCAATTTCAGCTGCTTATTTGAACTCTGAATGACGTGTCCCATTAAACTCTTGTAATATCCCTTATGCATTTTAATTACGCTATCTTAAATTATCTAAAACCATGCAGCAGATCTTCCCCATTGTCCATGCCTTGGACCACGCTGTTTCTTCCAGTGTGACCTGGCCAGGATCCCAGAACATTGGTGACTACCTTTCCCAGCTGTTAAACCTGTTATTTAAAATAAACATTTTCTGATTGTCCCTTGCACTTAAAAACAATTAGCCACTTTAAACCAACTTAAGTAAGTAAATAAAAACCTTTTCCAACTTTTCTCCAGGTAGCCAGTTTCCACCACTGATTACAAGGTACTTAAGACAGGATAACCTGGCATGGAATTAGTGGGAAGATTTCCCTGCCTGAGAATTGGAAATCTGCAGATGTTTGCAATACCTCGTTGGACTCTGTGAATCCCACAGCCACACTTTGCCATGTGGAAGGCTGTTCTGTAGCCTTTATTTGGCAATTACTTGTACATATCTGCCAGCAAATCCATCACGGATCTTGGCGGAAGAATTGTCCCAATGTGTGTGACAATAATGTACAAATGCATTGATGCATCACTTTACCGTAATTGCATAGAATAATTTCATTGTTGTAGCTGAGTGTTACCCAAAGACCACAAAACCCATTTCTTTGTCCTTTTCTCATAATATACACCTGCACTTCCAAGAATCATCTTTGATCCCCTTCGTTAACTTCTCAGTAAAAATATAGTTTTTCTTCTGTTCCAGTGACTAATATTTTGCACAACACCCAGAATGGAATCTGACCATTTAAAGTCATTCACACTTAGGTTCAGTAGTGGACACTTATCCACATTTTGCTGACAGAGTCGAGTCTATTGTCATATGCACAAGTACATGTATATACAGGTGTAATGAAAAGCTCACTTGCAACAGCATCACAGGCACATATCAACATATAAGCAGCGTTCACGAGAAAAGCATAAATTAAACATAAGCTATACACAATTTTTACAAGAAAGAGCACAACTAGAACAAAAAAAAAGTCCATTTTAATGCAAAGTGATCAAAGTGATCATAGCGTTGCTAAACTGTGGTGATTAGGGTTGTGCCAGTTGGTTCAAGAACCTAATGGTTGAAGGGAAATAGTTGTCCTTTAATCTGGTGGTGTGGAACTTCAGGCTTCTGTACCTCCTGCCTGATGGTGGCTGTGAGAAGATGGTATGGCCTGAATGGTGGGGATCTTTAATGATGGATGTTGCATCTTGAAGCAGCACCTCCTGTAGATATACTGACAGTGGGGAGGATATCCTATGATATATTGGGCTGAGTCCACTACTCTCTGCAACTTCTTATGTAGGAGGGGGCATAATTTTCAAATGACTGGAGGAAGGTATAGGGAGGATGTCAGAGGTAAGTTTTTTTTTGCACTGAGAGTGGTGTGTGCATGGAATGCACTACCAGCAGAGGTTGTGGGGGCAGATACATTAGGGACATTTAAGAGACTCTTGGATAGCCACATGAATGAGAGAAAAATGAAGGGCTATGTGGGAGGGAAGGGTTAGATAGATCTCAGAGCACGATAAAATGTTGGCACAACATCATGGGCCAAAGGACCTGTACTGTGCTGTGATGTTCTATGTTCTATGTTCCTGTGCATTCAAATTGCTGAACTAGACCATGATGCCTCCAGTTAGGATTCTTTGAACAGTAAATCTGTGGAAGTTTGTTACAGTGTTTGGTGACAAGCCAAACCTCCTTAATCTCCTAAGAAAGTAAAGACAAAAGTAAAGCTGTCGATTATCTCCACCACTGATTCCCCCAATGTAGACTGGTGCATGTTCACCTTCCTTCAAGAATGTGAGGGAGGAGTCTCAGTCAAATGCCTCATTATAAATTATCAGCAGGATATGTGGTCCTACAGAGATGTCATCAGTCTTGCAAATTTTCCTAATCACTGCTGTTTTCAAAGTAAAACATTATTTTACCCAATGCATGCTATTGGCATAACTGTCAAAGCTTGCTCATTGAAGTCAATAACTCATTACCATATTGTAAATGACATCAGTAATTGATCTTTCTTGTTAGTGTTTTCCATGCAGCTCATAAAGACTGTAACATATTTCAATATGTATCACTATTCTTTCCCTCTTGTCTGAGTCACTGGCAAGTAGCAGGTAATCTTCATGTCACACAACGTTTCTAAAAAGAAAGAGGCTCAGACATTGAACAACATTTCCAGGATCAAATCCAGCATCTTTAAGATCTTAGGGGTCACCATTACTCATAAATGTCAAGGCCAAAGACTGGATTTTCTGAGGTAGGTAACTCAGCCACTGAATCTAAAGGCTTCCCACCATCTGAAAGTTAGGATTGTGATGAAATAACCTCCACCTGCCTGATCGAGTACAGTCCAACAAAACATGAAGAGAAGATTCCACCCAAGGCAAAGTAACTCATATGACTGCCACTTTCACCTCTTTAAATATTTAATTCTCCATTCTTGCCTCTTCATGGGTCCATCATGCACCACTTAAAAATTGCACCATGGTAACTCCTGAAGTCCTAAAGAAGGGTCCTGACCTGAAGCGTTGACCGCCTGCTTTTCTCCACGGATGCTGCCTGGCCTGCTGAGTTCCTCCAGCATCATTGTGTTTTTTATCCATGGTATCTCACTTAGGTTTCTTCCCTAACACTTCCCAAATCAGTGATCCCTACCTCCAAGAAGAAACAGTAACATCAAGTGCATGGGAAAACCAACACTTCCAATTCCCTTCCTTCAGGATCCTGATACAGGGGTTTGACACAAAACGTCTACAATTCCTTTTCCCTCACAGATGCTGCTTGAACCACTGACTTCCTTCAGCAGATTATTTGTCGCTCCAGATAACAGCATCCTGCAGTTGCTTGTGTCTCCCTTCCTTCATTATTGTTTCTTCTTCACTGTTTGACCAAAATCCAGGACCTCCTTACCCAAGAACACAAACAGAGTACCTTCATCCCAGGAGTGGTGGTGGTTCAAGAAGGTGGTTCATAACCTTGCTAAGTGAAATTAGAGATAGTCAGCAAATGTTGAGCTTGCCAGTGAAACTCACAGTCTACAAATGAAAAATAATACACAGGTTTAGCTGCTCCAGTGTGTAAAGCATGCAAAAAGAATGTGATACCCTCATTTAATGGGAATTAAGATGGGGTTCTCATGAAATACTGGGTCTCATAACAGTTGGAATATTGCACCTGCAGATGAAATTTAGCAGGTTTAGAATTTCTGCATAAACTCACTTGCCACACTCCAGTCTGTGTTTCTTCTGTGAAACAGTATTGAGATTCATTAGGTGGTGCACTATGCTCAAGTATACAGACTATAAAAGAGGCCTAGGCACTCCAAATGTAAAGGTGCCACCCACAGTGTCTGAAGGCACAGCAGCATCAGGCAGTATGACTTGCCCTTGCTGTGATCTGGAACAGGTCACTGTCAATATTAATTGACAGGAAACCCATTCCAGAGATCTCCAAAATAAAAGAGCAAACCGAGTCTGCTGGAGAATTAAAATTATTCAAAGAATTATATTTTTAAATAAAGTCAAAGAAGTTTCAATGCATATTTCTGTTGCAAAAAAAAAGCTTACAAATCCTTTCAATTCAGCTTCAAACATTAAATCCATCAGCAGACGTGCAGTAAAATAAATTTTCCAGATACATTCATAAACAAAAATCTTATTTCCATAATTCATACAGCTGGCTGACATTTATTGTCACATCAGGTGCAATGGGGACATTTCAAGAACATTAACATGTACAGCGTCATTTGTCAACAAAGCAACAATGTAAGCAAATCGTTCTGCACTCACACAGATTTACAGTGCACGCTGCCAATTGCTAATTATGGTGTGTTGCTTATTTGCAGCAGCCCATTCTACTGAATTATGATAAAGATAGGATCCCAGTCTGCGGTAGGGGAATGATGCTTAACTTGAAAGCTAAACTGACATGGAGTCTAACAAACACATTTGCCTGATAACAAATGAAGGAGATGGCCTTAACAGAGGGTTGAATACCCAGAACTGTGCATGCAACACTCTCTTCCTCCCCTCTGTCTTGGCACCTTTCTTTTGGAAACAAATAGTGTCCATCAGTTGTCACAGCTTTTTTTTTGTAAGAGTAACTGAAAAACTATTAAAACTTCCACTGGGAACAGGGAGAATAAACAAATGACAAAGTGATGGACTAAATTGCAGCTGTGCCGTTATAGTAAAAATGGGAATTAGTTCTACAGCAGAATTACTATATCTTGCACAAAAGACCTACTCTGACAGTTAACATATGAATTCAGTTTTACTGATAACAATATTACAGAAAACAATTATATTTATATGTTAATAAATGCCATTTTTACAGTGACAGTTTGGTAGCAGCAGCTTCATTTTTTCTACTGTAGTGTACATTGTAAATTAGCATCCTTTGACATATTTTGTTACCTTTATAAATGGCTATTCTATTCTCATTTGCCTGGGGAGGCATGAGCTTGCAAGCAACAAAAATAAAAGGCCAGATTGCATTTAAGGCTAGGCTGTAAGTTTCTAGGGAAAGACTGGTCAACTATCGTGCGTGTGTTAACTTGTGCCATACTACCACCCCTGTGCACTGTAATTCTGAAATACGGAATGCATTGGAGGTATGAAGCAGACGTCTTACCTTCCACTCTGTCCCTGGGCTCACTATTTTGTCCAGCAGCATTCTGAAGTAACCCGAGCTGAGGGGATCATACATTTGGTTATGGGCTTTCAGCTCCATGTCAGCCATCTGCTGTGCCCCTGTTCATATGTAAAGGCCCACTGACCTTCACCCAAAATGTTACTGGCTTGTTTTTTCAAACTTTATTTTAACTAATTTATATTAATTAGTTGAGCGTTTCAAGTGAGTTTATTATTTAAATGTTCAATGAATAATTTTTATTTTTTAAAGTATTTAAAGTTGTTTTCAACTTTAAATCTCTCCAAATAAGAGAGATTTGTAAACAGTTGAAAGGATTTTGAATTGTCAGACTTGTCATTGGAGTGGTCTGTGGGCAGAACATAGAAGATAGGACATTACAGCACAGTACAGGCCCTTCGACCCACAATATTGTGCCAACATTTTATCCTGCTCTCAGATCTATCTAACCCTTCCCTCCCACATAGCCCCCAATTCTCTATCATTCATGTGTCTATCTAAGAGTCTCTTAAATGTCCCTAAACTACCTGCCCCCACAATCTCTGCCGGCAGTGCGTTCCATGCAACCACCACTCTCTGTATTGTTACGTACCAGCAACAAAAGAAACACACCGAAACATGTATAAGTGTTAAAATCTACTTTATTAATAACTACTTATGATAATAAGTAAAATAAAAGTAAAAATGTTAGAA
>JARFYF010000001.1:22175308-22185810 GCA_030265395.1 Rhina ancylostomus
TTTGTATCTTCTGCCTGATGGGAGAGGGGAGAAGAGAGAATGTCCAGGGTGGGTGGGGTCTTTGATTATGCTGGCTGGTTTACTGAGGCAGCAAAAAGTGTAGAGAGAGTCTATGGATGAGAGGCTGGTTTCCATGATGTGCTGAGCTGTGCCCACAACTCTCTGCAGTTTCTTGCAGTCACAGGCAGAGCATTTGCCATACCAAGCCGTGATGCATCTGGATAGGATGCTTTCTATGGTGTATCGATAAAAATTGGTGAGAGTCAAAGGGGATAGGCCAAATTTTTTTAGCCTCCTTAGAAAGTAGAGGCGCCAGTGAGTATTCTTGGTTGCGGCATCTGCACGGTTAGACCAGATTAGCTTCCTTTAATATCACTCCTACTCCCTTAATTTTGCATTAGCTTCAACCTAAATCAAATCCAAGAGGCAAGAAACGATTGCTGTCTATCCAATTTATGGCACAATAAATGATGCACGTTAAAATCTTTCCCTTTATTCTACAATCAAACTTCAAACTCTAAACTAGTCAATTTGAGCAGACAAAATACAGAATACATTTCCTCTTTGTCTAAAACTTCAAAATCTAAAAAGAATGATGGATGCAAAACTGGGAAATAAAAATCAGAATGGAAAAGTGAAAATAACAAGATTACTGAAGACTGGGCATAAGGAGAGAAATAGTGATACTGCTGTGGTTATTACAAGAAATTCAAAGGCCTTAACTAATGTCCCAGATGTATTTTTAATCCCACCATAGCAAACACAGAATTTAAATTCAGTTAATTAAATAACTATTATTAAGGAAAGGTAGCACCAGTCGTAAATATTCAAACAACAAATTGGGAAAGAAAATCTGTCCAGGCATGTGGAAATGTAGTTAAATCTGACAGTCCTCTTAAATTGCAAATTGTATGAAGTCATTACAAAAAAGTACAAGAAGGATAAAACCAGATGGACCATCTAGTATCAACTTAGTATCAACTATGATTCAAGAAAGAAAATGCCACACACAGCCAAAACAGACTTACAAGTCCTAATCATGTTCTACCAAAATTAAAATAGTTTTCTCAGTAACTAGTCAACCAAGCAGCTGATACAAGTATAAGACCATGAGTTTCAAGCAATATCAAGAGATTTTATTTTATTACAGTCCCTTTGATGTTTAGTACTATCCCCAATAGATCCACTACTTGTTGTGCTACAGTGGTGGCCTGGAGGAAAAGACGGGACAGAAGTTGGCAGAGGGATCATTGATATTAATCCCAGACCCTATGCCATCAGGTCAAATGTGAGCAAGGAAAACATGCTTTGATTACTACCCACCAGCCTCTTCAGCAATAAATCAGTATGTCTTCATGTTGACTGTCATTAACTGCCTGGGCCCTCAGTATCTGTCATAATCATAATCATTAAGGGGACCAATAATGGTAATAACATGGAGTGTGAATTATATCAGGAACAACACTAGACTCACCTAAATACTGGGTGCCACAACTAGTCATGAATGGTGGTAACACAGGCTGTCCATGTTTAATAACTGTGGAACTCAGCAGTAAAAGACTAAAGCATTTGCAATCATTTTCAGTCAGAAATGACAAATGAATCATCCATTTGGTATTCTCGTGATCCCCATCATAACTGATTCCAATCTTCAGCCAGTTCAAACTGATTCCACCTGATATAAAGGAATACTTGGATACAGGGACTCCAACAACATCACAGCTACCGTGCTCAAGTTTAAAGATCAGAAGTTGTCAAGCTAGTCTCAAATAGCTGCAGCACTGGTATCTACGCAATAGTGGAATTGGTTTGGGTATGCCCTATCAAAGGCTTTCATCTATCATGTCAGAAGCAGTAATAATCCCTGGAGATTAATTCAATCTGCAGTTTCTCAGATAATGAAACTGTCCATGTCCTCATGCTGCAAAATGTGATAAACAGTCAGGCTTGGCTTAAAAGTGGCAAGTAGCCACACAAATGACCAGTAATGGCTATAAAAATGTCTAACTACATTTCTATTGCCAAAACATCCAGCACCAAAAATCACAAAGTGGGAGAAGAATTCCCATTGGTCCAGTCAGTTAAATACTACGTCCACTAGATTAGACTATAACTATTCTGCAGCAAATGATGATCTCCTGCATCCAATATGCATTTTAATTACAAGGCACAAATCAGGAGTGTGATGGAATACTCTCAATTGTCTTGATGAATCTAGTTCTAATAT
This sequence comes from Rhina ancylostomus, assembly GCA_030265395.1. Taxonomy (NCBI): domain Eukaryota; kingdom Metazoa; phylum Chordata; class Chondrichthyes; order Rhinopristiformes; family Rhinidae; genus Rhina; species Rhina ancylostomus. Next base: position 22,177,536 of record JARFYF010000001.1, read on the forward strand.
TCACGAATCTTATTATTGGGATAAAGCAATGCTCACTACCAAATACTGTGTGCAACCTGTACCATCTGACGCATTGTAGCAATTCATATCTTCCTTGACAACACTGTCCAAATATACAACTCTATTGGTCAGAAAGACAAAAGTAGCAGGCTCCTGTAAGTTTCCTTCAAGCTCAAACAACTTGGAAATATGTCACTGTTGCCGAGACAAATTATTGAAATTGTCTACCTTCACTACTTCTGTGGTTCAAGACAGTAGTATATCACTACCTGCTCAAGAACATTGAAAGGTAGGCAATAAAAACTGACCTTGCTAAAAATGTATATATGCCATCTATGAAAACAAAATATCTTCAACAAATGATAGCTGCCACTCATGAAAGAAAAGCTATATAATGTTCATTACTTGTTTCCGTCTTGCTTATTTTGTTGCAATACTTTGCTCATTTACTTCAATTCTTCTTTTCAGGGATGATCCAAATGACAATAAGATGGCATCATTCCTTCAAAGCAGTAACAAACAAATTGGAAGGGATATTGTGTCTGCTGCCTTTGCCTCCCAACCAATAGAAGTTGTACATTTAGATGGCATCATCAAGAAAGGTGCTGCAAGTTGCTAAGTGCGAGAAGTGTTGAGAATAAGGGTGATGAACTTGGATCAGTACATGGAATTACGATGTGACCATTACAGAGACTTGGCTGTCGCAAGGGCAGGACTGGCTGCTTGAGGTTCCGGGATTTAGATGTTTCAAAAGGGATAGGGAAGGGGTTAGAAGAGATGGGGGGTGGTGGCATTGCTAATCAGGGATAATATCACAGCTGTAGGACAGGAGGACATCACAGAAGGATCGTCTATTGAGTCAGTGTGGGTGGAAGTCAGAAACAGGAAGGGAGCGATCACTCTATTGGGAGTATTCAAAAGGCCCCCAAATAGCTATCGGGACACTGAGGAGAGATAAGTAGGCAGATTTGTTGGTAGATTTTGGAAAGGTACAAAATAACAGGGTTGTTGTCATGGGTGACTTCAACTTCCCTCATATTGATTGGCACCTCCTTACTGCAAAAGGTTTAGATGGGGCAGAATTTGTTAGGTGTGTACAGAAAGGATTCCTGACACAGTTTGTAGACAGGCGGACTAGAGGAGAGACCATGCTGGATCTGGTATTAGGCAATGAACCTAGTCAGCTAAAAGGCCTCTCAGTGGACAAGCATTTTAGGGATAGTGACCTCAACTCCCTGACCTTTAGCATAGCCATGGACAAAGATAGGAGCAGACATTATGGGAAAATATTTAAGATATCTTTATTAGTCACATGTACATGGAAACACACAGTGAAATAAATCTTTTTGCATAATGATCTGGGGGGCAGCCTGCGATTGTCGCCATGCTTCCGGCACCAACATAGAATGCCCACAACTTCCTGACCTTACGTTTTTGGAATGTGGGAGGAAACCGGAGCATCCGGAGGAAACCCATGCAGACACGGGGAGAACGTACAAACTCCTTAGACAGCGGCCGGATTTGAACCCAAGTTGCTGGCACTGTAAAGCGTTACACTAACCGCTACACTACCATGCCTGCCTACCGTACCTACCATGCAATTTAATTGAGGGAGGGCAAATTACAACAGTATTAGTCAAGAACTTGGGAGTGTAAACTGGGAACAGATGTTCTCTGGTAAATGCACTGCAGAAATGTGGAGGTTGTTTAGGGACCACTTACATGAGGTTCTAGATAGGTTTGTCCCACTGAGACAAGAAAAGGGTGGTAGGGTGAGGGAACCATGGTTAATGAGAAGTGGAAGGTTTAGTCAAGAGGAACAAGGAAACATATTGAAGGTTTAGGAAGCAAAAATCAGATAGGGCTCTTGAGAGTTATAAGGTAGCCAGGATGGAGCTTAAGAAGGGACTTAAGAGAGCTAGAAGGGGACATAAGAAGGCCTTGGCAATCAGGATTAAAGAAAACCCCAAGGTGCTATACACGTGAAGAACAGGAGGATATCTAGAGTGAGGGTAGGACTGCTCAGGAATAAAGTGGGAAATGTGCCTGGAGGTGGTAAGGGAGGTCCTTAATGAATACTTTGCTTCAGTGCTCACCAGGGAGAGAGACTTGAATGAATGCAAGGTCATTATAGAACAGGCTAATGTGCTGGAGCATCTTGAGGTTAAGGAGGTGGTAATCTTGGAGCTTCTGAAAAACATTAGAATAGACAAGTCCCTATGTCCCTAGGGCCAGACAGGATATACCCTTGCTTACTACAGGAAGCGAGGGAAGAGATTGCTGGAACGTTGATGATGACCTTTGCGTCCTCCCTGGCCACAGGAGTGGTATCAGGACTAATGGCAAATATTGTTCAGGAATGATAAAGATAATCCTGGGAATTATAGACCAGAGTCTTGCATCAGTGGTGGGAAAACTACTGGAGAGGATTCTTGGACAGGACTTGTCTGCATTTGGAGAAGCAGAGTCTTAATAGGGATAGTCAGCATAGCTTTGTGAAGGTCATGCCTGAAGCTTAAGTGAGTTTTTTGAGGTGGTGACAAAACTAATTGAAGGTGGAGTGGTGTATATGGATTTTTAGTAAGGTGTTTGAGATTCCCCATGATAGGCTCATCCAGAAAGTCATAAGGCATGAGAGCCATGGAGACTTGGCTGTGGATTTGGAATTGGCTTGCCCATAGAAGGCAGAGTGGTAGTAGATGGGACATATTCTACCTGGTGGTTGGTGACTAGTGGTGTTCTACAGGGATCTGTTCTGGGGTCCCTACTCTGTGATTTTATTTTATTATTAATGACTTGGATGAGGAAACAGAAGCGTGGGTTAGTAAGTCTGAATGTGATGAAGGTTGGTGGTGTTGTGGATAGTGTAGAAGGTTGTCGTAGGGTACAGTGGGGTATAGAAAGGATGCAGAGTTGGGTGGAGAAGTGACAGATGGAATTCAATCTGGAAGAGTGTGAAGTGATGCACTATGGAAGATTGAACTTGAAGGCAGAGTGCAAATTAATGGCAGGACTCTTAGCAGTGTGGAGGAACAGAGGGATCTTGGGGTCCAAGTCCATAGATCCCTCAAAGTTGCTGTGCAAGTTGATAGGGTGGTTAAGAAGGTGTATGGTGTGCTGACCTTCATTAGTTGGGGGATTGAGTTCAAGAGCTGTGAGGTAATATTGCAGCTCTATAGAACTATGGTTAGGCCACACTTGGAGTATTGTGTTCAGTTCTGGTCACCTCATTTTGGGAAAAATGTAGAAGCTTTACAGAGGATGCAGGGGAGATTTACCAGGATGCTGTCAGGACTAGAGAACATGCCTTATGAGGAAAGGTTGAGCAAGCTGGGGCTTTTCTTTCTGGAGCAATGCAGGATGAGAGGTGACTTGATTGAGGTGTATAAGATTATGAGGGGCATGGACAGTGGACAACCAGTACCTTTTCTCCAAGGCAGGAATGGCCAATACCAGAGGACATTTGCTTAAGGTTAGAGGATGAAAGTTTAGTGGAGATGTTAGAGGTGGGTTTTTATTTTACACAGAGTGTGGTGGGTGCATGGAACACATTGCCAGCAGAAGTGGTAGAGCCTGATGCAATAGGGACTTTTAAAAGATTCTTCGATAAACACATGGAAATAAGAAAAATGGAGGGTTATGGGCTGTGTAGGAGGGAAGAGTTAGATTGATCAGGGAGTAGGTGTATATATAGGTCGGCACAATATCATAGGCAGAAGGGCCGTACTGTGCTGTACTGTTCTAAGAGCCAGAAGTGAGGAGTATTAGCATATCAGCTCTGTTGATACTGGCAAACGAAATGATATTATCCACAAGTTTTATTGTTTACTCATTCCCAAGCATTGCCAGGTGACAGCTGGCATAACTTAGAGGAGAGCAATTCTCCACTGACCTGTCAGTGTAGAGCTCCATCATCACTGCAACATTTTTTCTTGCTGATATAGACATTGTTGGGACCACAGTGAAGTTACAAGTTTGGTGTCATTAAAAACATAGGGAGTTGAGGCAAGACTGGGTTATACAACTCTTCAGGCTTACTCTATCATTCAATGAGATGGTTTATTCTGCAGATCAAGTCCTTTTCCTCACCTGATTCCCACACCTCCTGCTCGCTCTGTGGCCAGATTGATCTCTGGTTTAAGTATAATCAATAGCTGAGCATTCACAGCCTTCTGGAAATAAAGAATTATTTTAAAAAATTCCAAAGAAACTTCCAAAGTTAATTATGGGCAGTTTTACAAAATCGAGATTGGGCCTGGGGTTGTCCACAGCTGAAACAGATTTATTTAAGGTTCTGTATATGCTGGCTAATTTAAGCTAAAAAATGGGCCTAGAGGAATTTCTGACCTTTATCTTTTATGATCTCAATAAATAATTAGTAAGGGAATCATTTGGTACTCTCTTAAACTCCCAAGTCAGGTTTCCTCACAACACCATCTACAGGTATAATTCAAGTAGAATCTTGTGCACCACCTGCAGAATGGCGTACATTATAATCTGAGTAGATAATACAAATGCTGCTAATATACACCAGCCTAAGTACTGAACACAGATTTCCCTGAATGGTGATTCACAAAAAATTATAATGTCTGATGCTTGCTATAAACACTTTACAGCTATTTATTTTAATTGTGTACAAGAATAAATCTTCTGCATTCAGGCTTTGTGTTGCATGTCACCTAATGTGAATCTCTGATTCACTATGGAAAGTTATTATGCATGTGCTGGGTAAATAATATTTTACTTCTACCACATGAACTGACTCAGAAGTGGATCTGAGTAGTTCCTCCAAGCAATTGTATTCATGGTGTCCTTTGCTGACATAAACTGATTGTGATGAAGTACAGTTGCCAGATTGAACCAAAGGCAACTTATTAATGGAGCTTAGTTAAAACTTAATGAAAGATTTTAAAGTTATTGTTATTGACAAGTTAGAGTTCACAGGCAGATGAGCAAATGAATAGTGCCAGAAAAAAATATCACCCACCTCCCAATCATCCAGCAGCCCTGTGGGATTAGTGAGCTAAAGTGCTTGTCTAACATTTTAATGGTGCCTGCTCTTTGTCCATTGTGGACAAATGTTTATACTTCATATAAACTGTCATCATATCATTGCTAGCTCCCTTCCCTTCACTTTGGCAAAGATCCTGAATCCTGGTGCAGTGAAAATCCTTTAAGTGACTATTGAGCAGATTGCAGAGAAGTGAAACAAAGCTTCTCATAATAGTATTTCCTTTATCGCAAGTTACCTCAGGAAAACCTTACACACTCAGAAGAGGGTTATTTGATAGTGTCATCAGTAAGCAATTCTCTTGAAAGTTACAAACAAGTATTAATAGACTGACACCTACCTCTTTTTTCCACAGCCTCGATGCAAAGTTTCACAAATTTTGGAATAGTGGTTCCCTCGCGCTTGCACAGTGTAGCCAGGTGGCAGCCAAATACTCGATCTATGATATAATACAAACACACAACTTGAATTAATCAATGGACAATCGCATTGATAATGATGCTGGATCTTTTCTTTGATTCCCTACACAAGTTGTCCCTATTCTCCTGTATTTTCAATCATCACTCTGAATCAGCAGAAATGTTATCACTGAATGAAGATATTAATAAATATTTGAACATGTGAAGTAATTACTGCTGGACTACTGAGCAATGTAACTAAGTAGTAGTTGAATCCATAAAACTATCATTTCTGAATTAGTTACAGTCCTTTTCAATCTGTTTTTGTTTCTATCATATGTTACTGCCAATACAATTATGAAACCTCTTTCAAATACTTGGACATTTCAGTAAGTTGCACATTAGCAGTGAAAAAAATAATGAATGATGTAAGTCGTGTTTCCAAAAAAAAATGTTAGAAATATTCACATTTAATCTTCAGTGCTTGTATGAGCTCTACTTATTTAATATAAAGTGGATTTGAATTCTTTTGTATCATAAACATAAAACAATAATTTTAATCACATCAGATATCACAGAATAACAGTGTTGCTATGAAACAATAGAATAGCTGATGATTCTGAATAAAATACAAATTGGACAGTCTTATGACAGTTTGAAGTTCATCATGTATGGAGAAGTTAAAGCTGAGAAAATTAATTTTAAAACCTAGGCTGAATTCATAGTAGGTGGCATAGAGATAATAAAATAAGCAGCCAAAGCTTTAGCAAGGAATCACTTGCATTAACATTATTATGAAACATTTCTTGGGCCAGGAAATGTCTGCAGAAAAAGAACCAGGGCTAATGTTTCAAATTGGAGATGCCGAGGGTCTAGAATCTGAAGGGCTGAAGGATCTAGAATCTGAAGTGTTAACTTTGTTTCTCTTTCCACTGATGCTACCTGACCTGCTGAATGTTTCCAGCATTTACCATTCTTAAATATGTTGTTATTTATCAATACCTTAATCATGATTAGATCATTATTTTCTGTGCTAATGCACCCCTTACATGTCTTCTTCTACTCCTTCTAAATTTAAGATCATTCAGAATTCTGCTGCCCACATCCTAACTTGCACCAAGTTCAGTTTGCTGTTTCCCCTGTGCTTGTTGACTGACTCTAGCTCCTGTTTAAGCAAGTCCTTCATTTTAGAATTCATAATATAATTTGCAATTCATTCCATGGTCACATCCATCTGTGTTTCTAAAATCTCCAGAAATATAATCCATTTGAAACACCTGTCTTTCTGTAACTCTGGGCTCCAGCCCATGCAATTGTCCTCCCTTGGCTTTTGTGTCTTCAGCTGGCAAAGTCAGATGTCAGACCATAACGCCACAAGACATAGGAGCAGAATTAGGCGATTTGGCCCATTGAGTCTGCTCCGCCATTCAATCATGGGTGATTTATTTTTCCCTTTCATCCCCATTCTCCTGCCTTCTCCCCATAACCTTTGATTCCCTCACTAATTAAGACCTATCAACTTCCACTTTAAATATACCCAATGATTTGGCCTCCACAGCATCTGCGACAATGAATTCCACAGATTCACCACCCTCTGGCTAAAGAAATTCCCCGTCACCTCTGTTCTAGAGTGATGTCCTTCTATTCTGAGGCTGTGCCTTCTGGTCCTAGACCCTCCCACTACTGGCAACATCCTCCTCACATCCACTCTATCCAGGCCTTTCAATATTCGGTAGGTTTCAATGAGATCCCCCCTCATTCTTCTAAACTCCAGTGACTACAGGCTCAGAGCCATCAAACACTCCTCATATATTAATCCTTTCATTCCAGGGATCATTCTTGTAAACCTCCTCTGGACTCTCTCTACTGTCAGCACATCCTTCCTTGGATATGGGGCGCAAAACTGCTCACAATACTCCAAATGTGGTCTGACCAAAGCCTTGTGAAGCTGTTCCGGAAGTATGTTCTGGTTGCTCTTCCAATATCTAGCCGTTACTCTCCCTTTGTTTCCTCCTTCGAGGTACTCCTTCAAACCTCTCTCTTTAATCAAGTTTTGGTCATCTGGCTTAGCATCAATATCATGCTGTTATTAACCCTTCCATCTTAGAGCATCTTTTTGTACTATGTAAATGGAAATTATTGTTGTTAAGTGTGAACTGATAACAATTATGATGAGGGAAGTGGGACATTCAGAACTGAAATGAACAATGCAAGAAACTGGCCTTGAAATGTTATTGATGCAATTTCATTAGGAAATCCTTCACAAATGATACATTGCATGAACTCTGTGCTTTTCTTTCCAGTCCTTTCATGCACACCACACACTAATGCAGAGAGGTATCCTGATATGCTCAACAGCATCTAATGGACACTTGAATGGTTTCATATTTTTTGTGATTTCCATGCCTCATGAGGGTCAATGAATAACACACATGCAGAAATAAGCTTTAGTAGCATTTGCAAAGCCTGCTTCAGATGCCTAAAGGACCTCCTTAGGCAGGTCCCACATATTAGTGTCTGGTACTGCAAACTTTCTTCAAGGAGGGCAATGAAGTTAAAATCTTATTCCTTGTGATGCTCTCCCTCAGGATACATCCAATTTCTCCCACATCCCAGATGTGAGCCTCACCACCAACCTGAACCCCAGCAGTTGACCGCAACACACCCAGCGAACCAATCACAATGACAACCCATCCCACAGATTCCTTAAATTCAAACTCAATTCCCCCACAGACTGATGCCAAATCCCAAATGGAGCCTCCCTTCCCATAGCCATCCCTTTCATGACTCATGAACCAGAGCGCTGATCTTACCATGTCTCTCCTTAATGATGGAGCTCATTGATCACCAACTTGTAGTATGTTAA
>JARFYF010000001.1:22268052-22278640 GCA_030265395.1 Rhina ancylostomus
TGAAAGCAGAAATGACTGCAATTTCAACGTTGATTCTTTTTGGAAGTATGATAAAGACCAATGTGCCTTCCCCAACAGAAAAAAAACTGGAAGCTTCTTAATCTCATTACATTACTGATACAGTCACTCAAAAAGGTTCAAGAGGACATGTTTAGTTGGTGAACTTTAAAACATACTTTGATTTTAATTTTTATATAGTATTGATATCTTTCAATCAAAATATTCAGAGATAATTTCTAATATAATATCAGTTGTGATATACTATCTTAAAATGGGTGAGCATTGGTGGAGTACATGAAAATTGTGTGTGTGTGTGCGCTCGCATTATCCCAATGCACGTTGCTTAAACTTAGTTCTTAGTCCCTTGAGTCTACAGAGTTGGGAGATGATTTGTGCAATCCTACAGCGGTTTGTCTAGTAACTTCAGAAAGGCCTCAGAGGTCCTCTAACCATCTGAAACCATCTCAAAATAATCCTGAAATGGATAAATATGTGAATACAGCACAAACTGGTTCTTCAATTGCTAACTGTTTAAAAAGCAATCTACATTATACATGCACATTGACTCCTCTACACAGATCACATTCCCTTGGGTTACTTTTTCTTATTTAAAACTGATACAAAAATATTGGAGGGAACCACCAAACCACACATAACATATTGCCTAAAGCAGGAGCCTTTGAGTATATTTTGCAGTGTGATTTCTGCATTTATTTGGGAACCTTGGTTATCTTGGATTGACAGAAAGAACTGGATAACAAACCTGGAAGATTTAAATTTATGGAAGGCAAACTTACATGACATTAGCTTATTATGGTATGACAATAGTTGCAAATTAAAAGAATGTGATGTCAGACCTTTATTAAAGAAGAGAATCAAAAAGCTTCTATTGGTAGAAGTGAAAGAGATCACTGTTGCTGTTTTACTGACACTACAGGCATTACTCAGATTTATCAGAATGGTTCTCACAAGTACTTTATCAGGTACTTTACTTTTCCAGAAGCAAGAGTCATCATAAATAAAACAAGTGGGTAGTGCAATATGAAAAGAGGAGAGATACATTATTTCCCAACTGCTGTTAAATCCCAATTTGTTAAAATATATTCAAAGAGCCTTAGCAAGGTCATTGCACTCCATTAAAGCAACCACAATAAATTGTTGGTAAGATAACAATAATTTCCCAAATACCTGCTCAAAACCCTTAATGCTCCGCAACCGTAGCCCCGCAAAAGATATATGAGATGGAAGAACTGAGGTTTGCCTCTGCATTCACATCATCCTCCAAGAGAGGAAACTATGCTTCATATCCATGAATGTATACACTAATATTGAGGTATGCTCACAAATTTCTAAATATCAAGGTTTTGCCTAGGTGGTGAATTGGTGTGAAGATTTTTGAGATAGTCTCAGATTGTTTAATTGGATTACTTACAGCATTTTTTGTTAGTTGTTAAACCCTCATGTCATCACCTCTCAATCTCCTTAACTCAAAAAAATATTCATCTCATTTATGCTGTCTGGGGTCATAATTTAACTCTTTAAGCTTTGAATCATGCTGGTGAAGCAGTATAGTACACTTTCCAAAACCTCTTAAGGTCCAGGCCACAAAACTGAATAGAATATTTCAGCTGCAGTCCTACAAAGGATATTTACAGCTTGAGGTTTAACATAGTTTTAAATTAGAAACCCACTTGAGGCAAAGACCAGCATCCCACCTGCCTTCATTTTATTATTATTGTATACAAACACCAACTTTTAGTATTTTCCAAAAATGAATATCTAAATATTTTGATGCCATTCAGTTCTAGTCTCTTTTTTAATAACCTTGGAATGATTGTCTATTTCAAAATCAAGCTGGGTGATCTTCCTTTTCTCCAATACTGTATGGACCATGCCAGACATTTCCATACATATGCAAGATATTTCATTAGACAATAGAAGCATTAGTTTGTGATGAATGAAAGCAAAATCCACACTGGAACAGACTCACAGATTTGCTTCAGCAAGTTTTATGTACCAACCTCTTGTAGAATAATCTTCTGGAATTTATCACTGAAGGGGAGGGTAAATAGAAATGTGTTCCATTTGTAAGAGCAATCATGAGCTTGCACCTGTCACCTTTACTCTCCTCTATCAGCAGGTATGAGCGTCAATTTTATTTATATGCAGTGAAGTGGCAAAAATGGAACTGTTTTCTGTGCTACATCCATGTGTTGGTGGGAAGAACAAACCACCATGATAATGGCTGGAGCAATAGTTGCTAAATTTATAATTTAAAACATATACACTATTTTCTCTTCATTAATTGTTGGTGAACAAGAACAGTCGTGTTTTTGATAATGACATTTTCTTTGTTTTACTCTGATCAATTGGGTGGTAAAGAAGATGGATGGCACACTTGCCTTCATCAGTCAGGGTGTTATAAAAGTCAGGAAGTTATATTGCTGCTGTGTAATACTTTAGTTAGTCCACATTTGAAGTATTGTATGCAGTTCCGGTCACTGCATTACAGGAAGAGTGTGAAGCTTCGGAGAGAGTGCAGAAGAGGTTTACCAGAACGTTGCCTGGATTAGAGAGTATAAGTTATAAGGGAAGGTTAGACAAACTTGGTTTGTTTTCTCTGCAGGTAAATTTAAAGGAGCTTTATGAGGGAAGTTTCTTTATCCCCCCCCACAGAGAGTGATGGGTGCCTAGAAAGCCCTGCCAGGAGAGGTGATGGATCCAGATACTATAGCAATGTTTAAGAAGCATTTAAACAGGCACATGAACAGGCAGGGAATAGAGAGATATAGATCACATACAGGCAGACATGCACTTTAAATTGGCATCATGGTTGTCACAGATACTGTGCACTGTACTGTTCTAATTTGGCGTGGATTATCTCCTATACTTGGTTGAAGCATTCTAAACATGAAGAGTCCTAAGCATGAGCAACTACATTCACATGAATTTCAAAATTACTAGTGTATACTCATAGTGTCTGCTCTAACTGCTCTGGATCATTATCTTAAATGTGCTGGGCGCATGTACGAAAATACTGCCGTTTATAGCACATCAAAATAATTTGTCAGAACTGTAAAGACAATTTATCAGGCAAAAATCCTGGAGTTAAAGTCAATTGTAGTCAAACAAAAAAGTCCAAATTACCAAATATCCCTCTGGGGCTAAGCAGAGTCCTTATTTGGTGGGGTCACTGCCATGGGCTGTGTCACTGTCAAGCGGCTCTATCCATCACAGTACAGAGGATTACTGAATTTCTGCTACTTGCAATCAAAGGAGAAATGCTTTAATTTTGGATACTGCAGCAGTTTAATGTATTCTGATTTACATTGACCTTTTAAATATTTCTTCATTCAAATCTTTAAAAAAAAGTATCTTGCAGCCTACTTTGCTGTGATATTTACTTTCCAGGCTGTGAATGAACCTACTTAATATTGTATTCTTTGCAGCCTCAGGAAGTTACAGCATAATTTGTTGCCAATTAAGTCCTCTTGAACTACAAAAGCCAGTTTGCATTCAGTTAGCTTTCAGAAGCATCGAAATAAATGACCAGATAACCTTTTCTGGTGGCATGGGTTGAAGGGAAAATATTGGCGGGGAAACAGTGGAAAACTCAAGGCTTTTAACCCAGAATCTATTGCATCCTCATATAAGGGCTGAGAGAGCCTCAATTTCAACGACTTATCCAAAATAGGGCTACTACTTTCAGCCCAGCATTCTCTCAGTACCACATAGAACTAGCAGCTGAGATTGTGTGGTTAACTTAGTGGAGCAGGGCTCAAAGTTAATATGATCTGAAGGATGAATCAGGTGTTCTACAGTGCAAGCAGGAAATATAATTCAGAAGACAGGGCCATGCAATGCCAGCTTGTGTCACCCTGCTTTTTCTCAGGAATAAAGACTCCTGTCTGATTGAAATGGGACAATTTGTCAGAATCTATTCATGAGACTTACATGCCTAACTTTTGGCTGTAAGTTCAACTTCTGATGCCTCTGAGCCACGTATTGGTTTGATTAGTGTAGGCAGCTGTGATTTATTTAATAATTTTTATAAAAATACTGAGTATTTTTGTGCCACTCTGCTCTATGAATTGATTACCACATCCTTTATATCTTTGAGACAAATTCCTCTCATTAGCAAAATTCAAATGAACAGTATCAAAATCGCTGGCATAGCAAATAACTCGGCATAGCATCACATCATGAGTAGAAGGTGTCATACATTTACTTTATGGACAGTAACGCAGATTTTTATTTGGCTTTCAGCAACTGCTAACATTTCTAAGAGATTTTTTTCCCTCTTCATTTCTTCACCATTTGACAGTGTCTAATTCACGTTTCAGATCTACTATATTTGGAAACAAATAACACAATGATTTTGGTTGACATAACAGAAGTGCCTATGTTGAGTGACCTTTATTATGAGCTGACTCTAGTCATTAATTTTTTTCAGTTCTAGGTTGAAGACTTCTTGATGATGGGATCAGAGAAAACACGGAAGCAGTAAGCCTAAGAAGGATCTCCTCCTCATCCTGGGATTATCATGGCAGTTAGGGCAATGTAAAGGAGTTATGTTCTATTTCTACTGATCCACACCTGCCTGACAGTAGAAGGGGCTGTATTAACTCAAGTAGAAATGTAATTATTAACAGAGGGCACTTCAGGGATTGTGTCAGTTCAACTGTGCCTGACATACATCTCCCTTGCACTGCTGAGAGTTTGAGCAATTCTTACCAGCCAGTTCCCTATAGACAATTAAACGAAAGTACTGGGAGAATGAACATAAATGAATAAAAGGAAAGCAATATGTTAAACATAATCTTAATTTATAGCAGCAACTCAGTTTTTGAAAAATAATGTTAGTAAAAAGTGAGTTTTTTTTCAAGTAATGTAACCATCATGCTCTTCTAGGTGAATCAACGTTATAATCCATTTAAATATTCCTATTTTAACATGAATGTAGATGATGTTATTACTAGGAGGAAAGTGACTTTCCTCCTAGTAACTCCTAGGAGTTTACTGCCCCTCATTACTGTGAAGTAACTGAACTAACATATCAAGCAGGTTTAACTTTAATTGCACATATTATTTCAACTTCCTCACACTGTCAAGCTCAGTAACTCCTCCTAGCCAATTGTAGTGGGATCACTAATACTGTTTAAACAATGGCATTCAACAGAGGGTGAAAAAGAAGCTTAATGCTGATCCATTACAGTTGTTTGATGTCTACAAGGACATACTGAAGGGAAGACTTATTCTCATATTCTCTTTTTTAAAACAGAGAAGCTATTAATCAATGTAATCAATTCACTGTAATAAGAAAAAAAGGTTACGACACTCAGAAGGGAAACCAATAGCAGTGCAACTGACATACAAAAAAATCACACAAATGTACATGAGCTCAGACTAAGAAAAAAATAATCCAGATTCTCATGGGATTAGTAACACTGGAACAAACAAGAGTTAATGACATCACCCAATGTGCTAAAATTGCATGGACTGAAAGCTCAGCAGCCCTGTTAAAAAAGCCAGATTTTGGCCATAGTTTTAGATTCTACATGAGCAGGTCTGTCCCCAGCTGTTGCATGTTGGAAGGGTTACAGCTTCTGATTCATTGCAATAGTATGTGTTTACAGAGCATATAACCCCTTAAGTGCTGGTTGCACATATCAAATTCATAGATAAAAGGTCTTTTGGATTCTCAATCATTGCATAGCCATAAATAATCATTTAATCTTCAGAATTTTAAAAGTGTTTTAAGAAATACTGCATATGGACAGACAATTACACAGCACTCAGTTTTCCTTTGTTTCCCTTGACATGATGTTTCATTTTGATACTCCACAATGGTTTTGTGTCAACTATGCTAAGGCATTTTGAAGATCATTCTTGAAAAAACAAACAAAGGAGTACTCTAAGGGTAAGTGACAGATATATCATAAGGTACTTCATTTGGGGCACATGCGCATTCAAAAACGTTGAGAGGCACGGGATAGGATGTGCAATCTGATTTTTGTCTTAGTTCACCTTGTTACTTTCCTTCTTGGGGCATGAGGTGAGTCAATGACACATGAAGCTCAGCAGAATTGAGAACTTCCTGAAGTTTTAGATTATATTAAAGACTTGAGTTAAGCTATTATTATTTATTACACTTATGATATTTGACTTGGAGTTTTGTTGGAAAGTTTTGGCTGTGCAGGTGTTGACCATCATGGCACTTCATTCAAATATGGGAGGAGTTACATATTCCCTGATTAAGCCAGAACCAGGCATTTCTTTTTACAGACAACAAACACATCAAAACCTAAAGGATTTTTTTTAAGGAAAGAAAGCTGATGCTGCACTAAAACATAGCCACAGGCTGTCTAATAAGTTAGATTAAGAACCACAGAATAAGTACCCAAATGCTGAACAAAGCTGGAAGAAAAATAAAACTTCTCAGCTCTTCTGCTTTCCTTTTTGTATGAAAAATGGAAAAAGAAAATTGAGGGAAAATATTAAATTGCATTTATTTAGAGGAAAAGTAAGTTGAAAGTAAGTAAGAAATCAACTATGGGTATTAGTCTACCACCTTTCCTCTGGAGCCTAGAATGATATCCTACATCACTATGGATAATGCTAGGTTCATAAGAATTCATCTCTGCTGAGAAATTTCCATGGGGTGCAGATCTTCAGGAAATAGTTTATGATTCAATGGAAATTATAATGTTTTACATGGTATAAAAGCAAATGGCGTCCGTAAGTTGTAGGACACAGGAAAACACTTATACCCTAGATCTTATAGACATAATGCATTACAAATTTTAATCCATCATTAAGATTTCTTTCAAGCATTGATGAATGTTTAATACAACATGCAGTTCAGTATGCAAGATAGTAATCAATTTCAAGTCACAATACTAAGATTCTAAAGGTCCTTGAGTTATTTATGCAGAAAGCTATTGTTCCTGTAGAAAAAGGTTGAGGAAGATAACAACTAAAATGGCATGAATAAATGTAATGGAATTTCATGTTTTTCTGATATAGAGACATTACACTGCATGTGTCAGCAAATAGTACTCAGAGATAAAATGTCATGAAAGCATACGAGGTAAAATGAACATCATTGATTAAATTTACTATGTTGCTGACTCTATTCTGAAGGTTGATGTCTGCCTGCAGCTATAAGCATAGCATCATGGTAATTGTAGTTCTTAAAGTTTGCTTTATTTAACAGTGGTGGAAAGTTTTGATCATTGCAAATGGCAGACTTGCAAGTCCTGTACTTCGATCCATTTTCACACTGGTTTGTGAAAATTAACCTTCTCAAATAATCCAATAATTTAACAAGCAGAATATTCAGAAAAAAACTCTAAATGGGCTATGTGAAGGTATCAGAACATTTTCAAACTTATTTATGAAGTGGTTGTTCTCGAGTTAGAGTAAAATATAACACAGGAAGCAGCTATTTGACCCTTCACGTCTGTGGTGGTCAAAAAGGAGTTTGCAAGGTAATTCCACCTTCCAGCACCAGGTCCATAGACCTGCAGATCATAGATGTTCAAATATTCACATACTTGTTTGATATAATGACGATTTCTGCCTCTATTATTTTCAGGCAGTGGGCTCTAGACTCCTACAGTTCACTGGGTGGAAAAGCTTTATGTCATCTCCACTCTACTTTTTCTTCCAATTACTTCAAACACATGACCCCTCTGCAAAGAAATAGGTCCTTCTTGTCTATTTGTTGATATGTTTTGCTGTTCTTCTATCAATCACATCAAAAAGTGGGGCAATTCTTCAGGGTTGTAGCTCCTACAATAGGTTTGAATATCAGTTTCATTGCTATTGCATCGCTGGATATGCCAGCAGAGTTTGTTTTCTTCAAAATACCCTGTTTGAAATATTTATGTAAAGATAAAATATCAGAAAATATTTAAATAATCCAATCAGTTCAATTAATAAAACAAATACTATATTTAGAACTACCATGGTATATTTTTGGTTCTAAGTGATATTAAGAAAAATCATCCAAAATGACATTTGCAATGGTTTTCAACCAAAGGCAACTTAACATTGCATGGAAACATTTCATTTTCTTGGTGGGGAACCAAAACTGAAAACTTCCCCAGCTTGTTCATAGAGTCACAGAAAAAAAATTACACAGCATGGAAACAGGTCTTCTGGCTCACTCTGTGTCAGCATTGAATAGCGATCTACAATAATCCCATTTTCAAGGCATTTCAAGTGCTCAGCTAAATATTGAAAAGTTGTGAGCTAACCTGCTTCTATCATCCAATCACGTAGTGTGCTCCAGATTTCAACCAATGTTTGGGTAAAAAATAGTTTAGAGAAGCATAGAGTCCTAGAGTCATAGATCTGCACAACTTTGGCCCAACTTGTCCCTGCCAACCTTGAGGCCTATCTACATTAATCCCATTTTTTCACATTAGACCCATATTCCTCTACTCCTTTCCTAACCAAGTAAGTGTCCAAATACATTTCAAATCCTATCTGCCTCTACCACCTCCTCTGGCAGCTTGTTTCAAATAACCACCACCTTTCTGTGTGAAAAACCTACTCCTCAGATTGCTTTTAAATTTCACCCCTCTCAAGTTAAACGTGCACCCTCTAGTTCCCACCACTGGAAAAAGACTCTGACTATCTACCCTGTCAATGCCCCTCACAATTTTATAATTCTCTATAATGTCACCCCGAGCCTCCTACATGCTAGTGAGAATAAACTGAGTCTATCCAGTCATAGGTAAAGGCCATTCCAGGCAGCACCCTTGTGAATCTCTTCTGTGCTCTCTCTAATGTTAACACATCCTTCTGGCATTGTGGCAACCAGATCTGCACAAAATACTCTAAGTGCTGCCTCACCATTGTTTTGTATAGCTGCAACATTACATCCCAACTCCATTCTCAATGCCTCAGCCTGTGAAGGCAAACATACCAAATGTCATCTTCATTATCCTATCCACCAGTGTTGTCACTTTCAGGGAGCTATGAACTTACACCCCAAGTTCTCTTTGAACATCAGCCCTCCTCAGGTCACTGCCATTTGGTCTCTCTGTCCTGTGAGTACTTGATGTCCAACAATGCATTACCTCACACTTTCCTCAAATCTCTACTAAATCTCTCACCTCTTAACATAAACCTAGGCCTCCTGGCTATAGAGACCTCTATTAAGGGACAACATTTCTCACTACTTAACCGATCAATGCTTCTCATAATTTTGCATACCTAAATCTTGCCCTCCCTTAGCCTTCTCCACTCTAAGGAAAATAAACCCAGCCTATCCACAGCTGAAACACTCCACCAAAGCAACATCCTGGTGAATCTTCTCTGCACCCTCTCCAGTGCAATCATGTCCTTCTTGTTGTATGGTTACCACAACTGCACATAGCACACACATCGTGGCCTTATAATATCTTATAAAGTTGTACTATTATCTCCCTGCCCTATTCTATGCCCTGACTATTGAAGACAAGAGTCCTGATTGCCTTCTTGGCCATCTTATCTCCCTGTGCTTCTGTTCTTCAATACTTCCTAAGATCCTCCCATTCATTGTGTATATACCTGCCTAATGAATCTTCCAAAAATGCAGCACATCAAATTCTTCAGGATTAAATTGCAGCTACCATTGCTCTGCACTCCTTAACAACTCAACCACATTGTTCTGTAGACAAAAACCATCCTCCTCACTGTCAACAACAGCACCAATTTTCATGTTAAATGTGAATTTACAAATCATACCTCCAAAATTCACAACCAGATTATTAACATATTTAAAACAAATAGCAAGTGTTCTAGCACTGATTCGTGCAATACACCACTAGTCAAAAGCATCTAATTGCAAAAGCATCCTTGACCCTTGTATCAGCTCACTATTTTCAGATCCAATTTGCCAAATTGCACTGAGATAGGCTCTTCCCTTTTGAACCAGTCTCCCACATGACACTTTGTCAAAAGCCTTACTGAAGTCCATGCAGACTAGATCAACTTTATTGACACACTCTGGCCCCTTTAAAAAAATCAATCAAATTAGTCGGACTGGATCTCCCCAGAATAAAGCCATGGTGACTATCCTCTCCAAGTGCAGACTAATTCTGTCCCTCGGAACTTTTCCCATAATCTCTCAACATTGATGGCAACTCATCAACCTATAACCAAGGAGAGGGGCCTTGGTGACACTGAGGATGGTATTGGTGAGATTAATGTTCTAGAGCATATAGATATCAAGAGAGAGGATATGTTGGAGCTGTTAGAAAATATCAGGACAGATATGTCCCCGGGGTTTGACGGAATATTCCTCAGACTGCTCTGCAAGGTGAGGGAGGAGATTGTTGAACTGTTGGCTAGGATCTTTGAGTCCTTGTTGTCCACTGGAATGATACCGGAGGATTGGAGGGTGGCAAATATTGTCCCCTTATTCAAACAGGTAATAGGGATAGTCCAGGGAATTATAGACCAGAGAGCCTTATGTCTGTGGTGGGCAAACTGTTGGAAAGGATTCTTAGAGATAGAATCTATGGGCATTTGGAGAATCATAGTCTGATCAGGGACAGCCAGCATGGCTTTATGAAGGGCAGATCATGTCTCTCAA
>JARFYF010000001.1:22336360-22346691 GCA_030265395.1 Rhina ancylostomus
ATTCACAACCCCTGCCAAGATGTTGATTCTTAATGGGCAAAGTGGCTGATGACTTCCTCAGCCTTTTATTGAGAAAATGTGCAGTCCTAACAGCACAACTCAAGATTTATTCAGTGGTCCAACAACCAAAATGCTTATTAGCACTCACATCTTCAACATTGTGGCACACCTTAATATGTGCACTAAAATTTCCAAACAATTGTTTGCATTACACTACAGGATAATCTTGGATTAGTTAGCAGTTTTGGCAGACAAGACAAGGGCCAAAGAATGGTTCTTCTTGTCTAACTAAATCCAGCAGTGAATAACTAAACCAATTTTTTCCCATATCATTTCAACTCTATATTCTTTAACTGAGTGACAGTGGCAGTTATACTAAGAGATACAGCCAGAGTGAGACAGAAAATAGGTAGAAAGACTTGAGCATTGGGGAAAGGAGTACATTTCAGAACCTAGGGTATCTGGATTTATAGTGCACTCACAAATAAGAAAACAGATTAGCTGAGAGCAAGTATGGCAAGCTCTCATAAATGTGCTACTGCAATAACATGTGACATTAATATTTAATTACAATTTCACTGCTGCAAAATCTTTGAAATTTATGTTTTGCTGAATTAACATGCAGAGCACAGAAACAAAGTCATTCTGGGTGCAACTGTGATTAACAATACCATTCACTTTCGATAATATATTAATATATTATACAAGATATAGTCTAATGCCTTCTAATTGGAAAGGTACCATCATTTTATTAAAAAGATAAAATACTCTTCTCTAAATTTTTCGGTTTTGAATTTCAGTCACTATGTATTTCATCTATCAACCTTTTAGTGCTCTTTCACTGTTTCCCTTATACGTCTCATAACTCCCTTGCTCTTCTTTTAATAGCCATGGTTTAAGTGCAGTTCAGGCAAATTTATCAAACTTATGATGTTGTCACTGTTACAAGCTGAAGTAATTAACATGGGACAAAGGCTAAATGACACAGTTGTTTGAGACAGTGGAACGCTCATCATCTATGGAAATTTATTGTCTAATTCTTGAATTCAAGTCTTATTTTCATTATCAATCTATGTTTAGTTTAACTAAACTGCTCCTAGCAATGGGAAACCTGCCACTGCAGGGATGAACTGAAATGCTTAGAGCTAGCATTCTATAATCCATAGGTGGTTTACCTGTGCAGTTTTAGTAATGTGCAGTTTCGCAGAAGATGTGAAATGCATTCAGTGCTCTGATTACCACCCACCTGCAGAATGTCCAGCCACAGAACACTTGCAGGACGTGGATGTCAGCATTCAAGTTTGCCTCTCTCCATTCCAATTTGTATGTTCATGGAGGATAAAGCATGCAATCTCCACAGATAAATACAATTACCCCACTTTAGTTGATTTTTTTTCAAAAGCATAATTTTGTTTTGGAAGCGATTAATTAATGATTTGAGGAAACAAAATCATCAGATGTAATAAGCTCATGAAGATGTAAATGAGCTGACTGGCTTTGGCAGTTTGCAATATTATATAAGCAGAATAATATTGCAATTCCTTAAAAGTTATTTTAAATTCTCAGCAGCTAAATGATATGGACCTGAAGCACCCAGGGATTTGTATAAGTGGAAGAGGTAGATATATTTGTTAATTAAAACAAGCAATGGTTGAAAGGTTGGCTAATAAAAAGTAGGATGTATTGATAATTGATATATTCTCCTTGAGCTCTACTGGGAATGTGAGAAAATCAGAGTGACATTTTAGCTCTTACTACACTCTTTAAAAAGCTGACATAATGTAACCTTCATTTACGGTATATGGTTCTCCAAGGATATAATGGTAGAGCATTAATTGAAAATGACAATTTTTGACAACTTTGTATCATAGTGAAATCCCACCCCCAATCTTAACCACTCAGCATTCTATTAATTGCCTTCTTCAAGATTCTCTTGAAGATTGTTTAATAGTGTTACGAATTTTAAGACCAAAATCAAATTTGTCCTATGACATATTTTACCATGCTTTATTCACATATATTCTGACTTCCCTGAAAAGACACTGGTAGGTATTTTTGGTCCAAGCTTGTTATAATATCAAGCAACTGTATGCTTAGGAACAGGTGAAAAAATGTTTTAGTTCAAAGTCATTCTTGCATTCACAGTCTGCACCTACCAGTGCCAGAATCTCCTGCAGTGAAATTTTTAGGGAGTATAATCTTTTCCGATCATGATATAGTTTATGACACAGTATGTATTGCATCGCATTTTTAACAAAAGCCTGGATTTTTCCAGTAGAAATCTGGCATTCATTGTTATTATACAGTGGAACTGACAGCAACTGTTGGAGTAAGCACAGGTGCGGCAAAACCTGGTAATCTAGAAGTTGCCAGTGATTCCTTACTCCTGCACAGGGAGTGCTGCATTTTAAACTTCTCCAACAATACCTTCAGAAATCAGAGTTCCAGTTAGAACTTCTGATACTCACAAACTATTTTTGCTGTTACTATTATTGTTACTATTTTTTGCTTGATGTACAAATAAATTCTTAGAAATTCCTAATAAATTTCTAAGAAATTCTATTTTATATCTGTGTGAATTTCTTAAAATAAATATTTCTAAATGCAATGGATTTCATTTTTTTCTTTATTTTTTTATTTTGAATGAAAGCTGTGTAATTAAACTTCCAGATTAATTTCATGTGGTTATTTTGCACTTTGTAGATTATAGAGTCATGGAGCGGGAAACAGGCTCTTCAGCTCATCGGGTCAACACCAACCATCTAATACCCATTTACAGTAATCCAAGGCTAGTTGCATTTTATCCTCCACGTATTCCCCTCAATTATGCTAGATTCTACTACTTACTTTCACTTTTGAGGAATTTACAGTGGCTGATTAACCTACCAACCTGCACATCTTCGAATTAAAATGGGCTTTTCATTTGCAGGTTTACTGTCCAGAAGTATTCTTACATGAACTGAATGCTTTTTAAAATCGTAATGAAAAGAATTCTGTCTGCTTGTGTACACAAACCACAAATGTACTTATTATCCTTGCATTGACACTTCGCTGATTGAGTTAGTATTCTGGGTTTGCCAGATTTATCAAGACCTAACAGTTTTGTTTTTGGCATTGAAATCAGTAACACAAGTCCAGTGATACAGGAAACCAACACCCTAATTAGGAATTCAATTTGAACTAGTTTTGCAAAATAGCAACTTATATCTAATTTAAAAGATAAATAAAGTGATCTATGGTCTTTCTCATTGATTATGTCTACTTTGCTAAAAATTTAAAGATTTGTAATTCAAAATCATTACGTTGAATTAAGATCAGTCCTTAGTAAAGGATCTGCTGTACTGTGAACCTATGTTTGTAACTAATATGGTTAACTTACTTTTAAAGAAACAAAATCTGTAAAATTTCCAACTGTGAATGCAGGAGGCTTTAAGCACATAGAGATTTGGTATTATGTGGAACAGCCATTCTGTATCAAAAATGTGAATACTATGATATCCATCTCCATGACATGGTGCCAGGACTAAATTTCTCAATTGAAATTTGCCTTCTGAAATTTGATTCCATCGACAAGAACTTCTCAAGAAGACTTCAACTGTTGTACACTGTGACATTAAGTTTTGATGTTTCTTTTCAAAAAAATGCCCTAATCAATATTGTTTCAAATAGTTTAATATAGTACAGTGCCTAGGAATACACCTTAATTTACAATGATTTTGGACACTGAATATGAAAACATTTCCATGCATTTCACCACACAGAATAGAGAGTTAACTGAGGTAGAGATAGAGATAGAGGGTTGATGGATGGAGTAAAAGGCAGAGAGCAGAGTTTGTTATTGCAGGTATTCAAGAAATGTGATTCATTTGGGGAAGTGCAATAGGACTATAATAATTGGTAAGATATTCATTGCTGTGGAGGAAATGGATACAACACTAGTTGGTCTGGTCATCATGTTAGGGGAAAGACCTGATTGCATCAGAGATGATGCAGAGTTTAATAAGGGTGTTGCCTGGATTGGAAAAATGAAGCCAAGAGAAAAGATTGAATAAGATAGGGGATGGATTGTTTGGAACAGAGGACCCGGGGGGTGGGGGGGGGTTGCAGTTCTTCAAATTATGAGGGGTCTATGAAGAGTAAATAGGAAGAACCTTTTTCTCTTTATCAAGGGTTCAAAAACCTGGGGGGTAGATTTAGACTAATTGGAGGAAGGATTAGAGGGAATATGAGAAAAACAAAATGTGTGCAATGGATGATAGGATTCTGGAACACCATGGGTGTTAGAGATAGAAACTTTCATCACAGTTAAAATGTACTTGGGTGTTTACTTGTGGAGTGTTGAAAGTAAGTTTAGTTTTTCCACCAACACAGACAAAATGGGCCAAATAGCTTCTTTCTGTGTAAATGCTTTATGATTTTACAAATTTCTATGACTCTATGAATGCTTTATACAACTGCCAAATTGCACTACAAATATCTATGTCTTCATTAAGCTGATGACAGTACCATATAGTTGTAATCTATAGGAGTGTAAACATCCAGTTCTCTGGTCAGTCACAATGCAATAGATCAATGTGAATCTCAGAACATGCATTTTTGCATGGAATACAATTTGCCAACCTCTAACGCTTCTGATGTATTTTAAGCTGTATTTACTGAATGCAATGCAAGATGCCACTTACCCATTTGGAAAGAAAACAAATTAAAGCATATTAGATACAAATAAAACTAAAGTACAATTAATTAGTTAATTTGGCCAAAAATAATTATGAAATTTGGTTTGACCTCCAATGATGTTATTTTGTGAGGTGACATGACAGAAAACACAGAGTAACAATTATACCAGAGGTACAAAGTAAAGACAGATTGGAAGAGATTGCAGAGGGGTGTAGACTTATCCAGCTTCATCTCAGGCAGAAATCTCCCTACCATCAAGGACATCTTCAAGAGGTGGTGCCTCAAGAAGGTGGCATCCATTACTAAGGACCCTCAGCATCCAGGACATATCCTCTTATTACTACCATTGGGAAGGAGGTACAGGAGCCTGAAGACCCACTCCCAGTGATTTAGAAATAGCTTCTTCCCCTCCACCATCAGATTTCTGAATTGTCATGAACCCATGAACACCATCTTGTTATTCCTTTTTTTGACACTATTTATTTATTTGTGATTTATTATATTTTTTATGTCTTTGCAAAACAACAAATTCACATCATGTAAGTCAGTGATAATGAACCTGATTCTGATCTCATCCAACCCAAGTGATAGTGATACTTCTTAATAATAATCAAAGACTTCAGTAATGGGAGTATATTGTTTCACCATAAAACTGTCCCATTGAATGGAGACCATTGTTTGCGGTTTCCAAATGTAATTGAAATTATTGATTCATTTTATATAATGCATAAACTCCAGTAAACAAGTAGAGTTATGTAAGGGTAGTAACAGGGAGAAGAA
The DNA here is from genome assembly GCA_030265395.1 of Rhina ancylostomus. NCBI lineage: Eukaryota > Metazoa > Chordata > Chondrichthyes > Rhinopristiformes > Rhinidae > Rhina > Rhina ancylostomus. The sequence continues at coordinate 22,341,818 of JARFYF010000001.1, forward strand.
AGATATGGGACTGATGTGCAAAGCAAGGTTATGATCTATTACAATTAGATTCTAATGAGCATTAAATAATTAAAAATCCTGTTATAAAACTTTGATGATAAGGAACAGCAAATCAGAGAGATTCATGTTAAAATTATAGGATGGAAAATGTTAATCGATGTTTGTGTTTTCACAAATTGAACTGATGGTGATTTTCTAAGAAAATAGCAAACTGCTAATATTCCCAAAAGTTAACTTCAAATCCTGACATCATTTAAAGCCTTATTCTAATTAGTTAGTTGTTAATTTGTCTCCTAATGGCATAGTAAACTTCACGAACAGGAATAAAGATGTTCCTGTTCCCATTGACTGCATTTATATTCCTACCACAACATCACAACAGCTAATAGCAGGGTTATTAACATAACAAACGTAAATGTTCTATATAAATAATACTGTTTCAGGCAGACATCAGCTCAGCTGACAGCATTTAAGCACCATCTCAACATCTGTTTATGAACACTTTGCCTAATGATATCATCAGATATCATTAAGTGCTGTGTAGCTGCACAGAGGCAGGTGCAGCTGCCTTCCGATGCCTTAACTACCCATCACACAGAAAGCTGCATCTAGATCTCAGACCCATCATTAGAACAATTTTCTTCTACAAGCCAGCCCTATGATTTAAATCTGTATATCACCTGTAATTTCAGTAGTTAAGCAAAGTCTGATTCTATACATTATGCAAAGGCTCCATATTTACTGTCTGAATATTAAAAGAACATGTGTGCATCCAGCTGTAGGCATTTTTCAGACTATTAACAAATTACTCAACAAAGTAATACTCTTAAGTGTTGCTTTGTGTTTTTTTGTCATTATATTGTTAAAGGGAGCTCAGATGACAGAAATTGAAGCTCAGTTAATCATAGCATATAATCATATAGTTCATCAATTAACCCTTCCTTACCTGAATCAGTAACTTCAAATTCTTAACTTATTTTGTGATAGATAACCAAATAATAATTATTATCATATTCAAAAACAGTAGTAAAATAATCATTAAAGCTTCTGCTTTTAATTGGGAGAAGCTAAAAGAAAATAACATTTGCTTGAATTCAAAAATAAAAGAAATGTAAGTGTAAATCAGCAAAAGCCCAAGTAAAAAAAATGTCCAAGTAATGACACAACCTTCATTGGAATCCAAAATGCTGCAGTTAAAAAAGTGGTAAGAGATATATGTGCTCACCTGAAAAGAATCAACTTTTAAATCCACAATTACTTTGGGACTAGATTGCAGATTAATGGGAATGCAAACAGCAAACCTACCTTGTGTAAAAGAGTACTCCTATTTCACTTACCTATTTATTTGAGCTTGGTCTTAGCTTTTATTTGATGTGCCAAAGGTGATAAGCATGGTATTATGTTTCACTAAACTAGGATGTAGGTAGGTGATGCAATGTGTGCTCAAGTATAAGCATGTATTAAAGAAACCAGCAATGTGTGCTCAAGTATAAGCATGTATTAAAGAAACCAACCAGAAGTGGCAGCACCTGAATTTGCTGGAATACAGTACGTGAATAGAAGAGATTAACCCAATGGTAAGTAAAATAATGATGAAAGTCCAGCCGGAACGTTGCTTATAAAGCTGTCATATGACTATGGTTTATTTTAATATGGAATCTCAAATCCAACTAATGAAAGATCATCAAATTGCATTGCTGATTCCAATTTCTCTCTCTCCCCTCAACAGTCCCCAATTTGCTGAGTGTTGTCAGCATTCTTTTAGCTGTACAGATATTATTTTTCTAGTAGTAACTGGTGAGGTGCTGAAGGAATCAGTGCCAAGACCCCAGATGTCCACAATATATATCAATGATCTGGATGAAGGGACCATGTGTGATAGATCCAAGCTTACTGATGATAAAAAGTTGGGTGGAAAGGTGAGTTGTGAGGAGGGGCCAGACAGGCTTCAAGGGAAAATGGATGTCAAGTGAATGGGCAAAGGCAGGGAAGATACAAACATGTGAATTAAGAGGAGTAGGCAACTTGACTCCTTGAACCTGCTCCACAATTTAATAATATCATGTGTGATCTGATTGTAACTTCGACTGACATTTCCATATACCTGCAGTAATCTTTAACCCCTGAGCTAATCAAGAATCTATCCACCTCTGCCTTAAAAGTATTACAATACACTGTTTTTGAGGAAGAGATTTCAAAGACTCTCAAATCTCTGAGAGAAAAATATTCACCTCGTACTGTCTTGTTAGTTCTAGATTCCCCATAACACCACATCCAAACTATCAAGACCCTTCAAGGTCACATACATTTTGGTCAAGTGACACACACTCTATTAAACTGCAGCAGATATCAGCCTAGACCAAATAACTTATTTTTCATAACACAACCCACTATCCCAGGTATTAATCTGGTAAACTTTCTCTGAATCACTTCCAGTGCACTAACATCTTTCCTTAAATAAGAAGAGCAATAATGCACACAGCCTCACCAGTGCCCTTAATAACTGAAGTAAACTTTCCCACTTTTATATTCAATTTATTTTGCAGTAAGCAATAATATTTTATTCACTTTTCTGATTACTTGCTGCACCTGCATATGTCTTCTGTGAATTATGTATGAGGACATAGTAAGAACTACTGTTATTATTAAGCATCCTACTGTTTGCTTTCCTAATTGTTTAGAGTACTTGCTTGAAGAAACTTGTGCTGTGGATAAAGGGGAACTAGTGGATGTACTATACGTAGATTTCCAGAAAATATTTAATAAGATGCATCATCAAAGGTTATAGTGGAAAATAAAAGCTCAGAGCACATACCCTGTCCTCATAATTTAATCTCTTCAGTTTCCTATCATTCTAATTAATCTAAGTTGCTTCTCCATCCAGGACTAATTTGTCCTTCCTTTACTTCAGAGTCTGACCAAGATTTTATACAACTTTTACACAATTTCCCACCCTTTGTATTTTCTCTCCTTTGTTCCATTAGCATTTAATTTATCTTTTTCCCTGCCCATTAGATTTTAGTAATTTCTGTACATAGATGCATAAATCTCATATCTTTTTTATTTTCTGCTATTTCACCATTTAGGAAATACATTGATTTAACTTTGAGAAATATATGTGCAAATTCCAGCTTACAGCAATTACTTATGTTTAAAATGCCTTGATCATTTAAACAAAATATTACAGGTGCTTGTTGGTAAAGCAGGGATCACTGACTTGCTGTTGTTTACTACCCTGTTTCATAATCATAGAAGTCCTTGAACCTCAGAGCAAATAGAGGAACAGATCATTTCATAACTGATTTCAACCTTAAAAACCAATGCATTGCCCAGAACATTGCACCTTACCGGAATGTTTATTTTGCCCTGCATGAATTTCATTTGGCTCCTTGTTTAGAATCAGCAAAAATTAAGTAACAAATTAATACCAATATTTACATTCAAAGTTTAAGAATGCTTACAGAAAGAATAATGTAGCTTAGTTTTTACTTTCCCCACAGTAGTCCTTTAATTCATCAATAAAATGCTGCAGGTACTGGAAATCCAAATCACAAAAGGCAGAAAATGTTGAAAATGATTCACCACTCCAGTTATATCACAAACAACCTGGTCACCAATTCTCCATCTTGCATCCAGTTTGTATTAACAGCAAGAAGACAGAAGAGTCCTGAAATTTTTCAGGAAATTGCCCTGACAACCTAATGGATCTGAATCCCCTAACTTGCTGATGCTTTCCCAGCATGAACTTCACCACATACCGAGGAATGCCAATTCACACACAGAGAAATGTTTTTCCCCAAAAAAACATATGGCAAAGCAATGCCCACAAATTAGTAGCAATCTGAGGAATTTCCTGGGCATTATTTCAGAATAAGCAAAATCACAGAGCTCTGTTAAAATGATTAGACTTCTTCTTCAAAAAAAGTCAAATACGTAAGGAAGCAGAATCCAGTGATAAAACTGCTGAATTATTCAGGCTTGCTAATTACTTCAGCATGGCATTACATTTGTTGAGTTCAGTAATGTCAATGAATTCTACAGCTACAAGACTGGAGCAGGGACCAAGTATTCTGCAGTATGTGGCTTAATTTCAAGTATAAAGTAAAGAGCAGGACTTTAGGACCATTGATGTACAGAGGGATCTTGGGCTGCAAGTGCATAACTCCCTGAAAGTGGCAACACAAGTGGATGGAGTGATAATGAAGGTGTACATTGGTCAGGTAGGTTGTCAGAGTCTTTTTCTCATGGTGGAGTTATAAAATATTAGAAGGCATAACTTTAAGGTGAGAGGGGAAAGTTTAAAGAAGATGTGCAGGGCAAGTTTTTCTACACAGACAGGGGTTGTGGCCCAGAACACACTGCCAGGGGTGGTGGTGGTGGAAACAGACATGAAAGCAATGTTTAAGAGGCATTTATGCAGGCACATGAACAAGCAGAGAATAGAGGAATATAGACCATGTGCAGGCAGTTGGGATTAATTTAAACTGGCATCATAGTTGGCACAGACTCCATGGTCTGAATGGTCTAATCCTGTGCTGTACTGTTCTATGTTCCCAAAGCTTTTTCGCCATCTCGAGGCTCTGGATAGGAACGTGATTAAATGCTAGAGAAACAAAGGACTGCAGATGCTGGAGTTCCTCTCACACGATCAGAGATATATCAGTCCTCAGCCTCCTCCACTCCCAGGAGAATTCCAAGTGCAAACTGGAGGAACAGCGCCTCACTTTCTGTCTTGGAAACTTGCAGATTAACATCATGAACATTGAATTCTCCAATTTAAGTAATTCCCACACCAATCCCCTGCCCACACCACTTCCTCCCCACACTCCCCCAACGATGCCGCTTCTTTTCTTCCCTTTCCTAGCCTCCCTCTC
>JARFYF010000001.1:22368982-22383572 GCA_030265395.1 Rhina ancylostomus
ACTTGAAGAGAACCAGTTGTTTATAAAGTGGGGAAGAGTTGAAGAAAGAAAAGGAAGATCTGTGAGGGAGACCAGGAGAAACTGAATGACAGAAGTGGCGGTGGTACCAGCTGAAAGGTTTAACTGTTACATGTTAATAAAATCATTAATACTAATTATTTGAAAAAAAACTACATATCTTCATTTAATTTTTTTTTATCCAGGTTGGCAAACTTATTCTGATCAATAGGCTTACGCTGCAGTAGCCAGCCATTGCCGGCACAAAAACTGAGGGGTTGAATGTCAACTGTTGCTCAGCTCAGTATAACAGCTTTTTCTCTCTGGAAGTCCAGCTTATTGCTCTTACAATATTCATATCAATACACTGACTGCTGTTATAGTGGATCAAAAAAACATCTGTCAGATTCAGATTATTTGAGACAAAAATACACAATCAACAGATTCAGTTCATTTGTCACAGGAAACTGTAAAGTAAGATATTATCAGAAAGAAATCCTTATATGGAAAGATTTTAAACAATTACAGATACTGATGGTATTTCTGTTCCAATGTTGCAAAGGGATTTATAGATTAACCAATACGATAAATGAGAAAAGTTAAAATGGAGATTAGCAGAAAGAGCAAACGTTGCATCATATGGTAGAGACCTATTAATATTACAGTTAAACAGGCTGATAAACTGTACATTTTAGTGGATCAGATATTGCTAACTGTGAAGAAGGTACTAAAAGAAGGGCTGAACTTTCTTTTGTTGTCAGAGGATTAAAGATATTTTCATAAAAACTGAAGTTAATAGTTTATGGAAACAAAAACAAACTCCAAATGTTGGAAAGTGAAAATAATGAATGCTGAATATACTAATAGAAAAGGTTAGTTGGTGGAAAAAAAAATTGAAAACAGTCAGGATGCACAGTACCAGCAAAAGCATGAAACAACATCTATATTGAAGATGCAAGAATGATGAAGCCAACAGTTTGGACATGTTTTAAGATAGGCAACAGATAAGATACCTCTCCCGGTTCTGCATGGAAAGTAATGTAGAATGAGAAACTGAGGAGGAACAGGGATTACTGGACAGACAATGTCAAGAGGTATGTCACAAGAAGGAACACAGATGACTAAAGCAGCAATATTGGCTTAGAACTGACAACTGTAGAGTGAATTATTGCAGTCCCATTGATGCTGCTGAGTTGACAGGGATTTATTTTAGTAGTAGATTTGAGCTAACCCCATTCCCCAAACAAACGTGTAGGCACATATAGTAAATAAGTTCAATGAACCCAAACATATCATTGGAGTAGATTTTTATACGCCTAACAAGCTGAATTGATGATCTGGACTGAGTTAACCTGGAACAATGCATGTGGGAATACAAAACATCTTTTGATATGTATAACTCCTAAAGGTTTTCTATCTTTCACTTACAAGCAACATGGCTTTTGGCTTGTAAAATTTCAAAAATAATTCTGAAATGTACTGCGCTGAAACTAAAAAGCACTCTTGCACAGTAAGAAATCAAGGAGCTCACAATATATAGCTAGTAGCTAGACCCAAGGGAAGCTCTTCCAATTCTGTTTGTCATAGCTGAGATCCATCATGTCATGCAAGCCTAACTTACTACCATTCTGTTTTTGCATGCTCCAACTATTTTCTATTGAACTCTGCTGTCACAAGAAAACTGATAAAAATGCTCTTTTGCGAATACAGCTAAGGCATGCGTTCACTTCTCATTCAAAGTCTCTGGAGCCTGAGCATATTTTTAAAAACTGTATCTCCATCACTGTGGAAGGTGAGTGACCACTGGGCACTCCTGTCATCTGTGACAAGCTAAAAAATATTTAGTACAATATTGAGAAAACCGAAGGGATGTTTAGATGCTGACTGGATATTTAGCTGTTATGGAACAAATCGAATTGTGCAATGATATTGATAGAAAGGAATAAGAGTGCTCTAAGGCAAGGAATATGAGTGTAAATGGACAGCATCATATATAGATAGGATAGAGAGAATGCTTCATACGTTCTTGAACTCTGACCTAGTAAAGATGAATTAAAATATTCTTAATAAAAGCATATGGTGCCTGTGTCAACAACAATTACTTAAACTCTTCTTTCAGGGTACCTTCTGATGCATTCCTCACCCCATTGCGTTCATACCTTCAGTCCCAGGACACTGAATATGGTCAATCCATCATGCATTTTCCAGAAATTCACTGATATACCAGGATCGCAGTCATTAAAAAATGAATATCTGATTATAATTATTTGCAGTACAGTGAGAATTCATGGAAGGAGAACACTTTCATTGACTCATCTTTAAACACACTCAAGCCTTAAGATCTTATAGAGCACATCAGGTCAGAATTTGTTAGGAAATATTAATGTTTTTTCCTGAATATATTAGGAAGTTTTGGACAATGAAATCTCAGCCTTGCTGGCTGAGCTCTGTCTGTGATTACTTGCTTACAGTTTCCCGATCAGCTATGCTGAGGAATCTACCCAGTGCTGCAGTGAGTCAATTTATTTGAAAGTGGAAGAATGACTGTGAAGGGGGTAAGAATGGGTATTAACATATTTTTGAATTACTTAAAATTGAATTCACATTCTTAATTGTTTCAATATAACTTATATAGCAAATTAATTGTTTAATTGACAAACATAGCTTTAGAATGCATATAAATGTCATTTACAAGTATTCAAAACCTTTAATAATTTTGACTGTTGGCAGAGCTTGGGAATAAGGCTTAGGCAACTGTCAGAATTTTTCAGCCATGTCGTGGCAGGCCTTTCCTGTCTTGTCCATGTGATGGCATAGTATCACATAAGGCCATGCTTCTGTGCAGACTCTCCACATTTACCAGCAGAATCAACAGCGGGGGGATCTACAAAAGATTAGACCCCTTGTACTTCTTATCTACTTTCTGCAGCATTATGTTTTGGATCTGATTGGTGACAAAGAGTACTAAGCTGATTAGATTGTAACATTTGATATTGACATGCAATGTTAACTCAATGGCATCTGACTGACAGGCAAATCCAAAAAATATATCACTCAGAACGTGCAAGCAACTTTAAGATTCACTATTATTTTCCACTGCTGAGAACCATCCCAATATTGAACTTAACTTCAATTGCTTCCAGGATCAAATGAATTGAAACTGGTTATGGCACCTATTCACTAATAGACGAATTGCTAAACCACTCTTTGCATTAGGTCCTCATTATTCCTCTGAACTAATCTGTCTCCTTACTTGCCCAATGATTAAGCAAATATAACCAGACACAAAGGTTAAATAGAAGACCCTTGGCATTTTAATTCAATAAACTGTTTGATATGATTGGTCAAGCAGGAAGGTCTAGCACAAAGGTGCATAGGCTCACAACAAAGTCAGGTATTTGGGAAATAAACATTGTGATACAGATGCTTTGTAATTCTCAATCCTGAAAAGCTATGGTTGCTGAGAATATTCAAGTATTTAGTCATTTGTTAAGATCAATTGCTCTCTAGGCATTGATGAAATTAAAGGATGAGGCTGGAGGAAAGTGGACAAATTACAGAATTGCCTGTATTCTGACTGAATAACAAAAAAGACTTGATGGGTTATGTGGCCTACTCCTGGTTCCAGTTCATTTGGTCCTACGTTCTTATCGTTGATAGGTCAAATGATACAAACCTTGGTATGCTCTGAGCCAGGAGCCAAATTTAGTGAAGATTAAAAGTGTAACTGAAAAATGCACAATGAAATAGTATACTACAGCGTTTCCAAAGTTTAATGTTTGTTATGGATGTAATAGCATACATTGGGTTAACATTGGTTATTATTAGTACTTGTTTCTGCAAGAGCATAAAAATGATGCACTTGGATAGTGAAGGACTTAAAATGCATGGATTGATTGCTGTAATTGTCCTCACATAGCGATCTGTTTCATGAATCTTTCAAAGTATTTGGAACTGACCAATAGGCTAATCCATTCTATTCATTCTGTTTGGCTGTTAATAGTGTACAATTTTTGGCATGTATGTTTTGGTGTTTTGAATACTGTGAATGTTTGATCAATCAAATGTGCAGCAATAAGAAATGCAATTCAACAAATTGCTTCAATTGGATGCTATTTCTCCTGCAGGTGAGGTGTTGTGAAATCATTAACCTGTTCTTTGAAATTGGGTTTATGATTTTGGTGCAAAAGAAAATCTTCCACCATATGTACAGGATGTTTTCCACTGATTTTACTTTCTGCAGAGTACAAACATATTCACAAGGAAATGAGAGTAGATGATTTAAGCTATGGAATGGGAAAGTAGTTGATCAGGCCAGCATTACTGCAAATTCCTTATTGCTCTTGAATAAAATGTTGGAGAGACACATTCTTCAACCAACATAGTCTATCAAATGTTGAGCAGGACGGTCAAAGATTTGGATCTAGTAACATAGAAAAATCATGTATTTTGAAGGGGATCTATGGGTGATTATCTTCCCATGCACCTGTTCCTTTGCCTTCCTTGGCTCTGATATCATGGGTTTGATGGTCCTACCAAAGTAGTATTCATGAGTTACTACAGTGTATTTTGTTGATGGTACTCACTGTACGGGGGTAGGGTCTGGTTTCTTGAGCAGTGTGGGGTCTACACACATCCAAGCAAGTCCAGAGTATTTCATCGTAGTCCTGACTCATCATTTGTGATGGAATAGAATTCTACTGCTGTTTATGAAGCCTTGTGAATATCCAGTTATGGGTTGTAAATTTAATTCTGATTATTTCTTTGATGAAGAAGTGCACACTCAGTGAAAGGACCACATCTTGCCTTGACATGAACTGTGCAGCACACATTGGTGAGAATGAGGTAGTAAGCTTATCCCTTGTTTTAATTTACTGGCGACCTGCTGCAGAACAAGCCTGACAGCAATGTCCTTCAGCATTTGGCTTGCTTCATCAGTGATGATGCTAGTAGGCCACCCCTAGTGGTGGGAATTGTCAGGATTCATTTTGTGCCCTATAGAAATGCTTCCCTATCATTATTTTTACAAGATGAGAGATAAGTGTGAAATCATTTACATTGCAATCTAGCTTAATCTTTAAATGTTTATAACTCCTTGATATTTCCTCCAATAATTCATGGGTTTATTCAAACATTGTGTGAGGATATAAGTGGTGCAACTTTTATAAGTCCCCAATTAATATGAAATCAAATAGTTTCACAATTGACTGCTATGCCTTCAGCTGCCAAGCTCTTAAGTTCTGGAATTCCTTCCCTTAACTTCCTTTCCTATTTTAAATTTTTCTCAAAATGTACTCCTGACAAAGATTCTGGTCATCTTCTATTGCCTTATCTAGTTCAATTTCTATTTTTATTTGATAATTCTCCTGTGAAGTGACCTGGGGATATTTTACTGTGTTGAAAGTGCTGTGTAAGTGCAAGTTGCTGTTGTTTTATTTTAAAATCCATCACACAAATGACAAGGCATTAAAGAAAGTTGCTGCCAGGAGATATAATGTTATGTAATGATAGAATGCAGGCTCATTCCCTTAATCCCCTGTAGGATGAAGCTCTGATAAGCAGCAAAAAAAAAACATGTTAAAAGAGTAAAAGCTGCATTTTCCACTCATCTAACTCTGGAATGGTCATGACAGTAAGTGCTTTAACCTTTTTGGAATATGGCAGGTATCTGAACTTAAATTAGCAACTCCTGGCTAAGCATAAGACTTCATATACCACAGAAGATGGAATTCCAAAATATACCAAGGTGTCTTCATTTAAAAGTTTAGACAATGTCCAGATTATTCAGACTTCCCATCATGTTTGTACTAATTCCATTATATATCAAAAAGAAGATAGAAATCTCGACCAACGCTGTTAGTTGCTCATCTATATATTGTGCCTTGCTTTATCTTTAAGGTCTCTGTAATCCAGTAATAATGCTTGAGTTCTGCACCTTCAGGACCTGGATACCTTTCACGTTGTGCATGGATTAATATGGTTCCTACAGCTAAAGCCCAGGAGCTATATTCTCCAAACAAATCGTGAAAAAAGACTGCATTTTCTTTTTAAAAATGAGCCTTTGATACTTTTTTAACAAGCTTCAGTGGGGCTAGGTAGAATATCGCTTTTGTTTGTTCACATTCGTTAAAACTTTCACCGCAAAATCCCCTGAGACTCTACTAATTGGATCCACATGCTAATACCACTTACGGTCAGATAGGTAAATGGTGCACATGGGGTTGGCTATGCAGGGAAATGCAAATTCCTTATCTGAAATAATTACCATTTTAAAACTAAGAATTAGAATAAGATTTATTTTTAAAAGTAATAACAGGGTACTTAATATTCTGCTCCATGCATATTTCTTATCCTAATTTCTATTTACCACGTCTGAATACACCAAATGATGTACCACTCAAATGCAATAGCTAGTTTGACAATATTTCCCATGATTCTAATAGTTTTGCCTGAATACCAAAAGCTTTTAAATAAATATATATTAATTAAAATTGATAGATGCAGGGTGCTTTAGATTCCATTTTTTGATTCCAAGTATTAAGTACTTGCACTGAACTACCCACCTGGCTCGCAAGAATGATTCATGGTGTCCATGAGGAGACTGCAGGCTGCAGTTCAAGCCACATCTAAGTTTCTCATAAACTCAATAACTACCACATCCATGCCACCAATGAAATAGGAGAGGAAGAGTCACAGGAAGTGATAAGAAAAGACCATTACATTCATAGACTAGTTCCCGACTTCCTTATCACTTTTTTTCTCTCTCTGGGAAAGGCTATATTTGTGCAGCTGGCTTTAACTTCTGTTGACCAGATCTTTGCATTGATTGTTCCCACAGATTTTTTTTAAAATATTCACCTCAAAGAACTCAAGTGCTTAAAGCGATACTCTCCTTTGACAGCTCTAGTATTACATACTAAACTAGTCAAGTCATATTTACAAATGATGAGAATTATAATCCTGGTCCTTTGCCAAAGAGTTCATGAACATTATTAATAACATATTGTATGAAGCATGGAAAAATGTGTTAATACGACAGCATCCTTTTTTTCTTTGAGTTACTAGGTCATTACTGATTTTCCTGTTAATAATCTGGCTTTTTAACACTTTCACATTCAGTTTAGCAAACCATTATTTTAAAAGTGTATGTAACTGCTTCTTATCAGGGCAGCAAGCAGAACTGTTGGCTCACAGTGCCAGAGACCTGGATTTAATCCTGATCTCGGGTGTTTTGTGTATGAAGTTGAGGTTTGCACATCCTCCCTGTGACCCCACAGCTTACCTTTGGGTGTTCACTTTCTTCCCACATCCCAGAAATGTGTGGGCTGGTAGGTTTATTGGCCATTATAAATTGCCCCTAATGTGCAGATGAGTGGTAGGATTTGAAGGGAGCTGATAAGAATGTGGAGAGAACAAAAAATGGGATTAATGTAGGAATTGAGTCAATTAGCAAGGACTCAGTGGGCTGAAGGGCCTGTTTTCCTACTGTATTGCCCTATGACTTTATGATGTATAATTTTATATTGTACCCTCATGACAATATTCTAACTGCCAAAAACAAGCCAGAACTGGCTGGGAAAAAAAGACCCATTATTTTTTTCAGGTCCCACTGCTACATGGTGGACAAGTGGAGCTGACTCCCAGACAACTTCTATAAGGATCCATTGTCAGTCAGGTATTCACAGATCAGTTCATTTTGGGTATCTGTGCATTGGAAATGCAGAGGTTGAGGACAAACTGGAGGTCAGATTTCAGCACATCTAATCTGCTGTGCTGCCGTTCAAATCACCACTGACATGATGAGAGTGCACTTAATATCTGGCCCCTCAGCTTTACATCAAGGGCCCAGTGGACAAAGACCAACTCCAGTCGGCTGAAAGGAGTTACCAACCCTATGGAAAAATGTAAGAGCTGTTGATTTATTTTACTTGACATGTTTAATTCATTGTTAATAATTAAGGTATTTCTAATTAAACTTATTTTCTATATTTATTTATTTTGATAAATTATTTTAATTATTTAAATCTCTATAAATAGTTTTAAAATTCTGTGCATCAGGTGTTACAACGGTTAGAAATTATCAGTATATCAACTGAGGCCTGCTCGTCCCTCAGTCTGCACTGCCCAGTGGGATGCTTAATAGACTCTGGCCTCTGTATCTGGAAAAGGAATGTCCCGGAAGACTGGCATTGCAGGACTTGAGTACAGAAAGTGGGAACTAGGCCTTGTGTGAGATTCTGATCATTGATTGAATTTCCTCATCTCATTGTAGAAAGAGAAGAAGAAAGAGAAAGGGGCTATATTGGTAGAATGTAATTTCATGATGATAACTTATAATATAATAACATAGGTTTCCAATTAAGTAAAAGGAATAGGTTGTTTTCCTACATGTCTGACTAAGAGGACGTAGAGCCTGTAATCTAAGTATCTTGCCACATGTTTTCCGCAGCTCATGTCTATATGTAATCTACCACTCTGATCCAGGTTAAGAAGTTGTGAGCTCAAGTCCCAATTCAAGAACAGGCTTCACAATCTAAGGTGAGTCAGCAAAGTTGCAATTTCAAAGGCAAGATGTTAAACCTTCATTAGACATCAGTCATGTCCCAGAGGAAAAGGCAAATCACCATGCTGACTTTCGGTGGAAACACTGTGACCTCTTAACATTAATATCCATTGTGAATATTGTGGATGACCTTGAATATTGTGGCTACTACATAATGTCTTCATTACTATGGTCCGTAGGAAATATAAATCAAATGATTGGACTTCTGTCCCCAGAATTTTAGTCTTACAACATCCATTTTCTATTATCTCAATGTAAGCTGGAATTTTATTTCATAATATTAAGCCAAGAAATAGAAATTTATTTTCAAGTTACTTATAATAAAGCAAGCCACCTACCTATAATAGTGAACAAAACCAGTAATGATGAAGAACCTATAAAGGAGATGCCAGAGACAAGATACAGGTTGACATTTATCATGAGTAGATGGTAAAGCTAAATACCAAAGCTGAAAGAATAGAATGGGTGAGAAAAGTTTGATGGCATTCAGGCCAGCAGGTGAATGGCTGAGCAAATGCTCTGAGGCCCATGGAGCATAGGCAAGTCACCTGAGATGAGGCAAAAAAAGGGCATAGGGTTAAATGTGAAACACTTATTATCAATCATTTTCCTTTAGGATAAAGGTAATTACTGTACTGAGCATTACGGGCATTCAGCAATTGGAGTTCTAAAATGCAAATATACACTTGAGAAGTAGGACTAATATATGGGGGGATGTAGTTAGAAATTCACTGACATCTTCCAAAAATAAGAGTTGTGTTATTAGAAAATCAGGCTACCAAGAGCAGAACAACTGTGCGCACATCTCCAGTTGCTAAAGTACTTTGTCAGGAAAATAATTTTTCAGGTGTATTTTCGATCTCTCTAGCACTTCTTTCCTGACTATAAAGTTCTTCAAAAGGTTTCAACTGTAATGCAACATATAAAACTCAGCTTTCTGGAGATTTTCAAACATACTGGCCTGAAAAATGACCCTATTTACTCACACAACAGTCAGATTTTACTAGCCCTGTGTCCCCTTAAACAAAACTATTTAACTGATCTAACAAATGTTTCCATTGCCCTCACTGAGATATGGGATTTCCTATAATCTGGAATACAACCTTAAATGTATAACTTGATTGCTTTACCTACGGAGGTCAGGATCATAGTCACTTCTAGCTTCTTTGCCTCAGGATCATTCCAGGCTGCTTCTGCTGAGTTTTGCCACACTTCCTGATTAGTTGCTCTCTGCTTCATTGGAAAGATCTTTCAAACTCGACTTTTTTTTATTCATTCAAGGGATATAGGGTTCACCGGCTGAGCCAGTATTTAATTGCCCATCCCTAATTGCCCTTGAGAAAGTGATGATGAACTACCTTATTGAATTGCCAATAGGTGGCAAGTGATATTGTGCCCATAAATGCCAGGCAATGATGATATCCAACAAGAGAAAATCCAGCTCTGACCCCTAATCTTCAATGGTGTTACCATCATTGATTCTCCCACTGTCAATATAATATTACTGAACAGCCCTTTAGGTGTGGATAAACCCACAATTTTGTTAGGGAGGGAGTTTCAGGATTTTGACCCAGCAACGTTGAAGGAATGGCCATATATTTCCAAGTCAAGCTAGTGCGTTGCTTGGAGGGCAACTTCCAGGTGGTGATATTCCCAAGCTTTTGCTGCCCTTGTCCTTCCAGTTAATAGAGATCATGGGTTTGGAAGGTGCTGTCTACGGAGTCTCGGTGAGTTGCTACAGTACATGCTATAGACAGTACACGCTATAGACAGTACACACTGCCGCTATTGTGTGTTGGTGGTGGAGTGAGTGAATGGTTGTCAATAGGGTGCCTATCAAGTAGGTTATCAATAGGTTGTCAAGTGAGCTGCTATGTCCTCTATGGTATTGAGCTTCTGAGTGTTGTCTAAGCTACACTCATCCAAGCAAGAGGACAGTATTCTATCATCCTCCTGACTCAAGCTTTGTAGATGGTGGACAGGTGTTGGGGAGCTAGGAGGTGAGTTACTCACCACAGAATTCCTAGCCTCTGACCTGCTGTTGTAGCCACATTGTGTATATGGCCATTCTCATTCAGGTTCTGGAAGATTCGATGTCCATACCATTGGGTTGTAAGCTACACATCATATTCTGCTTGGGAACTTATGAACGTCGACTTTTCCTATTTCAGGTGACCCACACCCCTCATGGTCTCCACACACACAATCACCTGTCCACCTAGTCTTCTGCTCCCTCTGTTCACCTTTCCCATCCCCTATCCCATCTGGTTCCATCTGCCCATCATCCCTTCCCCATCCAGTTCTACCTATCACCTACCACTCCCTAGTACTGCTATATACTGGCAATCTTTCCTCTTCCCTCTCAATCCTGATGCAGAGTCTCAACCCAAATGTCAATTGACTCTTCTTACCTCCACAGATGCTGATTGACCTGCTGAGTTTTTCCAGTGTTCTGTTTTTTGACCCATAATTCTATTATAGCACTATAGATTTAATTTAATTTGAGAGTGTGGCTGACACGAAGCCTAGTTTATTTCAGTGAATTTGGATTTTCATACCAGCACTTCCACTCACAAGTACATTCCTACAATTTAATTAAATCCTCAAAGTGCTGAGCAATTGGACTCTTATTTCTTAAAAGTTCACCTTTGACTCTTTCTGGTCTGACACCAGCTCAACATTATTTTTGCTTGTATTGTAGACTGAATTTGGAGGACCTTGAAGGCCATTTGCAACAATGTGAAATACAGTAGTATCTACATGTTATTGCAGATATTATATAGGTATAACAGGTGTGGAAACAATTACAAAAGCTGATTGTGACAAATTTGTATGAAAGGCAATAAATTTTACAACTGGCAAATGCACACTAAATTCAAGACATTTAGTATCTGACAGCAAGATAGATCTGGACATGTGCACATTTATATGTATTTTCCCTGGCAAAGATTGTGATGAATTCTTACTTTTGCTCTCTCTTTTATATGTGCTTGTGATATACGCACATATTCTCAGTGGTGTCAACTAACCTCTCCTCAGAAGTGACCTCTGTAATCTATGCTGCCTGTTTAGAACTCTCTGAACAGTAGCTGTCTTTCAAATTTTGCAAAGCTGTAATTGTACCTCCATTTTATGTGAACTCAGAGGATCAAATTTAAAGAGCAAGTATCTCTGATAATATAATAAAATAGTTCATTCTTTAAAATCAACATTACAACTAATAGACTTTAAGCGTGTATATCTTGATGTGCAGTTTGGAAAAATCTTTCATTTTTAAAAAAAGTCTAATTAATCAGTGTAACTATACCTAAAGGTATCAGTTACATGGCTCTGCAGAAAGGTTGAATTATACGGTTATTACTGATAACTGCTGACCAGTCCCATTGGCTTTTTTGCTGAGCTGCACTGAAACCACCACAGATACAATATTTCTAACAGCTTTAGTGTTGCTTTTCAAAAATCAATGTGATTGAACAAAGTCTACTTGCAGGAGTCACTGATGCATTATACATAGGGGGCTTGTGTTTCTTGGCACGTGTTACAGCGTACAGAAAAAAAAACATATTTAGAGTGCTCAGATCAATAATAAAATACTGGCAAGTGCAGCATTTTTGGAATATTTTGCAAACATAAAAATAAATAACATGCAGTGGACTCTTATTGCAATAGTAGCTCTTGACCTTATAATGGTACTACACTTGTATGAATAGGAGATGGTTTTGCTAGTTCAGTGTTCGGAAGGAAAAATAGACCTCAACAACAAATTAATTTTAATTAATCTGCAGTGAATCAAATTGAAATTACCTGTCAGCATATTGTCTCTGAAATCGTGCTAGATGTTGAAATTTATTCACTGACTGTCTGCTTTCAGAGCAAGAAAGTTCCTCTAATCAACTAAGGATAACAATAATTTTAAAGCTATTTTATTCCCTTTACAAGTAGATATATTGTTTTGTTACATTGTAGTACATTGAGGACATATACATTGGGTCCAGATTTTGCATGCATTACAATAGTGAATCTAACAGTGCTTACCATAAGAACAAGTAAACTGGACAGTGACTTATGGCATTATCACATGTGCTGCTTTAGGTCGAAATCTAGATGTTGTCAACGTGGCACCGATCTGCCATAGAATATTCTGTAAATTCCTTTGTCAATAGATTCACCAATGAAATCAGTGTGGTGCTGTGAATTTAGGTCCTAAGCCTATTAGTAACTCAAAGGCACCAGAAAAACTCAGAGCTGGTATCATCAGGAATGAATGAAATTTGAACATTGGTGATTATTACTGATGACCAATGACTTTCACCCCAAAAATGTAGTTTTACTTCTGTCAGAATTAGTACTGGAAATTTTATAAATAATATCTTTTAAACTTTCTCTCCCTGTTTTTATGTCCTATTTCCTAATCAAGCCTGTTTTTCCAGATCATTATTATTCTTTCAACATTCATTTTTAACCTAATTTATATATCCTAGATTATGCCCTGTCTCAGTAGATTTTCCAATCTTATTGGTTGAAAAGCCTCAAGATTGTTCTCTCCGTTCGCGGAGACCAGAGGTCCCTTGTTGCTTGTGCTGGATCAGATGTGAACTTATTTCCAGTTAGAAATTCATAAACAGTCAGTAACATTAAATATGCCTTGTAATAATGCATGTTGTAGTCTGCCTTCAAAATTAATGCACTGAATGATTTTCAGAAGCAGAGTACGACTTACTTAACTGTATATTGTGTGTTTAATGCTGTCAAATGGGAATGAATTTTTTTTGACAAATATACAATATAATTATTTTTAAGCATCAGATGTAGTTAAGGAGAGCTTTGAAGTGTGGTTTACAGTTAATTGCTGCTCTGGTAAACTCATGATAATTTTGCTTCTGCTTTTGGTTACCGATGGGGCTGGGCATTGGGTATTCTAGCCATAGATGGCCTTGATGGTGCTAAAGAACCTGTGTACATCATGGCTGTCAATGAGTAGCTGGGCCTCCTGTGCTCTCTCCATCCACCATTTATTCTTCAGGTAATAGGTTTTCTGCTGGACCTTGACCTACAGCATATCTGTAGAACTATTTATTTTTCTCCCCCTTGGAGATGGTGGATCTTTCAATCCAGAAAGATCTTGCATTTGTGGTTAGTTAACTCCCAAATCACCTCATCATTGTATTCAAACCATTCCTGGCTCTTCTTTGCAAAGAAACTGACTGTCTCTTCACAGGTGCTAATTATGATGGATTCCAAGGCAGTTCATACACTGCAGACACACTGAAGGTTCTGCTGAATAGGAGTTGAGGTGTTTGGCTCAGTTGGGCAAGCCACATCTCTTTCACTCCCAACACTGGATTCCCCAAACAGCCAGTCTTTTCTGAGCTCATTCAAAAAGATTATCAGACAGACAGAAAATTATTCAAGGATTTTCTCAATGCTGAACTGCAACATTCCCATTGTTTTGTCAGAATCCCTGGTCAGAGACTGCTCAAGGCAGAGAAGGAACATTCAGGATGCGCTGAAGAACATTGAGTCCATGTGTCAGCAGGTCACAACAGCTAAACGCAAACAGCAAATTGAGTGAATCAACTCCCACACTATCCACCATCCTATTCCATTGCTACTTCCTGTCCTATCGGCACTGGATTATGGGTCCTACATTGACCTCAGTTACATCAGAGCCCACAGAACCAGAATAGAAATAAATCATCCTTGATCCTAAGGGATCACCTATGAAGAAAGAGCAACAACATAAGATAATTCTGCTTATACTGTATGTAGATTTAAATGTGAAGTTAAACAGTGTGAATCAGAATCTCAGCTACCCCATGGACACTCTTCCTATCTATTGCATTTTTTTTTACATTTTATAGAGTTTATCAATAAAATGTTCTCATACTGGGGATGCATTTTATAGTGGGCATATGCAGCCCATGAACTAATGGTTCATCAAAGTGAGGCATTAATAAAATGGGACATAGTGAAAATAAGCCAGAAAAGTGAGTATTCAAAGTTGATTCACAAGTAGTAGCACATGTTAAT
>JARFYF010000001.1:22459289-22469696 GCA_030265395.1 Rhina ancylostomus
TTATTTAATGTGAATCTAAAGTAATTGTAGCAATGGTTTCAGGTAAAGATCTGATTGGTGCTTGCATTGACGGTTGCGTATATTAGCTTTTAGATCCTTAACAATGAATTAATACAATCAGAGGTGCCTGTGCATCTGTAACTCTTTGTACAATGTGATTAAAGTCCAGGGTAGTGAAATCGATGGAAGTGCATCATACCAATTTCGGGTGGAGAATTTTGACCTCCACCACATAGAAATTTTTCAGTGTTTACAGAAGCTCAAGTGTAAGTATTAAAGGGTGCATCTCATATGCGTTACATTTTAAGATCTTTTTCACTATTTTGGTTGATTCTAACCAGATTATGGTGATAGCTGTCCAAAAAAAACTATCCAAATAACCAAAATAGAATAATTGGATCCCAGTACCTGATTACACCAGTTGCAATGCAGGCAGCATACCAACCTTGCTCAACCTACTCAGTGAATCTGTACCCAATACAGTTCAGAAGAATGAGACATCTTATTGAAACAAGTGAGAACCTTAGGGGCTTCATAGCGCAAATGTTGGGTGGATATTTACCCTCATGAGAGAGCCCAGGATCAGAGGGCACTGTCTCAGGGGATGCTCATTTAAGAACTGAGATGAGGAAGAATTTCTTCTCTTAAAGAGCTGGAATTCTTTGCCTTTGAAAACTGTGGAAGTTGAATCCTTGATAATATTCAGAGCTGAGGAAGATGGATTTTTAAATCAGTAAGGGAATCAACGTTCATAGGCAAGGAAGTGGACTTAAGGAACGTTAGATCAGCTAACTTCCTTGAATGGTGAACAAGAGGCTGAATGACTATCTCCTGTTGCTATTTATCATAGCTTGGAGGTCAGACAATGATACATTTGACATCCAACCATGTTATTGAATTCAACACATAGATCCCAGCAGTGAAGCACTGATGTGCTGAGGTAGGGGGATGGATATCCTTTGCATCTGGCCCCTTAGCTTTCTACCAGAGATAATTAGCAAAGAATTGACTCAATGAAAATAGTTATGTGAAGTTCAAAGGCTCATTGATTTTATTTTAATAATTTAAACATTTAATCATTTAAAATATGTTCTGTAACTTTAAGATATTTAATTAAATGCAAATCTATGTATTTATTTCCACAAATTTTAAACATTATTTTATTTTCTTCAATTACCTAAACCTATTTGTATGATTCTTAAATTCTTCAATCCAACACCTGTTGTCAGGGATGGAGGGTCAGCTTGGTTGAACCTGTGAACCCAGAACAAGTCTCGTTCTTTCTGATCCTGGATGGGCAGACTCACTTTGCTGAGATATCACCTATTACACAGATTTAGGGCATTGACCTACCCCCTTCACAAGGTCAGGAATTTTCCTCCCTTTACAGTCTCCCACACAAATATGCTTACTAATGCATCACAGTTAGTCCTCCAGACTGTCCTTCAACTGGTCCTGGGCAGCAGTCTGAAGCCAAAACTTAAGGGAAAACCCTCCTCATGGGGCTTTAAGGATATTTATGAAGATTTGAAGAGAAAAGGCAGAAATCTTCCAGCTTCTTGTTGATGTACTCTGGTGGGGGCAATAAGCAGAGTGTGAAGAGGAGATACAGGGCATGCATAAGAATAGTCTCTCAGCCAAGGATTGCTTGTCTGGTCTTTTCCTCCTCCTTTGTTCAGTTGGAAAATGAAGCTCATGACATTCAGCAGGAACATCCCCCTTGGAGCCTTTGTCATTCTCCAGTACATTTCCTGGCCCTAGTTGCTCTTTGTCAGGCACCGGCTGTTGTTTCCTGTTGGCCGATTATGCAGCGTGCAGCAAACTCAAATGAGATCTCCACCATGTCAAGCATGTACTAACAGTACACTCAGATTAATGAAGAAAGCAAAATCTTATTTGCAGGATCATCGCACCATTCTCACATTTGTGGTGCTGACATTGCTGTGACATATAATTGGTGTGCTTGAAGTACAAACAGGGATTAAGAACCTAGGAAGTAATTTGTAACCCTTGATATACAAAATTAACCTCTCGGCACAATGCCGAGGAATGGATTTCAGAAAATGTCAGGCAGAGCAGATTTCCTAAGGATAAAGGAGTTATAGGATTGGCCAGGAAACATAGCCTTGACCACCATAGATTTCTTCTCATGATTCGTGACAACCCAATCATTCAGGGAATAAAAATCTCTCTATTAATGGAATAGATCTGGGTTTTCCAAGGGATCCCTTACACTCAGTGTAGTCAATGCCTGTGTGTTCCTTGGTGAAACCAGCAGTGTTAGTTAGTCTCAGTAGCTGTGTGCCAAGTTTCCCTCACTAAGAGGCTTAAGTAAATAAAGTTGTTCTTTCATGAGTATAGAGCCTAGATGACCTCTGTAATGCTTAGTGAGCCTGGAATAATCCAGACATTGCAAGTTGGCATGAGATTGACCTCTGTAAAGTGTGAGAGTTTGTCCTGCAGAATATCACAACTCTCAATTACTACAGCCACAGGAAGACTGAGCCTGCAAAAAGATCACTCATCAAAGAAGTCCGGACTGGTGTCTTTAAGGACTGCCTGTGCATAGGATCTTCATGGATAACATTTCTATGCTTCCAGCCCTGTTGTCCTTGACCTTTCCTGAGCCTCTTTTAAAGCCTCCTCATATAGAGTGTGCCAGCAATGTCACTGTTGAAATGGCACCAATTGAGAAATTGGACTGGGCACCATAGAAGCTGCAATGAGCATTCCCTGCTGATTTGTGAGCATTCTGTAACCATGGGAGGTGTTTAAGCAGTCTGTTATCAGTTCTGAAGCTACCTCGTGAGATCACTTCAAGTAATGAGTAAAAGAAGAATGCACACACTCCAATTTATTTTGGGAGGGGTAGAAATGGGTATTACATGATAGTTGCCATCATTGGGTAATACATCTGATACTGAGAAAACACCAGACTCATCAACATGGGACTTGGTGCCCAGTCTAATTTCTCAATTGTTGCAACTTCATCTTGAAATAATTGCTAAAACAATCAACTTCAGGTAAAATAAAAGCAGCACAATTTCTGGGCAAAACTATTTTCTATCAAATTTCTCCAGTTAACAAAAATCTTTCCTTTACAACCTAATTTGCTGAATATTATTCAACCATAATATTTCAGTTGTAGTTTGTTATGTGACATGGCTTTCTCCCCCAAGTGTTTCTTATTCCTATTATTCTTCTGTATCTTCAGCAAGACAGCTTCCAAAAGAAATAGTGCAGGTTCTGGCAGCTGCTCCTTCAGGGAATTCCAAAAGTGTCAGTTTAAATTTTATAGATACTAAACCTTTTTTGCTGAAGTGCCACTTCACTGTCTAAATACCATATTCACTACATAATTTGCACAGATAAATATGAAATATGTTATCTACTGTGCTTTGATGCATGTTACTATGTACTACATATTTGTCCTTCCATTAACTCGTATCAGTTCACATTGTGTATCAGATCCTTGCCTTGAGAGAAGTTTTTTTTTCCCCATATTATTTTATCTAGTTTTGAGGTTATCTCTTATCATGTTTAGATGTTGCTGCTCCCTCTGTCAAGAAATTAAGCTAATTTTATGTTGAGCTTCATTTAGATTGAACTTATTTGTTCATTCCCCTCATCCAATGCTCAGTCACAACATGAAACCACTTTTACAATGCCAAAACAACTGTGGGCTAGACTTATATGAGTTATAGCATTTTACATTATTTCTAAGTTGGGGCTCTGATGTTCCACACTGTAAAATTGCAAATACTTACTGATCTAGATTTTGCAATTGCACTGATAGCAAATCTATTGCTATCAATAGATTACACTGTGAAATTGACAGCAACTTCAGGACTTCTGTGTATGCATAGCTTAATGCGCAATTTACAAAGCTGCCATTAGTGTTTGTTACTCTGATGTTAGTGCAGTTTGTAGCCTTTTCCACTGTTATCAGTATAAGTCAGCTAATTTGACATGAATTTAAAATATTCTTGAAATAATCTTGCTTTTAAATACACTGAAAATACTATCCTTTGTTTAAAAAGGTTTCTGACTTATATTTTCATCAGAAAATGGTTCAAATATACATGTGGGTTCGAATGCATATTTCTGCTTTTATCTTAACTAGAAATGTAATCTTAATTTATCATCCAATAAACGTTTAAACATTAATTAAAAATATGCTGCTTCCTTTCTGGTGTCCCAATGTATGATGGCTGTGGCATATTTAAGAAGAAAAGTGACTTTAGACCTTTAGTTCCTTGCTTTTCCCATTTCTGGTTGCTTGTTCCTTTATAGAAGAATGCTTGATGTGGATTGATTGAAATAATTGCTTATCAATATCATTTTTGTCAAATCACACAATGAGTTGAATAGCAGGAGGTACTAGTGAATCCTGCATCAGAGAGGGAGGCCAGATACACCACAGAACCTTCTTTCTGGGAGCTTGATTCAGTCCACTGCAATGTTCCAAACTGTAACATTACATAGTAGAAATTGAATTACCACATTTTAATAGCATTAATAAGAACCTCTTTTTGACTATGCAGTACTTTTTTTTCCAGAGTTCTATGAAGGAGTTTCTAGGCTATGGTTGTAAATAAAACTTTTGTGCTGCTGAGAGTTCAAAACCTCAACAGGAAACACCTGAATTTATAGATGGGGACAGACAATCCTGGAACGTGGTGCCTTTGCAATGACCAACCTTAGAATGGTATCAGAGAGCACAGAAATTGATTCTAGCAGAAAGTCACAAAATTGAAACATAAAGGCAGATCTTGCAAAATTAAGCTATCGTTGACAAACTCTAAGTTAGCAGCATGGAATGATATCCTTATTACCATCAAGTACCATTAAAGTAATTTTGAAATCTAATTCATCTGCTGGACTTTGAATGGGATTTATTTCCAACTATTTTCTTTCCATCTGGACTGGAAGTTCTCATATTCCCTTCGATTCCCAACAATATTTCTCAACACCTTTCTTATTTTCAAACCTATTTCTCACCCTGAGCAACCGCTTCACCTCTCTGTTTGAAACTTTACCTCCTTCCCAACAGCTTCTCTTATTTTTCTCACCCTTTCATTTCTAATTTTTCAGTTACATCACCCATTTCTGATATTTGGAAACAGCAATTTGCACTCCAAAATTATACTTCTTTAGTGCAGGGAGAAGAGTATGGGGAGGGCAACAGCCTGGAGCAGAAGTTTAACCAAACTTTTCTTTAGTGGTTTCACAGTTTATTTCTCTGTCTTCTTCTGTAGCTTGTGCCTGGCCAGAGTCTAATGGTCCCCATGGGACATTTCCAGAGATACTATCTTAAGTACACTGTCATGCTGATCAGAGTCAATGACCATGATCCTTGAAGTCAGCTTTAACCACTCATGTCAATGTTAAACTTAGTCTAGAGTGAGGTCAAATTCAGTCTTGTACTTGTTGGACATTGGTGATGGTCCAGAGGCTCTGATGTGATTGGCCAATGCATCATCCCAGACAGTGTTTCCAAAGAATCAAAATCTCCTGGTCTGACCATCTCAGTCACTGGGGCACACATGTTTGACCATGTACTTTGCTGTTAGCAATGTGCTTCCAAAAATGGATGCAAAATATCTGTCTGAATCAACATTGGTCAATTACATTTAATTTCCTGCACAGACATGTTTTATTAACATGTCTCTCTGTAGAAAACGGAATATATTTTATCACCTATCGAATCCAGACAGCATTTCTGGATATACGTACACTTTGTAGAGGTGGATCTTTGTTGCCATTTTAAATACTGGAGTGCTGGATATGTTTCAGCCATCATTTACTCTTGACCAGTGTCTGGGCTCTGTAGACCAACATTTCATTAAAAGGAGTTTATGAATTATTGCAGAAAATCAACAGAGTTTGTTACATTGGACACAAGGAAAGGATAAAAGACTCTAGCTCCTCAAGCTTCATCTGGCATTCTATAAGATCATGACTGATCTGTGATATAACTCTATCCACCTGTTTTTTGCTGAATGTCTGCTAATAACTTTTATTAAAAAATATTTGTCTTGGTTTTAAAGTTAATAAATGGCTCGCCGTCTGCAGCCATTCATGGAAGAGACTTTCAAGCACCTACACTCTCCTGCTTGTTCTTTCCTGCAGAGTTTTTTCAATTTATTGCTTGTTGTGGTAGAAGTATTATTTTCTAATCACTTCTTTCAGTAACATCATTTATTGCATGCTGAACCTTCCCATGTTCATATTAGTTGCTATATTTCCTTATTCAACATTAATCACTGTACATCAATCATAATTCATTTTTAAGTGCTTTGGGACATTCCATGGTCACAATTAGAATTGAAATTATCTTCTTTTTCCCCAAGCTCACATTCTGTTATATAATGACAGTTTTCAAAATTTGAAGCAAGTGGATACGTGATGAATGTGATCTCAGGTAAAATTGAACTGAGCAATTTTGGATGCAAAATTAATCACCCTAAAAGAGCTGTCAAATGCAGACCATTTCTTGTTGAGATCAAGTGACCCATATTTGATTATGAAAGGCTGGCAGGTTAAAGTGTATGTTTTTCTCTTTTTTTTCCACATTTGAAGGCTCCAATAATTGCCAAAGCACTTGGACTAAATCCACTTCCGAATGATCACCAGAAAAAAAACCTCAAAAGACCGAAATGTATTCAGAACAATTTGTAGATGGTTTGTCCAGCACTGATAAAAAGAATAAGGACAATAATCAATAATATATGATCAGAGGAAGGCAGAATAATAAAAAAAGCTAAAGACTGTGCTATTTAGCTTCTCATTGCAACTGAGAACTCCAGAGACATGTATTCAATGCTACTCCTTTACTTACACATTGTTTTAATTGCATATCTCTTATGCATGAAACATCTTTTGAGACCAAAAAGCCATCCAACATGTGTCAGTAAAAAGGTATCTGAAATATCTGAAAAATATTTCTCATATCTTCCCAATCTCAAAAGAATTGACATCTCAGAAACATTGCATGCTCTCACATTCTCTCCATTGCAGATTTAAAGCTGTGTAAATTTTGTTTTCTGCCCTTGCCAGATGATTGGATATCAATATAAATTCTTTAATTTACTTTGCAATATTTTATGAAGAAATAAGACCGCTATTTTTAAGAACTAATGCAGTGTCACTTTCTGACAGTTTAGTTACATTTAGAATGGCCATTTCTACCATACATATACACAGAAGACTTAAATAAAAGTGTAATGACAAGGGTTTATTACTGCAATGACAATTTCTTTCTGTAATGGTGACATGTAGGGATTTTACTACATAAAACACAGATCTGTGGCATTTCCTCACTTCCATGGCAGGTTCAAGGTCAGAACCCAGCTATTTTCAGCTCATCTTTCCCAATCCATGAAGTAAAATGACAAGGTAATGCTCGCTAGGGTTAGCTACATTATATGAACTGTTACATAAAACGAGTAAGTGGAAATCAATCCCAGCTGACAAGTTCTTCGAGATAATCAGAACTCACTCCATGCCGCTGTCATGTTCCCGATATCAAATACCAGATCAGCAATGTTATCTCTATTTATTAACAAACAACTCTTGAGTGCAACAGAATGATTCAGGATTTAATTAATCCTCTGCTTCTGTGGCAAAACAATGCATGAATTGGCAGACATTCTAAGCTCTCACAGGTCATTGAGCATTCTAGTTAATTACTCCACGAATAACCTACTTTTCCACCCTCTGGAAACAGTTTTATAATGGCAGTCTTGGTCTGACAAATGTGTCATCTACATAATTAGCTAGGAAGCAACACATAAAACATTAAGCACGCTTTGTGTCGTTAACTATCAAAACATTTCATTTGTTGTCAATAATTCATCACTGGTAGGCTCTGAAGGGGTTTTAAATATGTAAATAAGTCCAGATGCTAACAAGGTCACACATATCATTTGAAACAGTGAACAGGGAACCAGACTGAACAACTCAGAGTCTGACAATCCTATGTTAATCTCTTCTTCAACTGCAAAACGATGGCTGATGATCAATGCTTCTCCCCTATTGATTCTCAAATGAAGTTTGACAGAATTGATTGGCAGTTTATTTAGGAAACATCACTACTTGCAAGTAAAAGAAATTGCTGACTAGAATGCAAGCAATTATCTCCCTGTGAGGTGCCAAATATTATCAATCTACTCTGACTCAATGTCATTTAAGAGGAACACTAGGATCTAGAGCAGGAGAATCAGAACAAAACTAAAGCTCCTAACTCTGTCATAAATAGGTTCACAACCCACGCTGGTTAAATTACCACCACAATTCGAAAGAATGTTTTGCTTCCCTTCATAAAATGGAAATTGGTTACAAATGTAATTTTCCACTATATTTGGGGTTTTAGATGTAGTATGGTATATAAAAGGTTCAGCAATCCTATTAAGGAGACTGTAAAAATTCTAATAATAATTTAGAGTGTACAATTTGGTCACAAAGTGATGAACAAATTGAATCAAATTCTTTCAGTTATAAATTCACACTTTGAAATCAGTCCATTGTCTGTACTTCTCCAGTTCTTGCTTGCTGCTAGTTAAAATTGGAGGGAATATAATCCGTAAGTGGAAGGAAAGCCATATATTCCTGACCTAGTCATTAACTTGTACAGCACAGAAATGGGCCCTTCAGCCCAATCATGATACCTATCTGCATTAATCCTATTTACCCACATTAGGTCTGTGTTCCTCTACTTCTTTCCTATCCAAGTACCTGTCCAAATACTGCCCCTATCACCTCCTCTGGCACCTCATTCCAGATAACTACCTCCATCTGTGTGAACACTTTGCCTGTCAGATCTCTTATAAATTTCTCCCCTCTCACCCTAAACCTCTTCCCTCTAGTTTCAGACTCTCCCACCTTTGGAAAAAGACTATCTATCCTGTCTTAGCCCCTCATAATTTTATAAAACTCTGTAAATTCACCCTTTAGCCTCTTATGTTTCAGTGAGAATAAAACCAGCCAATCCTTATAAGTAAAGCCCTCCATTCCAGGCTACATCCCAGTGTGTCTCTTCTGAACACTTTCTGATGCTACCACTTACTTCCTGTAGTGTGTAAATTCAAAATTTCCAAGTTTTCATCACTAAAATGCTATCAGAAAAGCCCAGTCTCAGCAGAGGCAACAAGCTTTGTTTTAATGAGGAGAAGTTTTGTAGAGGTTTTGCCAGAACATGCCCTCTTCTCATTACTACCATCAGGGAGGAGGTACAGGAGCCTGAAGATCCACACTCAATGATTCAGAAACAGCTTCTTCCCCTCTGCCATCAAATTTCTAAATGATCCACGAACCCATAAACACTACCTCATTCCTTTTCTTGCACTATTTACCTATTTTGTAATTTATGGTAATTTTAAATCCTTGCACTGTACTGCTGCTGCAAAACAACATATTTCACGTCATAAGACAGTGATAATAAATACGATACTGAGATCTTTTGGAAAGTTAGCTAACAAAATGACTCAAAATAGGAAATTGAAATTAGAACAGAGAAACTTGGGAAAGGCAAACATGGAATGCATGATAAATAGTTGGATACAAAGGAGTGGAATAATTGATATTGGAGTGTGCAGGTAGATAAGGTAGGGTTAAAAGGACAAAGGGAAGACTTATCTTGAGCAGCCAATACATAGCTTACATGAAGAGGGAGGTCATTCCAAAATGGTATAAACCTCAAGTGAGCCCACCACTGGAATACTGTGTACAGTTGTGATCACTACACCACCCATGGCAGACATTAACAATTTGGGGGCATAAACTTACTAGTTTAAGAATTAGAGAGCAGATGGGGAAATAGAGTGGTGGGGCTCTAGAAATCACCGCCTGTAAAGATGGTAGAGTCAATAACCTCATTACATTTAAAAAGCACTTTGATGAGATCTTGAAGAGCTGTAACCCGCAAGGCAAATGGTCAACACCAAGTGGGAATAATCTAAATTTCCCATTGTAAACACAATGGGTTAACGACCTCATTACTGCCCTTATGAATTTCTATAATCATGTGCCATCTTTACTTAGAAACATTTGCTGAACTTATTTTGATTGCAATATTTTTACACTTGGATTGTTGTATAGTTTTTAAAAATATCATAAGAAGCATATAGGTTAGTTCAGGACCATAAAAATTAATTCAATAATGATTCAGCAATGATTCAGTATAGAGTGCAAAATACAGGCTTTGAATCAGAATCAGATTTATTATCACTGACTTATATGACATGAAACATCAGTGATAATAAATCTGATAAATCCTTAAAAGAAGGCATCCAAGCAGTGCGATGGTGGTGGTGGTGGTGGTTGTGTAAACATGCACCCTACACCTTCCCTACACACCTTTCCATATTACCCAACCACCAGGCAAAAGTCAACCCTTGCATTTTTCAG
>JARFYF010000001.1:22736430-22748679 GCA_030265395.1 Rhina ancylostomus
CCTCTCCAGTGAGAAAAGCCCTAGCACCTTAAGCCTCTCCTCATATTCCATACACTCTAATCCAGGCAGCATCCTGGCAAATCTCCTCTGCACCCTCGCCAGTGCCTCCACATCCTTCCTATAATGCGGTGACCAGAACTGAAAGTAAAACTATTAGTACTCTATTTATCAAGGAAAAGAATCTTTCTCAACTTCCTTTTCCCAATTTCACAAAGTTTTGCTGATGTTAAAAGAAAGAAGTAACAAACCAGGCATGCTACACAGCAAAGTGCAGCCCAGTATGCAAGTTGCAAGCATGACGTATGGAACTTGGTCAGGAATTTTGCTGAATTCATTTGATAAATGTATACACTATTTACGTGAACTGTTGTACCCGTTTGCATTCCTCTTTCATCAATGCATCACGACCCACCATTATCTGTTTGCTTCTCTCTTTTGATGCACATATTGCAAAGGAACTTGAACAGAGATGTTTAGCTGTATTGCGTATTTCAGGTATGCTTTGAAGTCATCTTTCATCTAGCTTGAAAATAATTCTAACAATTGTTTATTGATGTGGAGGATGAGTAACAATTAATGATGAATGATTTACTGAAGCTGAAACAGATGTCTATTGGTATTAGCACAGTTGTGATCAATTGTAAGTTATGGAGACAAATCTCTAATATGCTGAGATACACAGAGTGATTGAAAGACCTGGAGGATGATTAAACCATTCAGGTAGAAATAATCGTGTTCTGTTTGTTTTATCAAACTGGGCTTCAGAAATGAAAGGAAAGATTATGCTTAAATATTAATCCACTTTATCCTCTATTTAATAAAGCAATAAACATAAAAGTAAATTAAAATGAATTTTTAGGTACCTTGGTGCCATCAAAAAGAGCACAGACACCAAGTCAATTAAATAAGGAAAACAAATGTAACTCAAAGGTGCAGAGGAAGGACTCAAAGCAACAGCCTATTTCTCTGTAACTTTAGATGGTTTTGGCCTAGGCTTTGCAGTCACAAACTACCCACACTTATGTCTGTGGATTTTGCTCATTCTCCCTGTGACTGCATGGGGTTTCCCTAGATGCTCTGATTTCCTCTGACAGGTCAGTTTGTTGATTAATTGGCCACAATTAATTGCCCTGAGTATACAGGTGAATGGTGGAATCTGTGGGCACTTGATATGAGTAATGGAAGAATAAAATGGGATTAATGTAAATTTAGTATAAATGGGTGGGCCAAAGGGTCTGTTTGCATTCTGTATGTCTCTATGACTCTGTATACATTTCATATAATCACTGTTTGCATTTTTAATGTCCCTGACAGTTGAGATCTCAAACTAATATTAAGATCACATTCCCACATGAACTATAACCTGACAGCTTGATCATTGTCCAATGACTTGAATCATTTTGAATCCCAGCCCTTCAGAGGGAGGAGAATTAGAACATTCCAGTGGGTGGCTGCCTGATGTTCAAAGGTTTTCTAACAAACAAGTAACCATGTTGGCTTTAAAACTAATAGCTCAACCAACTAATGGTTAACATGCCTCTGCAATAATAAGAAGAACTGTAACTTGAAAAATATCAGAAGCAACTTTCCTGAATTATAATAAGAATTTAACTCTGATGTTAGAATACCAAAGACAGATTTGAATTCATTATTTGAAATTATGGTAATGGCATGTAATAGACATATAAATAGACTCCTATTAAATTCTTGCTCACATATTTTCGTTAGAGTTGTTATTCTAAGTACTTTTTTTATTAAGCAACAGATTAGCAAAAACTTCAGATGCCAGAAATATGAATAAAAACCCAAAATGCAGGAAGTATTCAGCAGATCAGACAGCATCTGTAGCATGAGGAACAGAGTTAACATTTCATTTTGATGACCTATTTTTCTAGCACACACCTGAACCTAATGTTGGTGCCCCTGATTGAACAAGAGTGTGTATAGCCAAATAAGTCCAAGAAATTCAAAGAAATAAGGATCATGGAGGACAATCACTGTGAATTGAGTTCAGACAATTTGTGTTCTGTTATAACCATTTTCCTAGCTTCATTTCACTGCTTTTCCATGCTAACTATTGGTCATTAGGCTTGTATGTGAATGAGAAATAAATTCTTCGGCACCAAGGTCCCAAACAATATTTCAAATCCTGGAACTTCTGAGCTCAGTGTAGATAATGGTTGTAAATC
Organism: Rhina ancylostomus; assembly: GCA_030265395.1. NCBI lineage: Eukaryota > Metazoa > Chordata > Chondrichthyes > Rhinopristiformes > Rhinidae > Rhina > Rhina ancylostomus. Next base: position 22,738,620 of record JARFYF010000001.1, read on the forward strand.
ACATAAAGGATTAAATCTCATTTCATTAAAAATGGGCACTTCACAAATCCCAGATGCAGGGAATTTACTGAAGCATGTTGTCTGTTAAGAACAGCTGGAAGCACACTGTTTTGAAGCATTTGAAATAGAGTGCAACCTCCTTCCATTGACTGGAAGATTTCTACAGAGGTGAATTCATATCATTTAATTGAAGGGAAGCCCTCAAAAATCTTCACACAATTCTATGCAAAGGAAAAAGCTTCAGGCCCCATTCCTGGGTTATGCGTACAGTTATGGCTAATAGTAATATGTAAATGTGACATTAACAAAGATGTCTTCTGCTGAGTGTCTTTCTGATAACCAGCTATTCACCTGACCCATTAACTGATAATTGTCAAGCATTATGTTGAGGATCTAGTTCAGTAGGAGGTTGCACAATTGGACCCTGACTCTGAGCACTTGCATTTCCAATTAAGCAGCTAAAAATTTTGAAGCATGTATTGAAAGGTCCTCTTGGATATGCAAATCTGCAATCAAACAGTGAAGTACAGATTCCCTCAAAGGCAATTTAATGCTTACCATACACCCCAACAGCTTTCCATTTGAAATATTGTCAGGATCTTTAACAATATCCTGATTGTTATCAGGATGAAGAGAATGAAAACCCATCAGTGTGGTGTAACACATGGTATGTGGTGGGACTTATAGATAATTCTCTCTTTATATTTAATTCCATATTATAATGCTTCCTATAAAGATGTGTGGGCCAATCCAGGGTGATATAAAGGTTGCAGGATATAAACATTTATCCAGGAACCTCCAAAGAATAGCTGTTACCTATAAATCATTTAAAATGAGTATAGACTGCAATGATTTTTTTTTAAATTCCAGAACAGTTTCTTGCTTTAAATTCTGAAATTATAATTTCAATTAGATTTTTTAATTAGCAGCCTAAAGATAACAAGTATTTTCCCTGCATTGAAATCAATACTTGCAAGTCTAATTTCAGGACCTCACAAATACGCTTGGCATTAATAAAAGTTAGCTGAAGCAGAGGTGGATATTGGACATCTTTAAAGGAAGAGAACTATCTTCCAGAGCTTAATGTCTGCCAAGCGGAGACAGACAGAGCCTTACAATGGCACTTAAAAAAGTTGTTTCCCTGGAAACCACACTGACAAATGTTGAGAAGTGGAATGACCTTGAAAATTCCAAGTGCTGAAATAATTTGCAAATAATCAGCCTGCCACATACAATAGAAGACATGAGAATTCAGGCCATGCTTCCAGCTTTACCTGAACCTTACCCAATTTAACTGATTAAACTACATGACCTTGCACTGCTAAAATGAATGCAGAGGAACAATTTTCAAAAATTCTTCCATGGTTTGAGGACAAAGGTGTTCTTGTGCTCAGTCTTAGTTGAAGAAAAAGTGTTGCTGTAACATCCTCCAAAAGTGTTTCAGAAAAATCACGGCCGCTTCAAGCAAAATTTGACCGACCTCAGAGAAAAATACTGCTCAACAGAAGATGCAGAGTAGCTTATTAAACTCAGCATGGTTGAAGATCAAAGCCAGCCGGATTATTAATATATTTGGAGTAATGGTGAAGTAGAAATACTTCAAATTAAGATCTGACAGACACTTGTTTAAGACTTAAGTTTCTAAGAAAGCATTTACAGGAAGATGCTGTGAGGCTGCTTCCTCTGGTGAAAGAGTCTGGAAGTAGGAAGCATAATGTCAACATAAGAGCCAACTAATTAGGACTGAGATGAGAAGAATTTTTATTTCACTTAGTGTCATGAACCTTTGGAATTATCCAGCTCAGAGCGCTGTGAATATTTGGTTATTGAATATTTTTAAGGTTGAGATCGATTTTCAACACTTGGGGCATCAAAGAATGTGAGAATTGATTTGAATGTAGGTATAGGCCCTAATCTGAATGTATTGTGGAATGACATAAGGGACTACACATATCCCTACTTTTTATATTCTTGCATCTGGATTACTCAGTGCCAGAGAATAGTAAAAGACAAGATCCTCTGGAAGCTCTTAGTTTGGCACTTGATGTTAAAATGTTAAGATTTTAACCCAACCCACCAAACATGTGTAGTTTAAGCAGCAATGCAGGTTTCAATCAGTCTGGCAACATTTGAGCTGGCAAGATATAACCTACCCATATGAGAAAATAATATTTTCTCCCTTTGATTGTCACTAAATAAACTTCATATGTCAATGAGTAAAGGAGGGGTGAATGAAATAGACTTGGTTAAGGTTAGAACAAAGGAAGCGGTGATTTGGATGGCATGAAGTTTAAATGAGTGGAACAGGGGGAAGCAGTGAGGAATTTGTTGGAATAATTAAGTCTAGAATTAATAGGCACTGATGACCTGAAAGGCACCATATAAATGCACGCCTTACTTTCCATTCATTGGGAAGAACTGTAGCAGACAAAAATTAATATGCACAGCTTAACCATTAAAATATAGTAAATAGAAACATACTTATTTAATGAATGGGACTGAACTGGCTTGGACAGGGGCTGAAGAAGAAATTACAGGCAGTTCTAACCAGCTCTAGTCTTCGAAGATGGATATTTTTTGTTGATTTGATCTTGCAATTCCTAGAGATGATCACCTCTGATCCTATAAAACTCTGGAATCATTTAAGAGAATTTAGATGCCACAGTAAGTTCGAATGGGGGGGGGGGTGAACGGACAGGTTTTTGTGGAGAGATGCATGAGATGAGCCGATTTGTTTCCTTCCTCACTGTGAACCAATGTGATTTAGGTGGGATTGTTCCTTTAAAAGAAATGTCATTTCAATGAACCACCATTCCACCAGTAGCAGTTTTCATTTATTGACACAGGAAAAGCTTTTGTTGCATCTCAGATGATTTATTGCAGAGGTGATTGTACAATGGCAATTTAGCATTGCTAGTAGAAAATGACATCATTTATCTGCAAGAATTGCAGAGAATAAATGATTACATGTACCAGAAGTCAAATCTTTGCATTAACTGGTACATGGGTTTGAGCAGAGTGGAGTCAATCCATTTCAGGTAAAATGAAACTTGGAATATTGCAGTGCAAACTTCACATTTATTACTGAGGTGCCTTCAAAGTATTAATTCAAATAGGAAATTGTAATATCTCCCTTGACCTTTGAAAGATCAAGGTCCTGAAACCTGCAAAATGCTCAAGAACTCTTCTGTTATCAACAACTTTAATAAATACTTATTTTTGTTACATTCCATCTCTCAGACAACAGGGTTAAGAGATATATGCAAAATTAAAATATTTCCTCTCTAATTTATGATAAAGGTCTATTTAAAATGTGGGAGAGATAGCCAAAAAAGCACTTAATTACACTTTATTGATATGTTCTCAACTTCAGAATGCTACCCTTTAATCAGTCTCCAATAACAAATGCACATGATAAGCATTTAAGTCACAAAGATAATGATAATGAGAATTTGAATCAAAGCAATATTGATGACAAGGTTAATGAGTGTTTATATTTCAAAACTAGTTGGAAGTAGTTTTCAATTTTGCATTCATTTGTAAACTACAAAGGATTGATTATAGAACAATAGAAGTTATATCTTGCTAATAAAGATGTTAGCTCAATATGGTTTGACATTACTATTCTTTCTATATTAAGTATTTTTACTCTTTCAGGAAGCCTCTCTAATTACATATTATTGAGTTTCAGGCTTCCTGAACTCAGTGATATTATTTTACATTAGGAGGTTTAGATAAGCTTGTATCTGAATTATGTGATCATTTTCTTGTTTGACTTTTCTCTGTGTTTTTTTATCTGACTTTAATTCTTAATTAGAAATGGTTAATGAGGGAGGTGAGAGTTGACCTGAAGTCATATGTAGGGATGATAAAACAGCGAGATGATTTCAGTCCAGGTGGAGGGTCTTGACGCGAAATGTCAACTGTCCTTTTTCCTTCATAGAAGCTGCCTGACCCATGAGTTCCTCCAGCATCTTGTGTGTTGCTCCAGATTCCAGCATCGGAAGTCTCATGTGTCTCAAAAAAAAGTCTTTGTTTTCAGTGATCTTAGCTACTTTGAAGTTATTTTGTACACCAGAGTTGAGCATATTCATATATACATATAAGCATTTATTTGCTGTTTCACTTTCAGCATTCAAAATTACAGTAATAGCATGATGTTTAAGCTTGTGTTATCTATGTGTAATGTTAGTTATTCCCAGCAGAGGGAGTATGGAGCCATTGTAAAAATAAAAGTTGGTGTAATTAGATAAGGACCAGTATCTGGTTCCACAGTACATCTATCTTGGCCAGAAGCTGGGAAATTCCAGTAAAATTTATGAATAAAATGATGCTTTAGTGATCTAATCCAAGTTTATTTGGAATGAACCCAATTCATTATCACAGGAATTGTTCTTTATTTAAGAATCATATAGAAAATGGGAGAAAATTGTACGAGTGGGGCAGGTAGATATCAAACAAGGAAAAGATTTAGAATAGTTAATACCTGTAAACTGTAAAAATATAAAACCACAAGATACTGCTCCTTTCCAGTCCAAATAAACTATGTTTGTCCTCAGTAAGCAAGCAGAATAAGCAAACACGATAAGTGATTTGAAAATGTTAGCGTTGCTTCAGGCTCAGATGAGAAAGATAAACTGAAACAGTTAAATCAAAAGTTGTGCTCAATGGCTAAAGAAACAGGAGATTGTTGCCCCTCTTTCAACCCTCTGAGAGTGATAAGGGATAATTCATTTAACAGTCTTGGGTTAATTTGAAAAGTAGTTTCTATAAGAACATAAAAAATAGGAGCCAGGTGTGGACCATTTGACCTCTGAAACCATTCAGTAGGATCATGGATTATCTGGACTTCAGATATCAACTTCATTGGAGCCTCAGCTCCATTTTCACACTTGTTTTCATAATACTTGACTCACCTAAGGACCAAAGGTCTGTCTATTTCAGCCTTGAATATAATTGAAGATCTGAGTCCAGATGAAAGGTCTCAAGCCAAACATCAACTGCCCATTTCCCTCCACAGATGCTGCCTGACCCGTTGAATTCCTCCAGCATTTTGTTTGTTGCTTCAGATTTCAGCATCAGCAGTCTCTTGTGTCTCCCGTGTAACCATTTATCTCAGGTTTTCATTTGCTATTTCTTAGCCAGTCTCTATGCTTGCTGAAATTTTACTCCCAACACCACAAGCTCTTCTAGTCTGTAGAAGGCCAACTTGTGAAAGAAGTTCAGCCAATCAAAGATTATCAGAAGAAACTATTACTGGGAACAGGATGGTAATTAAATAAAAAAAATGCAAGGTTATGGGGAAAGAGGTGGGAATGGACTGTGGATTGCTCTTGCAGATGAGAACAATTGTATAATTTTGAACAATGTTCTTACTGTACAAATAACCAAATAAATCATTTGATACAATGAGCTAGACATACTTGGGCAATTCTGTTAGCGCTGGTGTTAACTTTAAAAAGACAGACAAAGCTGTGATACTATCAATAGCAACAATTAGTCACCAATGAGAGGCATTAGGCAGAGTAGTTATGAAGAAGTTAAAAAGACAGTAGACACAAACCATTTACATTTAAAAGTGTGCTGCTTTGCAGGATTATGGAAAAAAAGTGAAGAAACCAGAAGAATAATTGATGCTAGGAATTCCCAGGATATCCCAAGCATGTATGTCTGACTAAAGAATAAGGTGTTGTAATTGAGGGAACAATCCCAGGCAACTTAATGAAAAGAACAAAAAGCAGTTGTGGAAGAAAAGCAAGAAAAGCAGTGAAAACCCACAAAAGGTGATAGAAAACTTCTGGATTGAGTAAGTATTTTTTCTGGTAAAGTCTCACTGACACAGGACAGGTGTTTCAGTCAATAATTAATACTTAGCATTTTGAATAATGAACAGGATCAAGTATTACTCTGTGTGGTCTAGGGCAGGATGCTTTGTGTGTGATTTTAAAAAAAACTACCGAGTCTTTGGGAAAATTGCCAGATACACAAGAACTGTACAGTGCAATTCCATTCAATTACAAATGGATTAAGTTTTGATGAGCCAAACATCCTCCTTCTGTGCCATATCAATGCTAAGCAATTGAATCGAACAGAAGACATTACTGTTTTATTCAGAGCCACAGTGAGTCTTAGGCATATCCCAAATTTTTCCCATACATTCCTGCTTTTTCCAGATTCTTTGGAGAAAAATGTCAATAGTCAAAGCAGAAGCCATGTTGATAATTAAGATTAGATTAGCTAGTTTAATGATATGAAGAATATAAAAAGATATTCCTCTCCTCCCCTTCATCTTGTCACTATCTCTTACCTGCATCAACCAATCACGACCTGTGTCCACCCCACCTCCCCTCTTTTATCACTGCTCTGTTGTTCCCTCCTATATATTGGGCTTCCCCTTTTCCCATCTTCAATCCTGAAGAAGGGTCCTGACCAGAAACGGTGACCATCTGTCTTTCTCCATGAATGCTACCTGGCCTGCTTAAGTCCTTCAGCATCTTGTTGTTTTTTCATTAGATTCCAGTATCTGCAGTCCTTTGTTTCTCATATAAAATCATTACTTCTTCATTAAGTTTGCAAGTGGCATTAATCCAAAATTGCTGAAACTGTCCAACCTTGAGCTATATGATAACCTATGATTGTATGCAAAGCCAAAGTTACACTTCTCACAGTTTGATGAAAGATCAATGGTCTCTCCAATGACACTGCTAGAATTACTGACTATATCTACTACCTTTGGCTTTTATTTCAACTTTACAGCATTTGCTGTGCTATATTTCTGTATAAAGTAACACTCTGGAGACCAACATAGACCCCTCTTTTCGAGTGATGCCGCCAGTTTAGGCCATGTTTAAGCCGTCTAGGGAAGCTTGGCTGTGTATAAAGCAGAGGGTTGTGGTGGAGGGAGTGCATTCAGATTTGAGGGCTGTGACTAGTGGTGTCCCGCAAGGATCAGTTCTGGGACCTCTGCTTTTCGTGATTTTTATTAATGACTTGGATGAGGGGGTGAAAGGATGGGTTGGCAAGTTTGCAAATGACACCAAGGTTGGTGGCGTTGTAGATAGTGTGGAGAATTGTTGAAGATTGCAGGGGGACATTGATAGGATGCAGAGCTGGGCTGAGAAGTGGCAGATGGAGTTCAATCTGGAGAAGTGTGAGGTGGTGCACTTTGGAAGGACAAACTCAAAGGCAGAGTACAAAGTTAATGGCAGGATTCTGGGTAGTGTGGAGGAGCAGAGGGATCTGGGGGTCCATATCCACTGATCACTGAAAGTTGCCTCACAGGTAGATAGGGTAGTTAAGAAAACTTATGGGATGTTAGCTTGCATAAGTCGAGGGATCGAGTTTAAGAGCTGCAAGGTAATGATGCAGCTCTATAAAACTCTGGTTAGACCACACTTAGAGTACTGTGTCCAGTTCTGGTTGTCTCATTATAGGAAGGATGTGGAAGCTTTAGAGAAGATGCAGAGGAGATTTACAACGATGCTGCCTGGTTGAGAGAGTATGCATTATGAGGAGAGACTAAGGGAGCTAGGGTTTTACTCTTTGGAGAGAAGGAGGATGAGAGGTGTACATGATAGAGGTGTACGAAATATTAAGAGGAATAAATAGAGTGAACAGCCAGCGCCCCTCTCCCAGGGCACCAGTGCTCAATACAAGAAGGCATGGCTTTAAAGTAATGGGTGGGATGTTCAAGGGAGATATCAGATGAAGGTTTTTTTACCCAGAGAGTGGTTTGGGCATGGAATGCACTGCCTGCGATGGCGGTAGAGGCAGGAGCATTGGTCAAATTCAAGAGATTACTAGATAGGCATATGGAGGAATTTGAAATAGAGGGATATGTGGGAGGAAGGGTTAGATAGTCTTAGGCAAGGAGTAAAGGTTGGCACAACATTGTGGGCCGAAGGGCCTGTATTGTTCTATGTTCTATGTTCTATGTTCTAATTGTTTCAGATCGATAACCTTACATCCTAATTGGTATGTTAGAAACCAAAGAATGTTTAAGTTGCAGGTAAATGTATTTTGGAAATGTACTGCTGAGTTAAAGTGAACGTAGCTCACATTCACATGCTTTATTGGTACCATTCTCCAGAAAATCCATTCTCTGCACTGCTTCCCCTCCTCATTAAGTTGAAGTATTTGGAGTTGAGAATGGATCTGGGGATTTCTGTAGTTCTTGCCCTCACCATTCCATTCTCTTGTGTTTCCTTTAATAGTCCCCCCTCATTTTCTGAAGCGACCTGTTAGCATTTATGCTCATGAGTCCATGGACATCGTGTTTGAGTGTGAAGTGATGGGGACACCAATGCCAACTGTAAAATGGATCAAGAATGGAGACATGGTGATCCCGAGCGACTATTTCAAGATTGTTGTGAGTAGATTATTGGATTGGATTGTGTCTTCCCACTTCTGCCATCCTCTTTTGTGAATGCAGCATTGCTCATCACGTAGAATTCCTTACACACAAGCTGACAGTGCTAACAATTTCTGCCCTTCCTTCCATTTATTCTGCCACATCCTCCACTGTTCACTGAAAGGGTTTCAGAGATCCAACCTGTTATTCACGTGTGAAGCACAGAATGTCTGAAAATCTCACATGCCTTTAATTTCCTGTCTAAACTCCTGATGCTTGTTACGAAGTGTCGGAACTGCTTGCGATATCTTAATTCCTGCAATGAAAAGCAAGCGTGTCATCCACAGAGAACACCTCAAGTGAACCTTTCGTGGTTAATAAAGTTGCAGCTTTTCCCTATGTTTTCTATGAAGAGAAAAAGTGGGAATCAGAGCAGAAATGATTATTGGTGCCAGCACATGTAGAAGAAATTCTGTTTAGGGAGAGCTCTGGACATATACCAGTCTAAAGCATATTAGTTTCAGATGGTTTGGGATGGTTGATATATTTCTCCTTTGAGTGTGCATGGCAATATAATGATTTCTTTACATATTCCATTGGTTGTTTTTATGGAGAACCACACCTGATACCCACATGTCTTTGTAGGAGGTAATTTTATGGATGATGCGAAAGTTGGTGGTGTTGTGGATAGCGAAGAGGGTTGTTTAAGGCAACAGCAGGATATAGATCAGGTGGAAAGTTGGGCAAAGTATTAGCAAGTGGAATTTAATCCTGACAGATGTGGGATGAAGCATATTGGGAAGTTAAGTAGGCATAAGATACATACAGTAAATGGAAGGGCAGTAAAGAATGTTGGTGAACAGAGTGACCTTGGGGGTTTAATCATTAGTTCCTTGAAAGTGGCAAAGCAGCTAGATAGGGTGGTGAAAAAGGCACCATGTTTGCCTTCATAGGTTGGGGCATAGAATATAAGAGCTGGGACGTTGTGTTGCAACTTTACAAAACATGGCATAGATAAGGTGAATGGTCAGTCTTTTTCCCAGGATAGTGAGTCTAAAACTAGAGTGAACAAATTGAAAGTGAGAAGGGAAAGATTTAAAGGGAGCCTTAGGAGCAACTTTTTCACACAGAGGGTGATGGGTATGTGGAATGAGCTGCCAGAGAAAATGGTAAAGGCAGGTACAATTACAATGTTTGAAGGGCATTTGGACAGGTACATGGATATTAAAGGTTTAGAGGGATATGGGACAAATGCTGGTAAATGGGACTAGCTCAGGTAGTCAACTAGGTTGGTATGGACAAGTTGAGCTGAAGGACTTTCTTCCATGTTATCCACTATGATTCTGTGGTTGGACCACACTTCGAATATTGTGTGCAGTTCTGGTCACTACACTATAGGACGGCTGTGATTGTGTTGGAGAGAGTGCAGCATATGTTCACCAGGATAATGCCTGGATTAGAGGACTTTATTGGATAGGCTGGGCTTACTTTCCCAGAGCAAAGGAGGCTAAAGGGTGATCTGAAAGCGGTATATAAAATTATAAGAGGGATAGGGTAGATGGTCAGAATCTGGTAGAGGTATCAGAAACAAGAGGGCATAGGTTTAAGGTGAGAGGAAGGAGTTTCAAAGGGTATCTGAGGGGAAAGTTTTTACATATAGAGGGGTTGATATCTGGGACTCACTGCCAGAGGAGGTGGTGGATTCAGATA
>JARFYF010000001.1:22874678-22887629 GCA_030265395.1 Rhina ancylostomus
TCCCTCAAGGTTGCCGTGCAGGTCAATAGGGTTGGTAAGAAGGAGTATGGTGTTTTGGCCTTCATTAGTCAGGGTATTGAGTTCAAGAGCCAAAAGGTAATGTTGCAGCTCTATAAAACTCTGTTTAGACCACATTTGGAGTATTGTGTTCAGTTCTGGTCACCACACTGCTTTAAAGAAGGATGTGGAAGCTTTAGAGGGTGCAGAGGAGATTTACCAGGATGCTGCCTGGATTGGAGAGCATGCCTTATGAGGATAGGTTGAGCAAGTTAGGGCCTTTCTCTTTTGAGAGACGGAGGATGAGAGGTGATTTGATCAAGGTGTACAAGATGATAAAAGGCATAGGTTCAGTGGACAGTCAGGGATTTTCCCAGGGCAAAAATGGCTAACATGATGGAGCATAATTTTAAGATGATTGGAGGAAGTTATTGGGGGGATGTCAGAGGTAAGTTTTTCACACAGAGAGTGGTGGGTGCATGGAACATACTACTGTTTCAGCAAATTTCTGAACCTTGTGGAAGAAATAGATAGTTGAAGCAATTTGGGAAAAGATTTCCAGAGAATAAGAGCTGATGATTATATCTCTAAAGATAGGATGAAAGTCAGAATGATAAAGAAATGGCCAGAGTCAAACTACAGAATAAAAGAGGGAATAGAAGAGGGAACATATAAATTTAGAATGAATGAAGGTCAAGCTGCGATTTCAGGATGAAGATTCATGGCTTTTTGATTTAAGAAAACAAAGATGCTATATTTGCTGTCTCACTTGTGGGCTGCCCCCAGAACACTCTATGCAAAAGATACATTTCACTGTGTGTTTTGATGTACATGTGACGAATAAAGATATCTTATCTTACATACTTTTTGACAGTATAATTAAGTATGCATTTTAATTAATAATATTTGAACTTCAGGGAAAACTAAACAAATTGGTCAATGACCAAGAGCCTTAGCAGAGTTTTGCAAAGCAAGATAGAATATGTAGAAAGTATCTTTTTGTGATGGACTCCATTAAATATCCATGTAAATCTCTACCTACTTAATTATAGAGTGTAGCTTCTTTCACCCAAAATATATTCTTGCTCAAGCAACACTGTTGGGACTATAATGAGACTGAACACTCTGGCAAACCAATCCTAGCCCACAGACATATGCTATCATTAATTCTCTGTTTGGCTTTGAGACTACTAGCAAAATGAGACAGCCATCACTATAAAGAGAAAAGGCTTTTTTTTTGCTGATCTGTATAGTCTCTCCAAAACTTCTATATTGATTTATTCTTATAGGAAATACAGCCAATTTTTTAAAAAAATGTCATTTGGCATGCTTCTTAATCACAACTGCAAAAGTCAACACTGTTTAACTATTTTGGAATTCTGCTGTTGTTTTGAACCTCCTTTCCTTAGATCCCCTTGGAAGTTAAAGCATATAATGAAAACTGGCTTTGTTAGATTGGATCACACCTTCCTTCTATATCCTTTTCAAGCCATTGAACTCAAGTGTAAAACTCATTGTACAATAAAATTTACAAGCCTGGAGGCTGTATGTTCTCCTTCGATTTCAGCAAATGTTACAGTTTTGCATGGTAGGAGGAAATACGAAAGATATATATGCTTGAGATTATTAGCTTTTACACATTGAGCAGATTAATTTGGTGAAAGGGAGGAACATCAAAGCTCTTTCTGTAACTAAAAAAATTACTCCCACATGATTGCTTGACTCACCTAATCCTGAGGCATGGAAACTGTATAATTAGGCTTGTAATAGCCTGTAGAAGTGGCTACATATGCCATGTTTTCTTAATTGTCCTTTAGTCTTCATCCTTAACCTGTCCTACTCTAAAGCCAAATGATCATTCTGGAATGTGGTTTCTGTGAGATTTGTAACCAGATGATACATTAACAACACACTTGTACAAGTGAAAAAAAATGCTTCCAAAGAAGTTTCAAGACCAAATGTGGATTTGCTCTCATCCAAAGAAAAATCACACTCACTTTAAGATAGCCAATTAGCTTGTATCAGTATTGGAAAGTTTTCCTGGGTTTTTTTTGACTTATACAATGAAGAGTTAATGATATAATTAACATCAGATCAGTTAGAGGATTATTATTTGTGAAACACTGTATTATATCATCCATTTCCCAAGTAGGTCTGTGGGGAAGCAAAATATTCTTCTAATGAACATATTTTTACTGATATTTTACTCATTTCAATGTTAATCACATTTTGTAGAATTTAGCTGATGAAGGCACAGAGGGATATGAATTAATGCAAGCAAGTGGGATTAATATAGATAGGTATGATGGGTTAGCCTGGATGAAGTAGGCCAAAGGGTCTGATTCTGTGCTGTACAACTCTGACTCTAACTTATGCAGTGAATTTAATCTAATTTTTTCCATTATTTTTTGTAAGGGTTGTGTTGTTGCAGGTATGACTTTGAATTGCCTATTGCCTGCCACTTTAATTCTCCATCTCACTCCCACTCTGACCCATCTATCTACACCTCCTGCACTGTTGTAATAATGCCCAACATTAGATTCAGAACAGAATCTTATCTTCCATCTGGACATGTGGCAGCCTTCCAATGAACATTAAATTCTACAACCTCAAAACACTCTCTTTTCTGTCTGTATCAGAAATGCCAATTTCTGTTGTAGGTCATCCATCCATGATCTTGGCTCAGGTTTCCCTTCTCAATTAGCATGGGCTGACTTGTTTGGCATGGCCTACAGCCCTACAATTCATACCTTTTCAAGCACATTTGTTTGTATTTTCACTCATTGTGCCTTTATCTCGTAGCTCCTGTTCTAATTGTTTTTCTCTTCCAAAATTCCCCTCATTAACCCATCAACTGAATGATCTCTAAAACATATCCCCATAGCAATCCTGGCCATACTTCACTAAAGATAGTTCCTGTGTCCTATCAACCCTTCACCTACCTTTTCTGCAAATAAAAACTAACCTGTTTTCTCTTGTTTCCCATTCTGATGGGGTTTCAACCTGAAATGTTAACCCAATTACTCTTTCTACAAACACTGCCTAATGTGTTGATTAATACCAACAGTTCCTGATTTTACTTCAGATTTCTAGCATCTTCATTTTTTTTGCATTTTATTTGTATAGTTACCTGTCCAAAATATCTTTACGTAAGAAAACCTCACACACTTGAAAAGCTAGTCTTGCATTAAAACAAAAATCATCAGGACATTTATAATTCCAATGCTTGAAATTAGGGAAGCACATGGACATTTGAACCTAATGAAGTTTATAAGACCTTGGCAGAGACTATCACATATTTGCTCCATCACCAATTTCACACAGCTTTGAAACTTCAATCAATATTTATTTAGCACCAGGCACCTTAGAATGTTCTAAGGTTTTGGAAGTATTACATATTGAAAGCTTCCCTTTTACAGTTCTGCAATTAAGACTTTAATACATATTGTCTGGGGCAATTCACACTGTCAGCCACTGGTATCATTTACAAAGTCTGGCCACTGCATATAGAATACCTCAGACATTTCCACAAATGTCATTCAACATGTCTCCACACTCTCTGACATGGAAAATTGCATGTGGCATACTATCACTTTTGTGATCCTTCTCCAGGTTTCCTGATTCTTCCTCCTGTTCCTTTATCTCCATAAGGGCTACAGGAAGCGAAAGAACTACTTCAGTTCATAAAACAGCAGAATGTGGCAATCAGGATTCATGAGATGAAACTAACACCATTGTTTTCCTGTACTGATGAATTATAACTTGTTCTTATGCTAATTCTCTTGAAAACCTGGTCCTGAATTTAAAAGAATTTTTCATCCAGAGCAATTTCAGGACATTCATAAATACAGCACTTGAAATTAGAACTGCAGCTTTTCTGATAAGACAGGATACATTTAGGTGGATGGATTGATAGGTAAAGATTGAAGAGATTTATATATCAAAATTACATGTGTCAATTACTTATGCTGAGATCCCAAAGCTTCTTTGTCCATTTTCCATTCACAGTATTTTACAGAAAAATTCACTTGGAACAAAATTGGCAGATGACATTGCAGTCTATCCATCTTGATGGCAGTTAGACATCTGTCAAAGATTGGAATCATTATTTTCATTAAGTGGCTAATTGATCTTCCAAGACAATGTTTGTAACAATCTCATACAGAACTGCTACAATTTTTAGGAAAAAGTATGTCTGGTCCTTTTGACAAGGGGTGTACAAATAAAAGAGAGTATAACACATAGCCTACAGAGACTGATAATTATTTAAAAGTAAAGGTAAGAAAAATTCATGGCTGATGACAAGTTGAGAAAAAAGTGGAGAGTAGTAATACAGTAGGAAGGTTCAGCAAGCAGTTTACTCCTATGTGAGGTAGCAAATGGTGTGATGAAATGCATGGCATAATGCAAACTTAGCGTAATGTTTGAACAGAGCATTTGATGAGGAGGTAATTAAGATAATATCTCTTTATTAGACACATGTACATCGAAACACACAGTGACATGCATCTTTTGAGTAGAATGCTATGGGGGTAGCTGGCGCCAACATAGCATGCCCACAACTTCCTAATCTGTGAGTGTTTGGAATGTGGGAGGAAACCCGAGCACCCGGAGGAAACCCATGCAGACACGGGGAGAATGTTCAAACTCCTTATAGGCAACGGCCAGAATTGAACCCCAGTAGCTGGCCCTGTAATAGCGTTATGCTAAGAGAGGAAACTTTGTTGCAGCATAGTTATGTTGTATACGGGCAGGCTCTTTGACAATGTTCAATTCACCTTAACCACATTTCTAATGTTTATTCACAACATCCAGGCATAGGAAATAGTTGCGACTCTCATCTGAATATTGTGATAATTAGAAGATGGAAGATTATAGTGTGTAGAATGAAAATGTCGGTAGGTGGAAAGATAAAGGGAATGCAGTGGAGTAAATATGCAGATTTGCACACTCTATGGATTATGTGTGTGTGGTTTTATTTGATGGAAGTGAACCCTTGTTGAAATGGGAGGTGCTCACAGTGAAGATAGTAAAGTAAATGAATAGGGAAAAAATATTTGATTGGGCAAAGGTGAAGAAAAAAATTGAAGAGGAGACTGAAATTGGTGAAGGTTGAAGAATAATCTTCCAGATTGAAAGAATAATGATTAAGTTGTACTGGAGTTGACAGTCAAGGGAAGAACATGCATTCTTACTGAAATACTTTATTACTTCCTATTGAAATCAATTGTAATTACCTTACATTTTCAGAAGACAGATGTTCCTCTTCCTGTTCCAGGGCATTGTTTGAAAGTAGTTAAAATATGAAAATTGGAAAATATTTCCTTTATGTTGAGGGTGATTAGAATGAAAAAAAAACCCTGCCACTAAACAAGATTGAAAGAGAGTATCAACACTTTTATAATAAATGTTTCAGTAAAAGACTCTGGGTGTCATTTTCATCTTCTTAGACAGTCCTTTAGTTTTGACTTTAGTTCTATGGTACCTGAGGTGACTGAGGAGGCCAAGTTTAGACCAACAGATTCTGCCATTGGTAAGGTCAGAGATTCTTGGTGAGATGGGTGGGTGGGTAGTTTCCAAGATGTTGTGCTCTCTTTGCCATTTATTTTGGGCTTCTGTCTGCTTCCATCAAATGGCCTTCTTAAATGTTCCTCTCCTATTGTGAACAATCATGAACTGGGGATTCCCTGGAGTGGGTTGGAATATTACATTTTCTTCAAGGATGCTTTGAGAAGGTTCTTAAATCTCTTTCTTTATCCACTCGTTCAAGATGGAGCTTGTTTTCTGGAGACTGGTGTTGGGCACATGAATAACATGGCCTGACCATCAGACCCACTTGAGTGTGATTAAGTTGTCAGTATAGGGTGTGTTGGCCTGGGTGAGGATACTGATGTTAGCTCAGTTCTTCTGCCAAGACACAAGACACTGGAAATGCTGGAATCTGGAAAAAACAGCAAATTGCTGAAGGCACTCAGCACATTGAGCATTTGTTGGGGGGGTGGGAAGGAATTGTTGGTATTCTAGGTTGAGACCCTGCATCAGGTCTGAGAATGAAGAGGAACGGTAATTTGTATAAAGAGGGAAGGGGAGGGGTGAGGCAAGGACCAGTTGGTGATAGGTGGACTGAGGAGGAGTAAGGAATGTTGAATTGGAGCTTAGCCTCTGTACAGGTGCATCGGCACGTGTTGCCTGCACATTCCACTTGGATGAATGAGGTTGGAGTAACCTTTGTTCTGTAGTGGAAGCAATGTAGTTTGAATAGTTTCTAAATTTTAAATTAGCACCATTATGGTCAGATGCTTGTTGGAGGTGGGATGCAATATTGTGATGAGGGAATTTGTGAATGTGTTAGCGTGATGATGCCTGGTCTGTACCAGGCTGTACCAGAGTTGGGTCCGTTGTGGACCCTTTAGCTCTGGTGCCATCATGAAGCTGGAAGATAAATTTCTGCAGTTGTTCCAATTTAAGAAGGATGTTCCACAAATTCTCTCAATTCTTGAAGTCAAAAAGGACCACATATACCGACTGGTGCTACTCTATGCTTTTATTTTGAAGTGTTTTCAGGAAGAAAACCACATTCATTATTCATCTAAATGGATGGAATCCACACTGTGATTCAGGGAGCAGCTCATCAGCCTATTAGGTGCAAAGAGTTAATGAAGACCATTGCACTGATACTTCCTGTCTAAATTTGTGACCAAGCTTTAGGATTTCAGCAGGATACCAACTCATCCCAAGATGTTGCTTATCAGTTGACATTTGGCATTTTTGTCTTCTTGTCAATAAGGAATAAAGGCAGAGGTACATTGGATAGTTTGCTGAGGATACAGCCTAGAGTAATTATCAAGGAAAGAGTCAAACTTGAGGAAATCTCTACCATGTTCTTTCGAAAGGATGTTGACTGACTATCAGCCTTGATGTGCTCTCCTCCATCTTGGTTTTCTTTGGGGTAGGCTTTTGGGTATTAGGGCTGAAGAGTCCACGCACATTATGTTTATCAGTAAAGACTCCTGCACTTTCAACTCACTCTCAAATAACAGAACGACCAGAACCTCAATGAATACTGAAACAGGCTAATAGTCAACTCTTATGATCCTATTTTTATGTGTAATAAAAATTTAAAAAAAGAGTATTTATTTATACTGACATTACATTGAAGCAGTGACTTGAAAGACAGAATGGGAGAAATGCTTTAAAAGGGGAAATAGGGAATAGAATTGGTTTTAGGTGTAACTATCTGGTGAGAAGCATCAGTACAGCATTGAGATGCCAAATGGAAAGCTGTAACATTCCACAATTTGATGCTGATTCTGAAATGACAAAGAATCTTGAGACTAATCCAAATTTAATAGTGCGTAAGTTAAAGCATTAAAAATGCAACTAATGATCCTGAATTTCTAGGAAATATGAAGAATAGTAAACTTTATATTTCAAGAGAGCAAAGTTAGCTCTGTAGAATATTTGGCTATAAAAATGCTTGGACAGTTCCAGTATAAATGTTGCCATATTTATGGCACCATCAGGATTGCAGGAATTCTAGGAAAATACTTGCAATGCCCATCACCTTTTACTGCCTCTGCCATGACAATCCCCATTTCGCTTTTCACACAGCATAAAGGTCTCTGGATGGTAATAGGGACCAAATGTTGTGGTTTACTTTATTCCCCTTAATTTCAGGACTACTGAAAACAAACACAATGACAATAATATCCATCTTGAGAGAAACCAGTTTTCACATCTGGAATATCCCTAGTCTGCTTATACATTGGATAGATTTTATAGAATTATCAAAATTTATAAGATCGTAAGGAATTACTTGATTCATCATATCCGTGGTAGAGGAAGAAAAGCTGCACATTCACATTCCACTTTTTTGTTTCTGGTCATGAAGATGTTGTCACTTCAAATGATCATCTGAGTACATTCTATATACATTGTGCAGCAATACCTCAAGGAAGAGTGTTGCTATATTACTTGGCTGTGCAACAGTAGACAGCTGTATCATCAGAGACAGGTTGAAATTTAAGAATCAACCAAGATGTTGGGATCCTAGGGTGCATTGAGAGAGTCAAGGCTCTGTGAAGTGTACAAACTGAATGAATGAGAAAGAGAGTAAAATGTATCAGATCCACTGTGTTTTTTGACAGTCCAGATTTGACATATTCACATATTGCCATAAAATGTTCCTTATGCAATGGTCCTTTCCCAGAAGCTCTCAGAGATGCTAACATGCAGAATTGCCTGTTTGTACATGTTACTTCATGTGAATATGAGGTTAGCTTGGTTCAACAATGAAGAGGAGGTACTACAGAATTCCAAATGATTCTTTTTCACTTTTCCTAACTGACGTATCTTATTTAGAATATATAATTAAATTGAAATTGGCTTCTCACTTGAAACCCTATTGAAGTAATCCATTGTAACCACAGAAATTTTGTTTCACCACTTGGGACATAATTCGTGACTGAAAAGGGAAGTCAAAGACAGCCACAAATTCATTGCAATCAGGAACGATGACTTGGCCGGTAACTAGACGTTATGCCTTGAGAAACAAAGGACTGCAGATGCTGGAATCTAGATGAAAAACACGAAGATGCTGAAGGAAGTCATGCCTCGTTGGGTTGTTAGCAGGCTGATTTCTGGGTTGGTCATAAGTATGTATGGGGTTCAGCTTATTCCATGGAGAGGGAATGAGAAAGGGAAAGGTATGGTAATGTCAGTTGTTACATTAACATTAATCTCTCAGCCTCAAGTAAAGGTATTAAAAATTTCCATTTTTTTGTTTGGTACTAAAAACCCATGTGCAGTTGGCAATAATACAATTGCCAGCCTATTGTGAACATTGATAGACAGGGTGAGACATCAACTTAGATTTAAGACTCCCTTCTACCACTGCTTGTTGAGGAGTGCGAAGAAAGATGAGCAAATATTATTGAGCAAATAGTAAGCATCTTCCATTTCCCAGCATCATAACCATCACCAATTCTGATGGCTGATTATTGGGACTTTGATTTTGTTCTGTGAATAGAATGCCAATGATTGTCCTTCAGATCTTGCTTGAGGGATGCTGGAACAATATTTTTTAGGGCTTGATGGTCTGTTGAGCTTATCATTTTGTTCAAATTAACTTTTTTGTTTTTGAAACTGTGGGGGTGATTAGATGCAGATGTAATAATATTGAATATCCCTTTAGGCAGTAGAACATGTGGTTGAAAGGAAGGGCAAGATATCCCTGGCACCTACTGAAGGCCATACTAAGAGCATCTTGTTTAATGGAAAGTGGAAAGTTACTGATTGACTTTAGGCTGTGTTGCCATCCTTGGACCCAAATTTATTTTAATGCAAAATAAAGATATTTATTTCAACTAAAGAAAAGCAAAACAATCAAATCATTGATTTACAGTGAGATGGTATTTTAAATTCACATTTCTAAGATATGTATTTTAATTAATGATTTTATTTACTTGCAAGTACATTTATTTACTTTAACACACCTGCAAAGAAATGCATCTGTGTTTTTCACAAGGCTATATAAATCCATCATCGCCACTGTAATGAATGATTTGCTACTCATATTATTGGGCTACAAATAATTAGTCAGTGGTTAACTCTGAGACTTTCTCTCTGTACTACCTGCAGAGAAATTCATCCCAAGTTCCCAACAAAACAACTAATTCTCCCCTGAAGAATCTTCATTTGTCCCCAGCATCTGTTGCAATCAATAATAAAGGCAACATGTTTTGTAGTCTAAGTCATTGAAATACACCTGCTCCAAAATATTACACAAAAAAATCAGGAAAGATCTCGTTTGAGATCATGTCAAAAGTGTTTAATGCAAGATGTCTAACTAGACTAAAGCTAAAATAGAAATAATTTCAGTGAATTAAAAATATTTTTCATTTCTTCCCTGTGCTTTTGTGCTTTTATGAGACATTTTGAATACACATTAACTTGGATATCAATGTTTTTCTTTCTACATTTTTGGTAAAAAATTGGAATTCTCAGCAGTCATTTCTACTCATTTTTTCTCTTTTAGAGGGAGGTTAACTATTTCAACTAAAGCATTACATTTTACAAATTGTGTAATGAATTTCATGAGAAACTACTACAAGAAATATATTGAAAACATATCAATTAAGAGGAATTGATTACGTTGAGTCTTCAGAGCCAGATTTCTTCCTCGCACTGGTTTGTCCATTAATTAGCCCACTGAGTTATTAAATCATTGATATTTAGATTTAATTTAGGTTTTACTTCATTGTAAATATAATAATTAGCTAAATACTAGAATTCCAGACTCCCTTGCTCACCTGAATATGTAAAGGTTGTGAGCCCCACAGAAGATCCCAGTTTGAATCTCTGCTTGCTCCTTTGTGCCCAATGGCTTGGGAAAGGAAGGGCAGCTGAAACTAACCT
Organism: Rhina ancylostomus; assembly: GCA_030265395.1. Taxonomy (NCBI): domain Eukaryota; kingdom Metazoa; phylum Chordata; class Chondrichthyes; order Rhinopristiformes; family Rhinidae; genus Rhina; species Rhina ancylostomus. Next base: position 22,885,092 of record JARFYF010000001.1, read on the forward strand.
GCAAAAGCACACACATATTTTGAGCAAGATGGAACGGAGCCTAAAGCAGGCAAACAACACTTTACTAATAGACAAATATGAACAAGATCATTTGGATAATGGAACAAAAAGCTACAGCCAACAAGCCAGGCACAGAACCACCAAACAGTAAAAGAGAGGCAAGATATTCAGATAAAAATTGGAAATGTAAAAGTATCACATTTCTGATGCCAAACAAATTGGCTAGGGGTCCAGTACCAGCATTGTTGGTGCAGATGGAATTAATGGTGTAAAATGTAATTCTGTTCAGCAGATTGCCAGATGGATATATAAATATTCAAATATATTTCAGCATAATGACTGCCAGTTTAATGTAAAATTACCCTGAGGATATCAGTGTACACTTGGCAGGTTAAAATGGACAGTGGGCTCAATATGAGGGGAGAGGTAAAGGAAAAGGCAAGAAAGGGATTTGTAAAGCTATTAGAATATGAATTTGTTTTCATGAAATCATAGAAACTATAAAATTGTGCAGGAATTCAGCCTAGTGTGCCTGTGCCTGCTTTTTGAAAGAGCTATTCAATTAGTTTTCACTTCAATATGAGCAGAATAATTAGGAGCAGGAATGGGTCACCTGGACCATTTAGGCTTCTGCATAATTCAATATGATCATATTTGATCTTATTGTAACTTCAACTTCATATACCTGTTGATCCCTGGAAAGCTTCTACTTTGCTTATCAAGAATTTATCTAATGCTGCCTTAAAAAATATGGAAAGATTCTGCTTCCACGGCACTTTGAGGAAGGTATCTCCAAAGACTCATGACCCCTTGAGAGAAAGAGTTCTGCACGTGCATTACTAACACCCTGCTCGATTTGTCCCATGCATTCAGACTTTTCGGTTTGTGTTATCCATTAAAAAAAACTTCATCGCCTTATTTTTCTTACTTCAGTGAATCAATTCAGAACTTTTTGCATCAATAGTCATCTGTAACATGAGCATCTATCTCACCAGCCAACCTATATTATTTATTTAATGATTCGTAGGGAATGTCCTTGAAAAGATAGAGGGGAGCATCTTTGTCAACCACTGCAGTCCAAATGGTGAAGGTATTCACAGTCCTGTTGCTGGGTAATTTTGATGCAGGGAAGATGAAGGGATGGCAATATGGTGAGATGGTGAAAGACTTGGAGGGAAAATTTCAGGTGGTGGTGTTCCCATGTGCTTCTAAGAACAAGTTGCTGTTTGTTGAGATTCTATTGTGAGAAGTCTTCAAGTGCATCTTATAAATGGTGTACATTAGAGACACACTGCACCAGCAGTGAAGGAAACAAGTTTTTATTTGGAGGATTGGATGAAAATCAACACTGCCATTGATGTTGCTGACCTTCTTAAATGTAATTGGCACTGTACTTATCCAGCCAAATAACCAGTTGGTTTAAAGGGGATGTAATGTCCAAGTACTTCTGTAGCTGTCCCATTTTAGTTTCCAACCAATGGTGTCACGCCAACAGACAGAACAGACTGCTTCATTAGCTAAGGATGTGCATATGAAAATGAGCATCATGTATTATTCATAAAACATTTCTGCCCTTACTATGGAAGGATGAAAATAGCAGCTGTGATGGTTGGCCTAAGACACTTCCTGAGGAATGCCTGCACCAATTTTCTGAGACCGAGATGACTGACTTTGAATAAGTACCACTTCATTCTTTTGTGTAGGTGTCACTCATTGCTTTCAATTTCAGTGGTGCCGCACCTGGTCAATTGCTGCCTTGATGTGAAATTCAGTTGTTCTATCTCAGCTCTGGAAGTTAGCTCTTTGTTCATCTTTGGATGTGAGGATGTTTAAATGTGGACCAAGTGGAGCCTTAATTGGTAAGCAGATTAGTGATAGGTTTTGACAACATCTCTGACACTCAGTTGATGATGGAGCATAGGCTGAAGGGACTGCTTGGATTTTTACTGCTGTTTGTGCAGAGAGGACATTTTCAAGTTTATATTATAGATTCCAATGTAAGGGTACTGTTACATGCCAGCAATAAAAAAAAACACACCGAGACATGGATAAGTCTACTTATTAGACTTTATTAACTACTTTATTAATAACTACTTATGATAATAAGAAAAATAAAAGTAAAAATGTTAGAATGTTAGAAGTAAAACGTTAAACCTTGAACATTAACCCCAAAAACTAAATAAACTTGTCATGCGTGTGTGGCAAATTCCCAAACTCCACTTCCAGGTATGGTTCTTAAAGTTCAGTTCAGCAAGCCATAAAGTGAAACATGAGTAAAGGCTTCTTCAACAACCACCGCTGTCTGGAGATAAACCATAGATATAGAGAGAAAATAGAGAGTATCGTGGCCGTCCACGCCAACTACCTGTTTTCTTCTACAGGTCATCAACCAAGTGAAATCCACTTCTTCATTTCGACGTGTCTGCCACACCCTAGAGCATCTGTTACCTGGCCGTCCACCCCAACTACCTGTTTTCCTCCACAGGTTACCGACAAAGTGAACTCCACCAGATTACTCTCAACAATCCATACGTGGAT
>JARFYF010000001.1:22975521-22986446 GCA_030265395.1 Rhina ancylostomus
AGAAGAGAAATAATTGGGATAACAAGATAAAAGCTAGTTTTGTAAAAATTGTTTTGACAGTTGATCATTGTTAAGGTATGATGAACATTGGAGGATGTTTGGTCAGATCTGGGCAATAACTGTGCTTTGTGGGCATTCAGTTAAAGTACCTGGATGCTCATATTCTCATGAGGATGTTTCTAATTTCACCAACATTAAGTTGTGTAAAGGTAACTGAAGCAAGCACTTTTGTAATGTTTCTCATTTATGTAGGTGACCTCCTCGAAGCATACCATGAAACAAAAAAATTATCTGACTGCAAGTAGTTATGCTGTACCATTTCTTCAAAGTATTGGAGTCTAATTGCATTATTTTTCAAAATGATGTGCAGTAAAAATGACTTCTCACCAGCAGGAGATGCAAGTTCACACTCAGTCCATTCATCAATGCAGTTTCTTCTTTTTTAGCACCTATGAAATGGAAAGCTATTAGTACACTTGACTGAGTTAAACCAGTCCTTTGTTTTTTTGCTTTCGTGTCATGTTGCACCCTGCCTGTTTGCATCTGGTATGTTCTGCTTGAATATATTTAACATTGCTTGTACATTCAAGACATCAAATGCTGAGCACAACATAGTTGTTTTTTCTGGCAAACATCAGTGGCTTGGAAAGTTATCTGTTGAATATAAGCTAGTTTATGGAATCCACCGACATATTTTAATTAGAAAAGGTGGCAGGAATTGAAACTGGCCCCACCATTCAGTACTTGGTGATTCAACAAAACTGCTCGGTAATTGTACCACAAAGCACCACAAATTATTAGTCAGCTTTTCTTGCTGTAGCTAACTTATAGAACTGTATAGTGCAGAAGGAGGCCATTTGGCGAATTATATGAGTGCCAGCCTTTTGAAGAGTTGTCCAATTGGTCCACTGCTCTGCTCTTTTCCTATAGCCTTCCAGATTTTTCCTTTTCATTTAAATGTCCAATTCTCTTTCAAAATTTACTTTTGCATCTGTTGCTTTTCAGTCAGTGATGTTATAATTGATCCACTGCATATAAAAGGAAAATCCTCCTCATTTATTCCCAATAAAGTTTTTTACCTAATTATCTTGTGTTCTCCAGGCACCAACCATCCATGCTCTTGTTTCTTCCCATCAGTTCAATCAAAATATCTCATTTTTTGTGCCTCTCTATTAAATCTCTATTTATGGTATTGGAAGAATGAGGCTGTTTTAATAATATTGATGCAATCATTAACATAAATAAAACCACTAAGCCTTGAGATATATGAAACCAATTTTACCAAGTACTGAAATGGGACATTTTTGGAGCATTAAACACACAATTTGCAACCCTAATGCTGCTAACATTTCTTATAAATAAAGCTAAAATAGGACAAACAACATAATGAAAATCTGGGCATTCAACTCCGATAATACATCCTTCAATTTAAAATTTCCATTTTCTACGTGAAATAAATAATAAAAGGTTAAAAGAAACTAATTAAGACTTGCAAGCTGTTATGTAGCAGAGAGTGAACATTGCATTGACCAATTCAGACACTGGACAAAACTTACTCAAACAAACTAAACAAAATCTTGAAAATCTCAGATAGTGAAATGTGATTTCAGGACCTCAATTCCTTTCCATCTCATGCCATTGATTTTACCAGTGGAATAAAAAATATCCTTTCAAAATTGATTTATTCATAATTTCTAGATAATATAGATTTCTATCAACAATGGACTACACATCAGGCTCCACATTTGTATTTGTCCTGCAGAATAGCATAGCTGTTGTCATCTCCCGTGTACCAAAATCTGTTCTTAACCCACATATTATATGTTGTAAGAACACTAACATCTTGCTTATTGACAGCCCAAGTTAATTCCCTGAGGGTACATTGAGGGGGATAAGAAGATTTTTTTATAAAATCACACCACAAACTGCCCCTGGTTAGAGATCAACTGATGAAAAGCCTTGGCTGAGACTTCATGAAAAGTTAAGCCTTTCTAACATTGTGTGCTTTACCTACANNNATATACCAAAGCAGAATTATCAGTGTCAGAGTTCTGTTGCCATCAAGTTTCATCCTTCTACATTTGTGGATGCGGGTACACAATGTAAAATCAAATAATTGATTTTACAACACTACCTACAACTTGCTTTTATATAGTGACCTTCACATAATAACAAACTATTAAGGATTACACAGGATTGTTGGAAATGAATAGGAAGCATAACTTTGATTAAAGAAATAGATTTTCCAGACAAAAATTATTGCAGTTAAGGTGGCTGTGATACACTGCTTCTTCAAAGTATTGAAACGAGTGATCGATGTATTGTGCTAGAGAAGGTTAGGGACGAAATTCCAAAGCTGAGGGTCAAGGCATCTGAACACAGAGAAAATTAGTGTAATGATTAAAATTGGTGATACACATAAAATGTATCTCCACGTGTATTGGAGAAGAGCAAAGATTTCAAAAAACTCTAAGGCTTTGGAAAGTCATGGAAGGGATGATACAATGCAGGGATGGGCAACATGGTTTCATATTTCATTATGATATAAAAGGAAGGCATTTCAATCTGTTAAGTTTGCCTTCTCGTAGAGCAATCTTATGTCACAACTATTCTTCCCCGTAATCTGTTCACTCTACATTCTCATCTACTCCTCTTTGATTCTATTATTTATCAACACATGAGGGCCAAATAGTCTCCCACACTGCATATCTTGAGGATGAGGGATCACTATAAAAGTATGTCCAAACATAGAGAGCAACAGAGGTCAGGTTTGAGTAAAAGTCACTGGAGCTGTGAGACACCAGCTCTGATAGCTGTGCTGCCCCTGGACCTAAACTGAAGTACATTTGGAGTATTGTGTGCAGTTTTGGTAGCCACACTAAAGGAAGGATGTGGAGGCTTTGGTGCCAGGATGCTGTCAGGATTGGAAGTGTATTTGCTATAAGGAGAGGTTGGATAAACTTGGACTGTTTTCTCTGGGGCATCAGTAGCTAATAGACAGCCCAATAGAAGCATATAAAATGATGAGGCACAGATAGCATAGATAGTCAGAGGGTGCAAATGTCAAATTATAGAAGGGATAGTTTTAAAGTGAGAGGGGGAAAGTTTAAAGGAGATTTGAGAGGCAAGTTTTTCTTTTACACAGAGAGTAGTAGGTACCTGGAACACCCTGCCATGGGAGGTAGTAGACGCAGATATAATAGTGATGTTTAAGAAACATTTAAACAAAGGCATTAACAGACAGGGAACAGAAGGATGAGGACCACATGCACGCAGGTGGGATGAATTTAATTTGGCATCATGGTTAGCTGGTGGGTCTGTTCCTATACTGTACCAATATGTGTTCTATGTACCAGTTGCTGCAGATGATAACTTTGTAAACTAGTTGCCAATACAGATTAGAGATAATGAGTAAATAGAACTTGTTGCAAGTTAAGGTAAGGGGGAGCATAGGATTGAATGAGTCCAACTTCATTCCAAACACAAAGTAGGCCATCAACTGGGAGTGCATTAAAATTAATGAGGGAGACATTTGTCACCCCATAAGAGACCAGAATTAGAGAAGTTCTGAGATCTCAAAGGGTTGTTAAGACTTTAGGAGATTATTGGAGGCAGAGAAATTCAGGCATACAACCAAAAACAATTGGTTCAATTGAATGAACATTTGCTGATTGCAGAAAGCTAGGTGGCAGTATGGGCTGTGACATACTTTGTGAATGGACAAAGATATGGCAGATGGAATATAATATTAAAAAAATGTGATGTCACCCATTTTGTTCGAAAAAATAGAAAGCCAAAGTATTTTTAACATTAGGGGAGATGGCAATGTTTTAGTGCTCAAGTGACTTGGATAGCATTGTATGCAAATCATTGACAATATGCAGGTTCAGCAAGCAATTGTGAAAGCAAATGTTATATTCATCTTTATTGCAAGATGTTTTGAATAAAAGGTAAAAATATCTTGCTGCAATTAATTAGGCCACTGGTGAGACCACATCTGGAACATTAAGTACAGGTCTGGTCTCCCTACTTCCCTGTCTAAGGATATATTTGCAATTAAGGGAATACAGCAAAGGTTCACTAGATTAACTCTTGGAATACTGGGTTCTATGAGGAGAGATTAAGCAGATCATGCCACTCCCTTGAATTTAGAATGAGAGATGATCCCATTGAAATGTACAATATTCATAACTGCTTCACAAAGTGATCCAGAATTTATGTTTTTTCTTTTTGTATGCATTGAACTAGAGGTCACCATTGTAGTTTAAGGGATCAGCCATTCAGGATGGAGATGAGAAGAAATGTCTTCATCCAGAGGTTGATGAATCTTGGGAGTTCTCGAACAGAGAGCTCTGGAGGCTTGCTCACTGAGTATATTCAAGACAGATTTTTAGATATTGGGGAATCAAGGGATATGAGGCCACTACAGAAAAGTGGGAATGATATAAAAGATTTGTATAATCTTCTTCTTTGATGAAGCAGGATGAGGAGCTGAATGAGCTACTGCTTCTATTTCAAATGCTCATGCTGTTAACTAAGTGGCAATGGGTAAACTCAGTTGCAGTCAATATCCTTACATTTCTCAACTGAGAAGACATTTAGTGCCAGTCACTAAAAATGTCTTCTCTGTTGAGTCCAAAATTAATAAAGGGATAGATAAACTTGTCATCAAAGTTTGAGCTGTGGCAGAATTGCTGACTTTTCATGTTGTGAAGATTGAATAGGTGGGCTTGGTGTCCAAGAGAAATGGAGACTGAAGCACAATTCTAGATTCAAAATGTCAGCTGAGGAACTTAAATTGAAGTAATTAAATAAACCAGGGATTAAAAAAAGATATTAGTTCTTCAACAGTAACCATGAAAATACTGGATCAATTAAAAAGAACCTGATTGACTAGTGAAGTTCAAGGAAGGAAATTCTGACAATTTATCTATATGGGTCACCATATAACTCCAGACCCATCAATGGTAGTTGGCTTTTAACCATCTCCTCATTCAAATGCAACTAGAAATAGAAAACACAGGCTGGCAATGCCACTTAAATCCATATCGCATGATGGAAAACCAAAAAAAAATACTCTCAGCAAAAAAGAACATATTTGAATATGAATAGATCATATTTGAATACTGAAATTATGGGCATTTGGACATGTTAAATAGATTAACAGTGCAAAAGGGAGTGAAAATCAAAGAGATGCTAGTCAAAAAAGATAGCACTGCAGCATACTATAAAATACACAATGACATGATAACATTCAATGACAAATGAAAGAGACAGATGGAATGGAACATCATGACCTGAAGGGAATATTCAGAAAAGATAATCTGAAATAACTCATCCTCAAAGGATAAAATCAAAGGCAGCAATTGGCATGGGAAACCAAATGAACAAAATGATTCGCAGAGCTGTCAAACTGCACAATCACTCACTGTCCTTCTACCATCAACGAAATACTGAAGAGTCAGATAATAATCTCCAGTTACAAGTATGAGATCACAAGACCACAAGATAAGAACATTTGGCTTACTTCATCCATTTAGAGACATGCCTATTACAGCACCCAGCTGTCTCGAAAATTACCCAAGGTTTTCACCTCCAATGGTGTGTTTCCTATTTTGCTTTCTATATCATATAACATCCTGTATACTTAACACCAACTCTTCCTAGTTCCTCTGTTCAAGGTTGAAGCATGGAATTTTCTCCATATTTTCATTATAATTTACTGGTTCATTCCCAGGAGCTGACTTGGCAGCTTTTCAATTATTCTGCCTTCTAGTCTGAATGTTTCTGCAATGACTCAATCAGAAAATCTGCACACTTTTATTCAAGGTGTTGGCTGACCAGAAAACTGTCAGTTTCAGTAACCTCCCACTCATATTCCATAGATTCATGTTTGACAGGCACACCACTGTGATTCAAAATGTAACACAATGCACTTATCGGCATATTTAGATCTCTTTCAACTTCACACTTAGGTAGGTCAGCACCATTAATGAAATACATATTTCACTCATTCTTTTGGTGAATATGAATGGCTTGTAAATAACCCTGGTGACTTTTGCTTGCCATCTGCTATGCAACTAATGATTATATCCGGTTCTTTGCAGATCCTTGAATGCCTTTTTGTGGACCACAGCTGGCAATCATTCCATTTCCTGCTTTATTTTCCTTATGATTAAGATTCTGAAATATAGACATTTATTACAAATTCAAAATACTAAATGCTCTTAAAAAATTCTGGAACAGTAATCTAGTTCCTTCCTATCCCACTTCTAAATAATTGATTTGTATAATAAGTCCATGGTGTTATTTGCCCTTTAGTTAATTTACGAGCCTCATTCAGATTTCAATAAGCATATACTGCTTCTAATAGGTTATCTGTTTGCCTTTAAAATGGTTCCCAAAAATTGAAAAGATGATAGAATTCAAAATAATGCAACTGAGGTACAGAATGTGACACAAGTGTAAAAATGGGACCACCCCCTCCCCACTAAGTAACTGGGAAACCATTGCAAAGGAATGGTTTGAAGTGCCAGAAAGTGCCAGAAGTGCAATTGCATGCAATTCTGGTCACCTCACTATAGGAAGGATGTCGAGGCTTTAGAGAGGGTGCAGAAGTGGTTTACTAGGATGCTGCCTGGATTAGAGGATATGTGCTATCAGGAGAGGCTGGACAAACTTGGGCTCTTTTCTCTGGAGCGGCGGAGGCTAAGGGGTGATCTGTTGGAGTGTATAAAATTATGAGGGGCATAGATAGGGTTGACAAGCAATATCTTTTTCCCATTATTGAGTGATCCAATACCAGAAGGCAGGCATTTAAGGTGAGAGGGGGTAGATTCAGAACAGGCATGAGGGGTACATTTTTTTTTACTGAGAGAGCGGTGGATGCTGGAATGTGTTGCCTGATAGGGTGGTAGAGGCAATTTCATTGGGGGCTTTTAAGGGCACATGAATGAGAGGAAAATAGTGGGCATTGTGTAGGTAGGAGGGAGTAGCTATGTCAGCACAACATTGTGGGCCAAAGGGGCTGTTCTGTGCTGTACTGTTCTATGTTCTAAAGTATTGGTGAGAGGGTAGTTTCACTACAGTTCTCTACCACCAGCTTCAGCATCTGTTTTTCCACATCCATTAATGTCATCTGCCCTTCAGCTTTTTCCATAATATTTTCAGTCTTTTCTGATTTGGCCTCAAAGTAGATTCAAAACAAAACAAAGCAATTTTTAAAGAAAATATGTGTAAGTTATTTTGAAGTGCTCTCCCAAATATCTCTTTTAAGATGTTCCCAAAACGGGCATGAGGAATGGTTTAAACAGCAAACATTTTAAGAAAGTCATTTTCTTTCCACAGTTTTGAGTAACAAAATGCATCCAAAATAGTTTGAAACTCAAGCTGTGTTTTTGCTTTGAATGTTAGCCTCATGATTAGAAAAGAAATTCACATTCTGAGCTTAAAGTTACAAAACATGTTTCCCAGAAATTTGTTCAATAGTATAAGGTGCATTGCACTGTCATGTCAACACAGTGTACTTCAATAGAATCAATTTCAGAAGCAGCGTATTATGCACCAAGGTCACATTATACTGCCAATTTGAGATAAATTTCTCAGTAAGCATGTTATCAGGATTTGCCATTCTTCTGTGCCACCACATAATTTACACTGAAGTAAAGGGAAGGAAACCACAGGGTCTACCAGAACACTTAGCCCTTTGAAAACAAACCTGTTTTTGCCAATTTGAGATCTGTTTAGCATGCACACATTTTGATATAAACATATAATCATTTATTTTGGTACTTAAAAATGAAAAGCAGGGGACTTCCAAAACCTCGTCCAGGCAGTCAAAGTCAATAAACACTACTACTGGTAGTCCATACGGGTTTGCTCTGGTGACCAAAGAAAAATTTCTCCCCTGTGGAATTTCAGCCAATGGCTCCCTGTATTTGACATTTTAGTATCATTGGTAATGAACTGGCTGCAGAATTTGACCTTTTGCTCTGGAACCGTTTTGAGAGGAAACATGATATTTTCTACTTTTGTGGGGCACAAAGAACACCCACATCACAGACTGAAAGAGGATTTCTATTCCACTATAATGGAAATCAATTTCATTGAACCAGGGATAGTTCACCGCAGTCTAATCAATATAAGCATCTTACTATACTCATAGATCTAAACATTATATCCAAGCTTATACCCAAGTATATTTTGCCATTGTAAAGTATCAGTTTGCACATTGAACAACCAGCATAAGTAGTATTTAATGGCCCTAGAAAATGAGTTTATGTTCTATTTTAAGTATTTGCTGAAAAAAATAAGTATTTATAATCTTAAAATATCAATCTGCAAGAACAGTTGTATAATACCACCTAATGAGGACTGAGCTACCACTTCTTTACCAAGTACAAATTTATATTTCATTTATTGTGACTTTCTCATGATACTCGGTGAGCTGAGTCAACTTGTATGTCAGGGTGGAATTAAAAAGCAAATTAACTGATAATTAGTGTAAAAAGCTTCACGTGTGAGTACTTCATGAAATATTTCTGCACTTATTATTAGTCACCACAATAACAGTTGAACATTCAGAAACAGGTCAATGTTTACATGTGAGAGACTGAAGAGAACAACCTAATTACCTCCTAGCATACAATTAAGTGATTCTTCACAGGGCGAGCTTTACATTTTCATTGAGATTCACAGAGCAAAATGTCATGGAAACAGGCCCTTCAGCCCAACTCATTCATTCTGACCAAGATGCCTATCCAAGCAAATCTCATTTGGCTCATATCCCTCTAACCTTTCCAAATGTGTTATAACATTCTAATTATACCTACCTCTACCACCTCCTCTGGCAGCTCATAGCATACTCCTACCATCCTCTGTGTGAAAATCTTGCCCCTCAGAAATGCTTTCACCTGAAACCTATGCCCCCTAGTTTTAGACTCTTTTACGCTGGGTAAAAGACTGTGACTACCTTGTCAATGCTCTTAATAGTTTTATAAACATCTACAAGGTCACCCCTCAATCTCATTTGCTCCAGGGAAAAACAATCCAGCCTATCCAGTCTCTGCTTATAACTCACACCCCCTAGTCCCAGCAACATCCTTGTGAGTCTTTTCGACACCATCTCTAGCTTAATCACATCCCTCCAATTGAATGGCACACAAACTGCACACAAAATTCCAGGTGCAGTTTCAATGCCCCATCTAATGAAGGCAAGCATGCTCGGTGCCTTCCTCAGCAACCTGTCTATCTGTGTTGCTTTCTCAGAGAACGATGTGCAAATACCACGAGGTTTCTCTGTTCAACAACACTCCCCAGGACCCTGCCATTTACTGTGTACCTCCTGCCTAGATTTAACTTGGCAAAATGCATCAATTCTCACTTGTCCGAGTTAAACTTGTTTGGGCAGGTACAGTAGTGTAGCAGTTAGTGTAACGTTATTACAGCACCAGCAGCCCGGGTTCAATTCCGGCACCTGTCTGTAAGGAGTTTGTACATTCCCCGTGTCTGCATGGGTTTCCTCCAGGTGCTCTGGTTTCCTCCCACATTCCAAAGACGTACGGGTTAGGAAGTTGTGAGCATGCTCTGTTGGCATTGGAAGCGTGGTGACACTTGCGGGCTGCCCCAGAACATTCCATGCAAAGGTACATTTCACTGCAATGTTTTGATGTACACATTACTAATAAGTATATCTTATCTAATCTTATTTTATCCAAGTTCCATCTGACATTCCTTTGTCCACTTTCCCAGGTGATCAAGACCCTGTTGTAACCTTTGATAACCTTCTTCACTGACCACTGTACCACCAATTGATACAGTCATAGAGCCATGGAGCAATACAGCACAGATGCAGGCCATTTGGCCCAATAATTCCATGCTGACAATGTTGTCCAACTCAGCTGATCCCAATTTCCTGCATTCGGCCCATATCCCCCCAAGCCCCTCCATGTACCTATCCAAGTGCTTCTTGAATGATACCAATGTACCGGCCTCAATCACTTGCTCTGGCAGCTTGTTCCATGTACTCACCACCCTCTGTGTGAAAATTTGCCCTTCAGGTCCCTTTTAAATATTTCCCCATTCACCCTAAGCCTATGCTCCTTAGTTTTGGACTCTGCTACCCTAGGGTAAAGACTGTTACCGTCCACCTTATCTATGCCTCTCATGAGTTTAAACACTTACAGAAGGTTGCTCCTCGTTCTTCTACATTCCAAGGAATAAAGATCTAGCATGGCCAACCTCTCCCTATAAGTCAGGCCCTCTAGTCCTGGCAATATCCTTGTAAATCTTTTCTGCACTCTTTCCCGTTTAACTATGTCCTCCAATCTGGTGACCAAAACTGTGCAACCTCACCAACGACTTAAACAACAGCATCATAATGTCCCAATTCCTCCACTCAGTGCGCTGACTGATGAAGGCCAGCATACTAAATACCTTTTTCACCACCCCATCTGCCTGTGATGCTGCTTTCAACAAACTGTGCACTCATACTGCTAGGTCCCTCTGTTCCATTACACTCTCTAGCGCCCTACCATACATAGTATAAGTCCTACTCTGGTTTGACTTTCCAAAATGCATCACTTCACACTTATTTGTATTGAAAGGAGATTTACCAGGATGCTGCCTGGATTGGAGAGTATGTCTTATGAGGATAGGTTGAGCAAGCTTGGGCTTTTCTATATGGAGCAAAGGAGGATGAGAGGTGACTTGATAGAGGTGTACAAGATGAAAAGAGGCAGAGATCGAGTAGACAGTCAGAGACTTTTTCCCAGGGCGACAATGGCTAACATGAGGGGCGGCTTAATTTAAAGTGATTGGAGGAACATATGGGGAGATGTCAGACATAAGCCTTTTACAGAGAGAGTGGTGGATGCCTGTCCTAGTCAAATCCCGTAGATGCCACGGACAAGGGAGCTCACCAGTGC
>JARFYF010000001.1:23038277-23051727 GCA_030265395.1 Rhina ancylostomus
GAGTTCTGGCCCTCAATTTGGCTCCTTTAATGCCTTGTTGTCCAGCACATGGATTCCATGCTGGACTGATTATATAACAACACACACCTGAGCTCCATCAGGGGCCTAGCATAAGTACCTGGGTTTCTCTAGCACTAATGGCCAGAGTATTGGTCAACCTTTGGCTCGTAGTTGCTTTGAGTGCTCTGCTCTAGAGCAGTCCTGTGTTCTCTATTCCTTCTCAAAGATTCCAGTTTGCATTGGGATTCCTCTTCCGATCTTTGAGGCAAGATTCCTTCCAGTTGTTGCCGGTGTTTGTCCCGAGGAAGTATCCTGACTCCAGTCTTGTATCGGTGTGCTGCATTTGGGTTCTCCGTGAGCTTGCTCAACATTGTGACAGATGTATTGCTAGGCCAGATGTGCATCAAATGTTACAAAGCTTCCACCAGCTGAACTTGAAAGCACAATAAATTATAACATTTTAATAAAACTTTCAGAGTTCATGATCACATTTTCAATCTAGTAACCATCAGCTGAATTGATTTGAGACTTGAGGTTGAAAAAAGCCTTTGAATGTAACTCTTCTCCACAAGCATTCACAGAATGCACTCCAGGGTGCAAGGAAATTGCACTGTGACTATTGCAACAGCTCTGGGCTCACAAAAATATAATCGAGCATCTGCTTATGCTCCAAAATTCTTACATAATACAGGTACTCAGGTCCAAAGGTATTTCTAACAGCACAGCAGTTAAGCAACCCAAGAAATCAAAGGTTGCCAGTATTTACAAGATCACCAAAAGTGCAGGATTGGCATAATTTACCAAGTTGTCAATAAGGCAGTTGCATTAACCTTCTTTTGAAAATTTTCAAAATGATTTTAATTTAGTAAAAAGAGTTTCAGCCATGACACAGGGAAATGCAAAAAAGTTGCACCACTGATTAGGGAGAACATCACAGTAGTACTTAGAGGGGACATCCTGGAGAGATTGTCCAATGAAGGCATATGGGTCGAATTTAGGAGTAAGGGTGGGGCCATCACTTTGCTGGAGCTATACTATAGACCTCCCAATAGTCACTGGGAATTAGCAGAACCGATATGTATGCAAATCACAGAAAGGTGCAAGAGCAATAGGGTTATAGTAGTGGTGGATTTTATCTTCTGCAATATTCACTAGGATTGCTTTAGTGCAAGGGGCTTAGGCGGGGCAGAATTCATTAAGTGTCTCCAAGAAAACTTTTTGAGACAATACGTAAAACATTCTACAACAGATGGGACAGCACTCAACCTTATCTTTGGAAAAGAAACCTGGTAGTTAGTGCAAGTGTCAATGGCGGAACACTTTGGAAACAGTTACCATAATTCTGTGAGGTTCAAGGTAGTTCTGGAAAGGGATAAGGTTGGTATGCAAGTTATGATTTTTAATTGTGAGAGGGCAGATTCCAATGGTAGGTAAATTACAGCTGACAAGTAGGACTCTATTAAAAGTGAGTTCATAGGAGGTCAGGATCAGTATGTTCTGGTAAGAGTGAGCGGCAAACATGGCAAGATTAGGTAACCTTGGATGATGAAGGACATTGGAAGTTCCATCAGGAAAAAAGTCATATGGCAAGTACAGGTAACTAAGTTGAAGGGAGTCTTGTGCGGAATACAGAATATGCAGGAAAGAACTTAAGAAAGAAATCAGGAGGGCAAAAGGGCTCCATGAAATGACCTTGGCAAGTAAGTCACTATTCCCGATGTTATATAAGTATAACAGGAGCAAAGGGGGAGCTAGGGAAAGACTGTGAGGAGCCAAGTGATATTGGTGAGGTCCAAAACAAATACTTGTCATCTGTATTCACCAAGAAGGTCATGGAAGATAGTGAGTTCAGAGAGGGGTATGCGGGTAATTTGGAGCAAGTTAATGATAAGAAGGAGGTGTTTGATATCATGGGACACGTAAGGGTTGATAAATCCCCAGAATGCTATGGGAAGCAAGGGAGGAATTAGCTGGCACCCTGACAGAGATTTTTCCATCTTTGTTATTCACATGTGAGGTACCAGGAGACTGGGGCATAGCTAATGTTGTTCCTTTATTGAAGATAAGCTGGGTAACTGCAGGCCAGTGAGTCTTCAGTGGTAGGGAAATTATTGGAGAGAATCCTAATGGAAGACGGGCTGATCAGGGATAGTCAGAATGGCTTTGAGTGGGGTAAATCCTGCCTCACAAATTTGATTGACTTCTTTGAAGAGATAACTCAGCAGCGTAGTAGATATTGTCTATATGAACTTTAGTAAGGCATTTGACAAGGTCCCACAAGGTAGACTTGTTCAGAAGGTTAAGGCACATGGCATACTCGCTAATTCATTCCAAAATTGCCTTGCTGACCTGAAGTGGTGGAAGGATGGTTTTCTGATTGCAAGTCTGTGACAAGTGGTATAATACAGGGATCAGTGCTGGGACCCATGTTGTTTGTGATATATATTAATGACTTAGTTGTGAATGTAGGACGTAGGATTAGTAAACTTATATATATAATACAATGGTGGGAGTATTGTGAACAACTCTTATAGAGAGATGTGATTGTTCTGTAAAATGTGTTGAGGAGATTCACCATGATGTTGAATGGATTGTAGAATTTTATTTATGGGGAGAGATTGGATAGGCTTGGCTTGTTTTCCCCAGCAGCAAAGAAGACTGAGAGGTGTCCTGATTGAGGTATGAGAGGCATGGATTGGATAGACAATCAGAATAATTTTCCCATGAAATAAAGGGTATCAAAAACAAGAGGGCATTGTTTTAAGGTGAGAGGTAGGAGTTTTAAATAGAATCTCAATGATACGTGTTTTATTTTTACACAGAAGGTGGTTGATATTTGGAACTTGCTACCAGAGGTGGTGGTGGTGTCTGGTATAATCATTACATGACATGTAGCCAGGCAATTGAATAGGCAAGGCAGAGAAGAATATGGACCCATTGCAGGCAAGTGACATCAGTGTAAATCAAAATTAGAGTCAGCTTTATTATCACTGACTTATATGACATGAAAATTATTATAAATTACAAAAGTAAATAAGTAGTACAATAAAAAAAGGAATAATGAGGGAGTGTTGATGGACCGTTCAGAAATCTGACAGTGGAGGGAAAGAAGCTGTTCCTGAATTGTTGAGTGTGGGTCTTCAGGCTCTGGTACCTGGTAGTAACAAGAAGGTAGTACCAAGAAGAGGGCATGACCCGGATGGTGAGGGTCCTTAGTGATGGATGCCACCTTCTTGAGGCACCGCCTCTTGAAGATGTCCTTGATGGTGGAGAGGGCTGTACCCGTGATGGAGCTGGTTGACTCTACAACCCTCTGCAGCCTCTTGTGATACTGTGCATGAGACCCTCCACACCAGTCAGTGATGCAACCAGTCAGAATGCTCTCCGATGTACATCTATAGAAATCTATAGAGAATCTTTGGTGAAATACGAATCTTCTCAAACTCCTAATGAAGTAGAGCCACTGGCCTGCCGTCTTCATGATTTTATTAATGTGTTGAACCCAGGATAGATCCTCTGAGATGTTGATACCCAGGAACTTGAAGTTGCTCACCCTTTCAACAGCTGACCCCTCAATGGGGACTGGTGTGTGTTCTCCCAACTTCCCTTTCCTGAAGTCCACAATCAATTCCTTGGTCTTGCTGACATTGAGTGTGAGGTTATTGTTGTGACAACACTCAACCTGCTAACCTATCTCACTTCTGTATACCTTCTCCTTGCCATCTGAGATTGTACCAACAAAGTGGTGTCATTGGCAAATCTATAGATGACATTTGAGCTGTCCCTTGCCACACAGTCATGAGTGTAGAGACAGTAGAGCAGAGGGCTGAGCATGCTTCCTTGAGGTGCCCCTGTGTTGATTGTCAGCGAGGACAAGACATTATTACTGATCAGCAGTGACTCTGGACTCCTGATAAGGCATTTGAGGATCCAGTTGCAGAGGCCCAGGTTCTGAAGTTCAATGATTAGAACTGAGGTGATGATGTTGCTGAATGCTGAGCTGTAATCGATAAACAGCAGCCTGGCATACATTTTGTGGTTGTTCAGGTGCTCCAAAGCAGAGTAGAGAGCCAGTGAGATTGTGTCTACTGTAAACCTGCTGTGGTGATAGGCTAATAGGGTCTGCATTGACAAGTGCTGTACACCTTTATGACTCCATAACTTCTGCTTGATTACATTGTGTGCAGAGCAAATTATGTTTCTGCAAACTCTTGCGCTTGTTTTCAATCATATCCTAAGACATAGGTTCCACTCATAATACTAGTCTCACTCCCAAGGTTCATGAAATCACACTAAGAATTTCTGCCAAATTCAATTGTTTGCAGCACTTTGAGGAGGCCAGCAAACTTAACAGAGTGCAAGACTTCTAATAAATGTACATTATTTTTTATAAATGATTTCTTAGAAAATGCTTCCCTATTTATCAAATGTTACCAAGGTAAGTCTCACAAACATATCAAGAAAAGCCTTTCAAATAATGTGCTGCCTGATAATCCAATGCACTGGTACTTTAATGAATGCCCAGAAGGTGCTTTCAGGAACAAAGTGGCCGTGGAATCAGTACTGAAAGGAGTTACTGTAGCATTATAGAGAGAGAAATACATGGCAGTGCTGCTTTGTGGGGAAACTGGTGCAAACTCCTGCTCTCCCTGCTGCTATGCACTGCTGTGCTGGGAACCTGGCCGCAACTCCCGTCCTTCTTGCAGCTGTACAATGCTATGCCAGGAACCTGGGTGCTGGGAACCTGGTGTGAACATCTGTCCTCCCAGCTGCTGCACAGCACTGCTCATGGAAGCTGGTGCAAATCCAGCAATCAATCACCCTTGTGGCTCAGCGTTGAGAGACTGCCAGCGAGAGCTGTTGATGGATGCTATGGGAAGTTCGAGGTGATTGCTCGGTGCTGAGATGTGGAGTCTGTGGCTGCACTCTGGCCAGCACTGCTAGTGGCTAGCAGTGGCCACTCCATCTGTTGACTGGCTGTCAGGATCCAACGCTCTCTGCACGTCCTGGTAGAGGTGATGAAAGCTGATGTCTCCCCATTCTCAGTTGCATTTGATACTGTGAAGAAGTCTCTGTACTGGGAAGAGCTGTGCAGCCAAAGATGGGGAGACATCAGCTTCCATCACAGCCAACAGGAGGTGTTGAGAGAGACCGTAGGATCTGGTTGGTCTATGAAGAAATAGAGCAGGTACTGTCAGTCCCCAGCAATGGCTGCACTCACTGGCAAGGATGTAGCCCTGAGGCCCACAACTCACTGCTGATTGGTGCAGGGCAACACCACCCCTCACAGGCAGCTCCTCCACACTGAGCAATGGGGCTATTCATTGTTAGATTTGCCCGGGTTCCTGGGACAGCAGTACACAGCAACGGAGAAGGCAGCAGTTTGCGCTCAGTTCCTTGCAGAGAGCAGAATCCAAACTGGTGTTCTTTTTAAAGTACATAGGAGTACGTATGAGTGAATATCTGGACTGTACCACCAAGAGCACCATAATGAAGCAGCAGCCTGCAGAGCAGTGCGAAGCAGGGTTCCAACTAATGACAGACTTTATATTCAACGGTGTGCAACTATGTTTGTACTGAAACTCTGGGAAGCATATTTTGCAAATGCCCACAATTTTGGATTCATTTTTCAAACAATCTATTAATCGTTCCCAGAGTGGAAGGTCTTCACCCAGGAGTTGTTGTGCTGCAGAAACTGTGGGCATGCTATGTTGGCACCGGAAAAGTGGTGACACTTGTGCGCTACCCTCAGAACATTCTATGCAAAGATGCATTTCACTGTGTTTCGATGCACATGTGACTGATGATGAAATCTTACCTTACTCAGAAGATCCCTGAAATCTATCAAGAGGTACATGGTTTTCCCTTCATAAATACTTGGGTTGCCAGATTTAATCTTTTGCACAAAGAAACCAAATGCCGAGCATATGACAAGAGTATGGCTTAACTAACCAGCAATCAGGACTTTGGTTAGCTGAATCTGTAAGTGGGCTATTTTGTCCTGCATCTTTAAGAACATCAAAATGGTTGCAAAGATGGTGGAGCAGTCAGCTGCATTTCAAGGATTGTAAAAGGAAGGGAAATCAGTCAGTTACATGTTAAGCCAGTGAGCAAGTTTGTCCAGGTACATAGGAGGAGGTCCTGCAGGATATCACAAAAAGGCCAGCATGTTTTTGGCTGAAGAGCAGCAGTCCTGTTCTTGGTGTTCTCAACAAACGCCCTTACCTCCAACCCCAACAAACAAAATACCTCGCTGATTATTTTGTGTAGCCTCCAGTAGTACCTTGATTAAACTTTTCAATGCCTACTTCAAATAGGTGGAGCATGCGCAATAAAAATTCCACTCATTTATTTGTGCCTGAATATTGCAAAAGGGGTCATGGAGTCAACAAGGACCTCAATTTGCATACGCTTCATCTCATGTGCTTTATAAGGTCAGTTGCTCACCCCTCCAAGGACTTAATCAAAATTAGCATTTGGAAACACTTAGCTGTTGTTGACAGGCTGCCTGAGATGTTGAATAGGTGAATGATTCTGAAGAAAGATCACAGAGCTACTTCTCTTTCCACAGACCTGCATGGCTTTCTAGCATTTCCTGTTTTTAGTTCTGGCTGAGGTGTCCCCTGATTTTCAGCTGTCAGATGCAGTTCAAAATTATTCTGTTTGTGAAAATGACCTGTACATCAGTAAGGATGTAGAGCTTGTATACTCATCTATTTATAGTTCGTGAAAAGATTAATGAATGCACAAGGATTGAGCAAAGTGTGAACAGAGATTGATTGTGATGCTCTGCACAGAATGTGCCACTGTATCTTTGAATGAGTATATGACAGTTTTTGAATGTAAGGTCCATCATGTTGTAAGAATGAGCAACTCAGTGATTGTTTGTTCAGCCTTCGAACGTGCACGTGGGCAAATCTGAACAGTCCATCCAGGTGAGGCAGAGGTTCACCTGCACCTCTTCTAACCTAGTCTACTGCATTTGGTGCTCCCAAAGTGCCCTCCTCTACAACAGTAAAACCAAGCATAGACAAGATAGCAGTTTTGCAAAACATCTGTGCTCTGTCTGCAATGGCCATCTTGAGCTTCCGATTGCATGTCATTTAATGCTCCTTCCCACTCCCACCTATCTGTCCTTGCTCTTATTCAATGCTATGGAGATCAAACACAAATTGCAAGAACAACATTTCATATTCCACCTGGGGAAGTCACAATCCAATGGCATGAATGTTGAATTTTCCTATTTCAGGTAACCCACATCTCCGGTGCTCTCCTCCCACACGCACACCTATCCACCTAGTTTTCTTCTCCCTCTGTCCATTCCTCCCATGCTCTTCCCCCAACGGGTTACACCAATCAGCTTTCAGCCTCTATCCCACCCCTCTTCATACTCTATACACTGGCAATCTTTCCTGTTCCCTCTCAGTCCTGATGCAGGCTCTCGATCCGAAATGTTAACTTGCACTTCTTTCCTCCACAGATGCTACTTGGCACACTAAGTTCTTCCAGCATTCTTGTTTTGTTCTGTATTCCAGCATCAGCACTCTCTTTTGTGTTCACAAAGACGAGTGTTGTCTGCATACTGCAGTTTAACTACTGAGATTCTGAAGGGCAATTGTCATAATGAAAAAACAACAAGATGCTGGGGGAACTCAGCAGGCCAGGCAGCATCCATGGAGAAACGCAGACCGTCAACATTTTGGGTCAGGACCCTTCTTCAAGACTATAGTTTCTCATTAGTTTTTAGGATTAGTTCCTGTCTTATGTAAAGTTTTTTTTAAAGATGTGAGGTGTAGTACTGTGATGACAAACATTGAAATAAGTGTTGGGGCAATGAAGCAGTCTCCCCTTGGATTGTAAATCCATTGTGTAGGTTCATGGTTTGCATGCATGCCATCATGAAGCAAACATAATTTGGAGATGAATTCCTGTGAGCAGCTACATTTGTAGGAATCAGTAGCTTTAGTGAGGTTTTAACTTGTCAGGTTGCAGAGAAAAAAAAATCATGGAGGTGCTCAGAACATGCAACTTCCATACCAACTCTTGGAAATCCCTGTCCCATGACAGCTCAAAGTCAAGAAATATTCAGGATGGTATTGAGAACCTTGAGCCTCTGTATCTGGAGCACACAGAAGTCCTGTATAAGTGACAGAAGGAACATTCCACCTTACAAACTTCCCACATGCCCACCGCACCAGGCACATCTTGCCCCCTCAGTGGAAGAGCCTCCCGATCCCTAATTGGCCTTATTGGGCTGGTCACCTCAAAACCCATAAGGTCAAAGTAAATGCAAGTCATCCTCAATCCTGAGGACTGCCTAAGAAAAAGAGGATTGGTTTTTATTCTAGGTAATCTTATTTTATCTTAATCTTGAACTAGATGTCAGTCTTGGCTCAGCTAGCAGCATTCTCTACTTCGAGTCATTATTTGTAGACTTGAGTCTTAATCCAGAGCACAAAAAAAGTTGGGTGACACTCCAATGCAGTACTGAGGGTATACCAGGTTCTGAGTACCAGGTGAGAAAGTAATCCAAATGCCAACCTGTTCACTCAGTTTAGAAAGTTAAAGATCCTAAGGCATTATTCTGAAGAAAAGCTAGAGAGATCTCCATGGTGTGCTGGTTAACATTTATCTCTCAACCAGCATCACTTATCTGTTTATTATCACATTGGCGTTTCACAGAATCAAGAGGCAATAGAGGACAGAAACAGGTTCTGCAAACCACTGGGTCCACACTGACCATTAAGCAGCCATTTACTCTAATCCTATTTTATTCTCTCCACATGCCCATCAATTCCCCCCAACCACACCCCCCAACCCCAGATTTTACCAGTCACCTGTAGTTTAGGGACAATTTACAGCAGCCAATGAAGGTGCAAACTCCAAACAGACAACTCTACAGGTCAGGATGGAACCTAGGAATCTAGGTTGATCATCTAGATGTGGCTGTGCAAACGATTACTGCTGTATTTCCCTACATTGCAATGCTGGCTAAAATTCAAACTTCCTTCACTGCTGTAAAGTGTAGATGTTATGGAAGATGCTGTCCAACTCCTCTACTTCAACCTCTCTGGTCATTTACATATTTTAAAATGTATTGTTGGCAATCCTACTTATGCCAAGTGTCTGTCAAGTTGATTTGCAACAACGTGGTCCTAAAGCTTTTGACAACTAAAAAGCCACAAATCTGCTTCAGTTTTGTCCTAGAGCTCTAAAGTTTACAGTCATAAAGCCACCACTTTTTGGCTTAACACTCCTAGAAACAAAAAGGGAAAACATTTCTGATGGAACCAGTGCCAACATCAGATTTTATAAGATGCTTGGAACTACAAGGACTACCAGGTTCTCAACCATCAGAAGAATCATGTTAGCCACATTGGAGCAAGAAGTGCAGTAAAGTTAGAGGATTGTGGGGGGGGGGGGGGGTGCAATTATTAAAATGATTTTTTTTTAAATGAACAATATTAGAAAGGAGAATGTGTGGTGGAGAGCATGGTTTGAGTGCAAGAAGCAGTCAAAACAAATCTCTCAAAAGAGGCATGCAGCCAAATAGTTTGTTAACCTGTTTGATCACTCATTAGCTTCTCTCAGCTCTTTCCCTGTGAATTTTGCTCTCTCTTATCAATAAAACTAAATACAACTAAAAAAAACACTATGGTAGCTTCAGAAGCACTTGCTCAAGTTACTTAGCCTATCTCAAGAGTTAATGAAAAGTCTCAAGGAACAAGGCATTGCTGCCACTCATAAACACTGCATGAAAGAAATCACCGGAAAGAATGCCCAATGATACTTACAGACCTGCAACAATGTTTTCTATCCCATAAAAGAAATGCAAATAATCATTGCCATAGAATGGACAAATTCAATTGAAAGTGCAAATGCAGGGGGGTGAGAAGCATTATACATTTCACATGCATAAAACAATTTAAAAGAAAGCAACATTGGAGGCAAACAGGCAGGAGAACGGTTATCACCATTTGTAACAGTAACTTTATGTTTCTTTTCAAAGTACTTGTCACTACACATGATATTAATGATTAGCTAAGGGAATATGAAGCACAGAAGAGACAAGAATTGAGAGAAAAGATGTGGTGAAAGCCAGCTGGAACACCACACTTCCACAGGGCTTCCAGGCTCTCCGCCCATGGCAAAGTAGTTTAAGGAATATTAGTTTATTGTTCATTAGCCTTGAAAATAATGTATCACGTAGTGAACCACAGAGGAAAATGAGCATCAAAATGTATTTCAGCTCCTGGCATCGACGAATTATTTTACACTAATGTGATGAGATAGAGCCAATTTTTTTCATTCTAACTAGACCGAGCTATCTTTGACAGAACAATTCCACGTCAGATCTACAATAGTGGCAGCGTTCCGTTCCTCATCAGGGAAAAAGTAGAATTGGACTTTTCTGACAATTTTATCATTTCAGCTGCTGGCAACTGAATGGACTTGTAATAGTCCAGAGAGATTTCATACCATTGTTAACTACCATGACATTTCTGCCCATGAATGATTATAGCCAAATCACCCTTAGCTGTTTGCCCTGAGTCTTGCTCTTATTTTACTTTGGAGTAAGCTATTGATCAATACCAAAGACCAAACTAATTTTAAAGCAAGACTTGGTAGAGTTTAATTATAAACTACTCATCTAAATGCTTAGCAGCACCCATCATTTATATTAAGAATCAGGACTATATCATTAAGGACCCTCACCATCTGGGACATGCCTGAAGACCCAAACTCAATGACTCATGAACAGCTTCTTTCCCTCTGCCATCAGATTTCTGAACGATCGATGAACCCAGGAACACTACCTCATTATTCCCTTTTTGCACTATTTATTTATTTTGTAATTTATATATTTGTCTTTGCACTGTACTGCTGCCACAAAACAACAAATTTCATGTCATATGTCAGTGATAATAAATCTGATTCTGAAATGAAGAAAGAAACAAATGTGAACATTGAATCATAATAAACTAAAAAAATACAAGATACTGCAAGGATTTACTCTGAATTACATGATGAATACACATTGTAAGAGATGGAGCAGGGGTGTCAATTTCTCTGCTGCTACATGCTACTGTTCAGATTTTGCTCCAAGAAGGTGCATCCAATAATCATTATTTTCAACATATATTTTATTTTCATTTTTCACATCTTTACCAAGCCTCTCACAGCATCTGTCAATTTAAATCATAAAATACACTACATCATACATAATTTGTTAAACTGTTAAGGACCATCAAGTATGTCACACAGGTCTCACTAAAGTTAAAAGTTGGATACATCTGAATATAATTGATATCAGTAATACCTGAGGATAAATGGAGTCTGACTGTTTCTTCTTTATTTATACTTGCTTCATTCTACACCTCCTCCCTCTGGCCCAACCTTCAAGGACAGAAATGTCAACAGGAGGTGACTAGTTGTTTTTAATCAGTCTTTGATGGTTTACATTCACAATATTGTGTGAAACATTGGAGTCTGAAGTAGAATGGGCATACATAAAGTGCACAGATTAAGTTCTGCTACAACTGTTGGAATAAATCTTTACCATTTATCAGCAGAAAAGTCAGGCAAAGGAAATCGACTTCACATTTGGCCTAACTTACTTAGAATAAAATTCAATGACCTTAAACACAACAACCTACAATCCACAAATGTTTATAGAGAAATACAGGAACAAATAGCTCCATAGAAGGTTTTAAACTGTGTTAATATTCAATTAAATAATTTAAAAATACACCATGCTGAAGTAATCCATGCAGTTTTTCAGCCTTATGGGGAGATTTAATGGCCATTTCTGATTTGATCACGTCCTTGGGCATGGGCCACACTGCTCCACATTTAATTAACTTTTGACAACTATCAATATGGAAATAGCCACTCTGCGAACTCTGATGTTGAATTAGACAGCACTCAACTCAAATACCCTAACCCAACATAAAAGAGGACAATCAAATGCAGACAACCAACTACTAAGCACAAGTCAGGAGTATGATGGAATGTATGGATAATTATTTCAATGCCTTGTGAAATAGCCTGGCCAGTCAGTCAGTTCAGGGGAGTAATTAAGGATGGACCACCAACATTGGCCTTGTTGGTGATGTCCACAATAAATAAACAATGAATAAACAAAACTACTCTCCATTCTAGATGTTTGATATTGCCTAGGAAGAAATAGTCTGCTTGTTTGGCATGCATCCACCTGGTTAAATTTCAGCTCCTTGCCATGGCTGCAGCATGTACTATCTGCAGAATTAACTCACCAAGACTTCTTCAACACCTGAAAGCTACACTCAGGTTGAGGGCAGTAGGTACATAGGAACATCATGTCTTCAAGTTCCCTCAAGCCACATGCAACTTTAGCTTGTACTATTTGTTTTTTATCCTTACTAAGATAGCCACCCACTTTTTAGGAACTGACCCCCATCACCTATCTGTAATAACAATATTAGACGTTTTTCAGAAACACTTAAAGGGTCACAAGTGGTACAGTCGGTACTTAGTGCAGAGTCCAAGAAAAGCATTACCTTATTCAGACAAAGCAAGGAGAGACCAATACCTTAGGGAGGATAAAGCTCAAAGTCAAAGTCGAAATTATTGTCATGTGCACAAGTACATGTATGCTCAGGTGCAATGTAAAACTTACTTGCAGCGGCAACAGGGGCACATGGCATCAGATATATAACAATCACAAGAAAGACATAAAAATTATACAATAAAGAACACAATAAGAACAAGAAAATAACAAAGTCCATTGTAGTGCAAAGTGGTCAAAGCGTTCATAGTGCTGCTATACGGAGGTAATGATTAGGGTTGTTCAGGTTGGCTCAAGAACCGAATGACTAAAGGGAAGTAGCTGTTCTTGAACCTGCTGGTATGGGACTAGGTTCAAGAACACCTACTTCCCTTCTATTAAAAGGAAGCTCGAAACAAAAGTGACTAAAAGCACAATAAAATAGAAACATAGGCCTCGGGAAATGCAACACCGTCTGCTTCTGAAAATACTTGCATAGATGCAACTCCTGGGCTACCCATTAAAAAAGGCAGGTTTATTGAAAAGGAACAGGGAACATCAAGCATAACCGAAAAAAATGGTAATTTACTTCAGTGCAGTGGAATCGCTGTATATCGATTTAAATCATATTTCATATTTTAAACTATTTTTCCTGTACTTAGTAACAAAATATAGTCCATTATTGCTTATACTGCTGGAACCTCATCTCCAACACATTATGTTACCAAGGGTTTCGTGTAACCATACCATTTGTTCTGCTTTGACAAAAAATTACAGGAAAAAAAATCAGAAATTTCTAGTTTAAGGAACGAATCTTGTAACTTGAAATAGCGATCTATTTCACTTATTTTGAAACAAGCATGTGAATCTTTTTAAATGATTTGCCCACTGCACGTTAATCGTTCCAATGTGGGGCAATAATTA
>JARFYF010000001.1:23365504-23378441 GCA_030265395.1 Rhina ancylostomus
ATGTGGTTCAAGGGGTCAACCTCTGATGGTGATCAAAGAAAAGGGGCAGGAACAAAAGTTTAGAATCAGAGAAGTAAAAAGGTCAAGGTGAATGAATGCAGAGATTGTGATCAGGACCAAAGGCAATGACTTTATTGTTTTGAATGTTCAGTTGCAGAATATCACATCTTACCCACAATGGGTGCTGGTGAAACAGATTGATGGCAAAGTGCCAGTAGAGGTGTCAGTGCACAGAGAGAAACTGATGAGATAGGTAAGCACAGAAGATAACGAAGGTTGTCCATTGGAATTAGACATTTGGATAGAAACAAGATAGCACAATTAACTGTGTTGGAAGGGCACAGAAAATTTGAGAACAAGAAAGATAAATTATTATCGCAATTACAGGGAATGTTATTTGTGAATTTGGTATTGCTTAAGATCTGAGGGTAGGGTAGAATCTTGACTAATAAGATTGCTGTAACCGGATATGTTTATCTGATACAAGTAGAAGATGACACATGGTAACAGAAATTCCAGTTGTGACTGTAATTTCCTTAATAATTCAACGTGAATAGTAACCTGAGATTTCCAATCTCTTCAGCTTTAAGTTTGTGAAGTTGATAAATTGCAGCAGCTGTATATGCTGGAGTTTTGCAAACACCAGGTAACAGTCTGGTTCTCATTTATTACCAAGAATAACAGCTGAATGAATTGTAGCAAATATTATCAATGTTGCCTTCCTAATCAATAATCAATAAGCTTATTTCTAATGTTATGTTTGTAGATTGCCATTGACAATGAAACCTACTAAAGAATATCAAACCCCCAGTACTGGTTATTATGACAAGCAGTTGCTCAGGAATTGATTTAGTTGAGTAAGCAAACTTTGCTAAAATAGTTCATTCCAGGACCACTGGAAATAAAGCTGTCCCTTAGCTGACAGCTCCTACTTAGGATCCACCTCTCCATAATAACACGACTCCAGAGGTGAAGCAATTTAATCTATCCTTCAATCTGAAATTCAAACATTTATTCTCCAGACACTAGCAAAACTTAGCAACAGATGCTAATGAGGTAGCATCAACTCATCACTGGACACCATCTTTCCTTTCTGGCATCTGTCCACCCTTTCTACATGCATTCACCGCCATCAGCCACAAGGGAGGGTTTTGAAGACTAAATAATCTTCTTGGTGGTTGGACTAACAACATTCTTCTGTCAGCCTTGGCAACTCTCAACTAGGATTTGATTGCTTTCTTCTAAATTGATAAACATTATGATGTTTAATTTTGTTTACCACAAAGGCAACATCAGCACACTTCTGACATAGTTAAAAGCTCTGCTGCATTAAAACCTTGACCTCAATTTTTCTGGCAAGATATCCAATATTGAACAAAACCTCTGCAGTAAGATATATGAAAAGCTAGAATAACTGTGTGATCTAAGTGTATGTACAAGTAAATTCACTTTTTAAGGCAGGCTTTTTCTGTGACTTGCTTAGAGTAAGCATGAAAATATTGTCAACATTATAATAGTTAAAACATATCTAAAAGTTATACTACTTACATAAATGCAGTAAGACCAATATGTAGCAAATAGAAGTAATTAATTCAAGTTTAAAAAAATCACTATTAAGGAACTACATAGTTTTTAAATGCTTTGCTATTATGACAACAGTTATTAGAATTAACAAACATTTAACAAGAGTAGCTGGGATTTAGTACATCTTTCAATTTTTCAAATACATCACTATATTATTGTTACTGACTCAATTAGTTTTAATGCTGTATATTTATGATCTAGCACTGCTGTCTTGGTGTGAGGAGCAGTGTAAGCAAGACTATTCCAGCTGCTTTTTTCTACCAACACCTGGAGTTTCACACTAGGTGAAAACGGTAACCGAGTGCTTGCTTGATGTATGCGTTTGGTTAGTTCTATACTGCACCACTGGGTGGAGTGTCCCTCCATTGTGCAAAACTGACACCTTTTATTCACTGAGAAGCTTGCACATCTGAAGCTGCAATCTATTTATTCATTGTCCTGGATAAAACTGGATGGTGTGGGAAATAAAATGATGAATAGCTATCAAGAAGGTCTGGAGAGTGTGGGCAAGCATTTGGCCGTATTTTACTGTTAAAGGAAGTGTGCTTATTTTCAAAGTTCATTTGGTTTTCTAGGAGTATGTATAACAAGGATTTCTTTTTCAAATGACCAGTCAGTGTATTTCTATGAATATAGATTTATTATACAGAAGTCAGATGTTTTCAATAAAATTTGGATTTCAGTTGTTTTATACTTTTAGAAAAAAAGCCAGTACCTCCAGATATTATTTACAGCAACACTATAAATTTACAGCATGAAAAGCAGAAAAGCTATGTAAGGAAAATAAAAATTGCTGCTGGGTATGGTAATTGGGATCCATTTTAATAAGGAACAACTGGCTTGATTAGGGATTCTCTAGAGAATGATAGTGACGAAAAATAATGTTCATCGAGACAAAGACCAAGTTCTGTCACTGTACAGGCCAGTTATTTAGCGCAACATGACTTGCAGGCATTACAGTATTTATTTTGGGAACACATTAAATGCACAGTATGCTATGCAGCACTTCTTTGTTAGAAGAGCCAAAAAATAAAGGAAATAGAGATCTATATTGTCCTTAGTGTGTAACTATGCTTTCCTTGTTTGCTAACCGTCTCACACCAGGCAATGAATCTGAATGGTGTCGATACAGAGTGGTTGTATGGTAGATTCCATGATTAATCAGTGAAATTCCATCCTCTAGCATCACTCACTGCCCTCTTGTGATGTAAGACCAGACGTACACTGCATTGAAAAGTCAAGACACACACTGCACACATACACCTACAAATTCTGCTGAAAGCAGAGGAGGGAGATCGGCTCATTTAGCAGAAGAATTTCCTTTGACATTTCTAGATTACGCAGCTCGACACTGGTTCTCTGCTGACTTACTGAGTGTGCAGTGAGGCAGTCACAGCCTTCATTTGTCGCAATGTCTGAGTTTATTTTAGCTTTGGTAACAATATCAGGATTATTCCCTATCACCAAGGCTGTGTCAGTTCTAGTTGATAAAGGTAAGGATACTTTATTTACTGGATTGATATTCAATAGAAGTCTCTGGCAAACTTGTACATTTTCACAGAATGTCATTTATGACTGTGGAGCATCGCTGTATTCTATCAGTCAGTAGAGCTTGTGTTACTGTGCTTAATTACTGCTTCTAGTAACCCTTGAGTGACTATCTTGTGAAAGGATGAGTGTTGCATTTCCAGCTTAAAAGCTGGTAGCATCTGGTAAGAAAAGAGTACTGTGATATTCTTCAGCTGCAGGAACTGTTTTTGTGTAGAAGTTTAGTGCATTTGACTTTAAATCTGTGCTACTGCCAATCCCCCAAACCTCTGAACCCACCTCCCCACCCTGCCGGATCGTTGACTTTCTCGTGTAATTTTTCCTAAACATTATCTTGATACTTAATCTTAGTACATTGAGTAATTAATATTCTTGCTGTTGCCTCTGCTGCTGAGCTTCCTTGATTATATGATTTGTGCCATGTACTGAGAGGGGAAGCATCAACAGCCGAACTTGTATTGTTTTCCACGTCATTGCATTTTTTCTCCCTATGTGCTCTGTAAAAATGTGCCATGCAAGTGTTTGCATTAAATATATACATAAAGTAATTCCCGAACAACTGAGATTGCTTTTAAAAGTTTGAATCTGTGACTTTGCGTCATATCTGGCCTTTGGATGCAACGTTGTTAAGATACATCAAATCTTATTACTTAACAACAAAAAAAAACGAGGAATTCATACGCTTCCTGCCATTTCCGCTATTCCTCTAAACTATATGGTTTGTGTTATGTACTCAGAAGAAGCCATCAAGAAGCATGCCCATTCTGTTTGTGGAGTCCAAAAGAAAACATTTGCATTCACGTTCCCTGTGAAACATTATCATTACAAATTGAAGTTTTGAAAAGTAATTACTTTGCCTATCACATACAGTATTTAGTTATGCAAGACAAATTGCAGTTTGAATAAAGAGCTATTTGTGTATTGAAGCTTATTGGATATTATTTTGTTTCAACATTTATGGTGTCAGGGATTTCTTATGTGCATTCATTAACTATTAACATTTTACAAAATAGAAAGAAACTTACCTGTAACTTTCAGTAATTTTTGGCTTGGCTTTAATAGAAGTGATATGAGTTAAATACCAAAGCTCTGTATGCCTTTTGCTCGTCTCCAGAGGGAGTAGAGAGAGTAAAAGAAGATCTGTTGGAAATGTGTTTGTTTGTTTGTTTGATTTATATATTTATTATATTTTATCCACATATTCCTCTGTACCTGCAAATCCAAACATTGATATTTTTTTCAGGCTGGATATAATATTAATTGTATTACCACATGATTTTACTTTAAATTTCGAAACAAGGAACACAAACAGGATCCAATTAAATGCCACATTTA
Source organism: Rhina ancylostomus (assembly GCA_030265395.1). Classification (NCBI taxonomy): domain Eukaryota; kingdom Metazoa; phylum Chordata; class Chondrichthyes; order Rhinopristiformes; family Rhinidae; genus Rhina; species Rhina ancylostomus. The sequence continues at coordinate 23,369,972 of JARFYF010000001.1, forward strand.
CTGTGAGACTTTGGACATCCATTTAAAGAGATGAAAAAGATGCCAAGATCTATTTTAGCTAACTAACACATTCCATTAATTCTACAACTGATATTTTGAAAGGTTAGGGACTCTGGATTACATGTATTAAAGTTGAAGTTCTAACATGCCAACAATTAAAGGGTAGGATGTTGTGAAAGACTTATTTCACTAAAAATAAAAAACTTAGCCATGGATAATATTCAACAACATTTGCATATATTTCAATTGAAATTTTCATGTGCTCAAGTTGAAATAAGTATCCAATATAAAAAGGCATTGTGGTGAGTTTCTGAAACATAGATCTGTGCCTACATTGGAGATAGAATTAATTATACAGTCATTAATAATGATGATTATTGAAACTGAGGCTATAATCTGCAATGCATTCTTTGCTTCTGTTGTTCTATCTTCCCTAAGGCTGCCTTTGGAGTCAAAAAATTGAGAAGCAGATTGAAGTAAGGGACATGCTATTGTGAGATTTGTTGTAATTTAAGAATTGTTAACTAGCTATTCCTTTAAACAAGCTGTAAGTAATGTGGCTTGCAAAAGAAGTCCAGAATGCATCATTGTTCCAATGCAATTATATTTTTATCAAATTCATCTTGTGTTCAGAGAGTTTTATTTTTAAATAAACAATTTATGAGATATCAGCAACTTGGTTTAATCTGATGATTTGTTGCTTTAGAATAATTCTTTCTTATAAACTGTGTTAAACCTTGAAATTGTTTTTAGTGAACTTTGATTCTTAGAGAAACTGAAAATTCTCCAACTTGCTTTGATAATGTCATTTTTAAAAAATCCACAAAGTTGACTTTGAATAAACATGTAAAATGCATGACATCAAATCAGTTACACATTGCAAGTTTTGTATGATTTTCATGTCTATTGCAGTAAAAGAAAATGTTCTTCTTTCGCTGGCACAGCTTTACATCACTGACATTTTAACTTGTGCTCCAATGTATATTGTAATATTTTTGCAGTATGCCACATTGTTACTGAAGTACTCACTCCTGCATCTTATTTAAAATGTACATAAGTATAAAATTTCACAAATATCATGTATATGCTGAAAGTAAAATCTTCAATTATATCTCTGCCAGATTATTTAACAAATAATTAGATGGGGTTGGTTAAAAACTGGTCTCAAGATAACTGCAGACACATTTAGTAATTATAAAAAACACTTTCAGAAGCTCAAGTAGCACCACTTATTATAACACATTTGAGTCTCACTTTTACTCATTTCTAATTATGCCATAAAATGTCCAATGACAAACAGAGTAACTGAGAAATTGTTTCCTATATCTTCCACTCCTGATACAGCCAACAGGAGGTGCAAGAGAGGAGAGCAAAGTGATTGATGTAGCAGTTTCTCTTTTGTCCCTTTGAATAGGAATAGAGAAAACCTTTGCTATCAGGCACAAAAATGGAAACCAAGTATGTGGGAATCATAAAGGAGTCTGTACAGAGCAAAACACACTTGCAATTTATTGAAAGCTTGTTTTCACAAATATGAAGTACTTAGACTGGAAAATAAAAGTAGTGATTTTTTTAAAACTTCTGCAGGATGAATAAAATAACTGAAAAACAAATACATGGAACCTTGTGAGCTAAATGCAGTGGAAAGGTTAGTAAATTAATGTGTTTATTTTTTAATATAATTGAGAGATAATTTTATTGCAAGTATTAGAATATAAGGAAGATACCATTGCCTAGGAAAGTTTACAAAGGTTTAAAGTGGTGATCATTCTTCTAGCATATGGAAGAGTGGACAAACACTGTTTTTAGTGACCAACCGCCTAAGCTAGCTATCCTGGCCTGGCAAGGTAAGTACTGGGTCAAAACTTGCTACCAGTGGTGAACTGTCTGTTTTCCTCACTCCTATTCATGCTGAATGGATGTGACAGGCCTTTGAGCTCCTTGAGAAATCCATGGTGAGGCAATTGCCAACAGAAATAGGCCAACAAATGCAGAACACTAGTGTTTAAGCAGGAAATCTGAATTTGTGGTGCGTAGGGCAAGAAATCTTAGCATTTTGGCATAGTACTTCAGGAATTTCGCAGTGAGTTTTGGTCCTTTGTTAGTTTGGTTCATTGTCAGTTCCCTTTTCCAAGTTTTAGGTGTAGTCCACAGAAATCATCGTGGTTAGCCTCGATGCTGTTCCTCTCTGTTTTCCATGATTGTGGACTCCTCCCCGCAGTTTAAATGCGAGAGATTACAGTTCACCATGGGCCTCAGGAAATTGGATCTGCAATATAAATTCACCATGGCAATTGTAACCTGTTGGAATAAACTGCCACCTAGTGTGGTAAATGTAGACTTAATTGAAAAATACAAATCAGAAAAAGTCCTGAACTTCGAGAAAGTAGAAAACATTTGTCTGTTGCCAAGGCAAAGTGGAGATAATATCTGGTCAGGTCCCAGGCAAATGATTAAATGACAGGTGGTGGCAATGAGTGCTGTACATCCTTTGTCTTTCTTACCTCTTGAGTAATAAGTAACTAAATCCAACAATTACTTCTGAAATTGCTAGCTTTTCGCACACTGTGGTAATCTTTACATCGTAAAATGTCTGACTCCAGTGGTTGCTGAAAAGAAATGAGGTGATGTTGATGACCAGGACAAAATATTTTTATCCTGCTCTGTCAGAGGCAGTTGGGCACAGTATCTGTCATTTTCCTCTCTGATGAAAGACTGATTTCTAGCTGTCTGATTACTTATAAACTTTCTCCAGAGAGAATTAAGATCATCAGTTCAACTTTTGGATGGTCGAGGTTAATTGCTTTGGTATTTCCATTTTGTTCTGAAATGTGCTTAGCACTAAGGGTTTGTAGATTTAGTCTACTAATTATTCATAGGAGCAAAGTAAAACCCTTCACTTAACTAGGTATTCTGTCAGCTTGTGTGCTTTTGTTGTAGTTGTAGTTCTTGGTCCTACAACACTTCCTGAATTTTCAAATAATTCTCATTAACATAAGGATATCTTCAGAAAATGCAGTTAAATGTATAGATATTTCACAATTCATTAACCTTTTTGGAACTTTGTTAATATAATAATGAAATCAATAAAAATGTTGGCACTGATTGAATCAGTGACACTAAGCTGGTTTTCACAACATCAGTGATTTATCCTGTTCATGTCCCATAAAAGCTTCCTCAAAACATCTCCTTAGATTGCCCTTTTTATTCTGTTCTTTTACTGGCAGTCACTGTCACTGTAAAACACCATTGGATATTTTCTTACCTTACATGAGCAATATAAATGTAAATTGCTATTAATTGTTATATATTACAAATGGAACTACCCCTTGAAAGTCCTTCCTTGATTGTAAAGTTCCTTCGAATGTCCTGAAGTCATAAAAAGGCACAACATAAATTTATGTCATTCCTCTTCTCTTTATTTGAACTGTGTAGTGTTCTTCAGTCTAACATGGACATTGGTAACCACATTCATGACAAAATTAAGAAATAGTTAGTCATGCTAGGTAGCTCTCTTTGGAATCATGGCTGAAGAGATTTCTTTCATTTTCAACTTATTTATCTCCAAGCCATTTCTTTATTTATTCATTTTTTTGGGATGTGGATATCACTGGCAAGGCCACTATTTATTATCCATTCCTAATTGTCTGTGTAAATGTGTGCTGAGCCATCTTCTTGGACTGCTATTCAGAAGGAACTCCAAGATTTAGAGGTGGCAATAGTGAAGGAATGGCAATGTCAAGTCAGTTTGATGCACAGCTTGAAGGGAAGCCGAGAGGTGATGGTGTTTTCTTTCATCTGCTGCAGTCATTCTTCTTAGTGGCAGTGATTGAAGGTTTGGGAGGTGCTGCTGTAGTATCAAGGCATTGGAGACACAAGAGACTGCAGATGCTGGAACCTGGAGCAAAAAGCAAACTGCTGGAGGAACTCAGAGGGTTAGGCGGCATCTGTAGAGGAAAATGGACTATCAACATTTTAGGTCAAGACCTATCATCTGGACCCATGAGCCATTTGTCATTAACTGCAGTGCATTTCTTTCCAGCCAGTGGTGGGAGGAATGAATGTCTAGGGTGATTCATTTTCCTCATCTTTGGGCATGTTGCCTATGGAGCAACACCTCAATTTCCAGGACAATGTGATAAATGTTGTAGCTTTCCTACTCCAGAAGAGTAGAAGGTTAAGTTAAAATGAACTCTTGTTGCAAGGACTTTTTTTGGGGAAAATGGTATGTACTGTCATGCAAGAGTCCATGACCTTCTTAACAATGATCTTTTCTAATTGAGCTTGTTCACACGTCGGTCCACATGTGATATCAAAGAAAGTCCCTTCAACCAGTTGACCAGGACGGTGTGAAAAAATGTATTTGAGAATCATTTATCTTTTTTTGTTGTGTTAAGACTGAGGCTTGGAGATTAGCAGGCATGGAAATAAACTGTAGTGATGGGGGTGGGGTGCAGTTGCCAGAAATCAGAAGTGGTCTGCAGTAGGATTCAATTGTTTCAGAATGTCCATTGTCAATGTGTATATGTGGTGCTTATAAACATACTGCTGATGACATAGCTCACACCCTATTCTGTGTAACTGGTGATGCTTAATATGTTCTGACTTGTACTCAGCTCTCAGAAAATACAGTACATATCGTAGCACTTTCTTCATTACTATGTTGATGAAACTTAGCTCCTGATGCTTTCATGTTGCATTCTGTGCCTTATATCAGGACATTCATCGTGGGATACTCCTCGTTATACCAAATGGATTACTTACTGAATGTATTTTACATTACTGGATGTATTTTAATTAGTTTATTCCCTAATGTTGATATCAAAACATAAAATTATCCTAACACTAATAAGTTATCCCATAAGTTTCATGCGGGAAGTCTGCATCATTCATAATTAAAATATTTGGCATTACTATTAATACTTCCCTGCTGTGCAGAACTTAAATACTAAAGATATAAATGATACTTTGGCCATACCAAAACAGCTTGTTGAGAGCTCTGATGTTTTAATTTCTCAGTATAGATGGACCTACAATATAACTAACATAATAGATTTTGGTTAAGTCTAACAAGATCTGCATTTTAAATCTTAAACAGAAAAATGATACTCAAAGGTTCATAGATTTCGTCAAAGGATTGTGGTTATCAATGAGAAAGTTCTTTTTTTCCATTTTTTGCTGTTAATCAATTGTTTCAAATCACTCTCCAATGTTGGTGAAATTTAGTAATCACACCATTACAATTACATGCATGTACAGTATGTAACTTCCTAAGACATTTCCCATAAGAACTCAACAAATAGAGTTATTAGGCCAGATAATCAAACGTTTGATCACAGAAATAAGCGTTAAAGAGCATCTCCAAGTGGACCACAGTATTGTGGAGGTCATGGCTTTCATGTGTCAACACTGCCCCTACCTGGTCGGAAGACAGCACTGCCCCTGCCTGGGTGAAAGACACATCACTGTCAATCAAGGCCTGGCTCCACCCCACACATCAGGCATCACACCTGATGAATGGCTGCTTTAAGCACCTTTCTACCAGGCCTTGGGCCATTGGCCTGTTTGAACTACCTGGGCTGGATGCCCCAGCCCTCCAGCACTATAAAGAGTGCCACATGCTTGGTTCTCTTCTTTGAGGGATGGTCTGTTGTTAAGTTGTGTACAGTTTAAGAGAAATTAGTTAAGTATCCCTGGGAACATTGAGCTGTGCTTGCACTGAGTCAAGGGGTGGTGTATTGTTTCTCCTTGATTGTTTGGACCCAATCACAGAAATAAGTGCCAAAGAGTATATTCATGGACCACAAGAAAAGGAATTTGTGAAATGTCTACAAGATGGCTTTTTCGAGCAGCTTGTGGTAGAGCCCACTAGAGAACAGGCAGTTCTGGATTTGATGTTGTGCAATGAGACTTGATCAGGGAGTTTAAGGTGAAGGAACCCTTCAGAGGCAGTGGTCATAATATGATAGACTTAGCCCTGAAGTTTGAGAGAGAGAGAGATTCTGAAATCTGATGTAATGGTATTACAGTTGTGTAAAGGTAACTACAGAAGCATGAGGGAGGAACTGGCTCATGAGATGAGTGGAAGGGGTTCCTAGCTGGGAAGATGGTAGAGCAGCAATGGCAGGCGTTTCTGGGAATAATTCAGGAAACACAGTAGAATTTCATCTCAAGGAAGATGAAGCACACTAAGGGGAGGATGAGGCAACCATGGCTGATAAGGGAAATTAAGGACAGCATAAAAGCAAAAGAGAAGGCATACAATATGGCAAAGATTAATGAGGATCCAAAGGATTGGGAAGCCTTTAAAATCAACAGAGAACAACTAAGAAATGCTATAATGGAGGAGAAGATAAAATAGGAGGGTAGATTAGTGAATATTATACAAGAAGATACTAACAGTTTTATTTTAGATATATAAAGGGTAACAGAGAGGTTAGAGTGAACATTGGACCACAGGAAAATGATACTGGAGAAATAGTAAGGGGGAACAAAGAAATGGGGGAAGAGCTTAATAAGTACTTTGAGTCAGTCTTCGCTATGGAAGACATCAGTAACATGCCAGAAACTAAAGAAAGTCAGGGGGCAGATGTGAGTGCAGTGGTCATTATTTAAGGAGAAGGTGCTGAGGAAGCTGAAAGGCCTGAAGGTGGATAAATCACCTGGACCAGATGGACTACACCCCAGACTCCTGAAAGGGGTAGCTGAAGAGGTTGTGGAGGCAATATTAATGACCTTTCAGGAATCATTGGAGTCAGAGAGGGTACCAGAGGACTGGAAAACTGAAAATGTGACACCCATCTTTAAAAAGGATGGGAAGCAGAAGACAGGAAATCACAGGGCAGTTAGCCTGACCTCAGTGGTTGGTAAGATTTTAGAGTCTATTATTAAAGATGAAATTTCAGAGTACTTGGAAGCACATGATAAATTTGGGCAAAGTCAGCACAGTCTCCTTAAGGGGAAATCTTGCCTGACAAATCTATTAGAATTCTTTAAGGAGGTAACAAGCAGGTTGGACAAAGGAGAGTTGGTAAGTGCTATTTATTTGGATTTCAAAAGGCATTGACAAGGTGCCACACACAAGGCTGCTAAACAAGGTAAGATCCCATGGTGTTAGAAGGAAGCTACTAGCATGGATGGAATATTGGCTGACTGGCAGAAGTCAGAGAGTGGGGATAAAAGGGTTTTTTACAGGATGGCTGCTGGTGACTAGTGGAGTTCTGCAGGGGTCAGTGTTGGGACCACAACTTTTCACTTTATACATTAATCTTCTAGATGAAGGAACTGATGGCATACAATGCCAAGATAAGTGAGGAACAGGTAGGGTTGCGGAGGTAGGGAGGACTTGGACGGGTTGGGAGAATGGGCAAAGAAGTGGGAGGTGGAATACAACAGAGCAAAGTGTGGGGTTTTGCACTTTGGGAGGAAGAATAAAGGTGCAGACTATTTTCTAAATAGGCAGGGAATTCAGAAATTGGAGATGCAAGGGAACTTTGGAGTCCCAGTTCAGGATTCCCTTGAGGTTAACTTTCAAGTTGAGTCGGTAGTAAAGAAGGCAAATGCAATGTTGGTATTCATTACAAGATGACTAGACCATAAAATCAAGGATGTAATGCTGAGGCTTTATAGGACATTTGTCAGGCTGCATTTGGAATATTATGAGCAATTCTGGGCTCCATTTCTAAGGAAAGATTGTGCTGGCTCTGGAGAGGAGGTTGACAAGAATGATGCCAGGAATGAAAGGCTTGATGTATAAGAGTGTTTGATGTCTCTAGGCCTGTACTTGATGGACCTCAAAAGGATGAGGGGGAATCTCATTGAAATCTAGTGGATACTGAAAGGCCCTGGATAGAGAGGAAATGGAAAGGATGCCTCCATTTTTAGGAAAGTCTTGGATCCAAGAGCACAACCTTAGAATAAAGGGAGGTCCCTTTAAAACTGAGTTGAGGAGGAATTTCTTCAGCCAACAGGTGGTGAATCTGTGGGAAAACAACAAATTTTGCAACATATGTTAGTGATGATAAATCTGATTCTGAATTCGTTGCCACAGAGGGCTATGGAGGCAAGGTCATTGGGTGTATTTAAGACAGAAATTGATAGGTTCTTGATTGGTAAGAGGGTTAAGGGTTACAGTGAGAAGGCAGGAGAATAATCAACCATGATTGAATGGTAGAGTAGCCTTGATGGGCCGTATGGACTAATTCTGTTCCTATATCAAAAGAACTGGTTATTGACCTCAGGAAAAGGGCTGGTGTACATGCACCTATCCACATCAACGGTGCTGAGGTAGAGAGGATTGAGAGCTTCAAGTTCCTCGGAGTGAAAATCACCAACAGCCTGTCCTGGTCAAATCATGTAGATGCCACAGCCAAGACAGCTCACCAGTGCCTCTACTTCCTCAGGAGGCTAAAGAAATTCGGTTTGTCCCCTTTGACACTCACCAACTTTTATCGATGCACCATAGAAAGCA
>JARFYF010000001.1:23421301-23433681 GCA_030265395.1 Rhina ancylostomus
CATGGAATCCATGTGCTGGACAACAAGGCATTAATGGAGCCAAATTGAGGGCCAGAACTCAGAACCATGACAGCTGACCATTTAAAATATCGGTTTGGTTAAAATGTTGTTTAATTTTCTTTATTTTGCAGTGTTTCTATTTGTAATTAACAGTAGTTTAGTATATTTTAAATAAACTTTTAAAATGAATTTTACGATGTTCAGCAATTTAAAATCAATTTCATTTTTTTTTAAATGTCTCTAATCATTGGAGCCATGCAAGAACTGTAAAACAGGCCTTTGAAACACGTAGCTATTAAAACCTGTCAGAGCAGTTGGGTGAGGGTCTCAGGATGTATTGTCAAGAGATCTGGCCAGTTTTCGTGGCCTCTTTAACTTGCATGACATGCATTGAACCAAGATCTCAAGGTCATTAGGAACAGTGTAGCTGCAAATGGTTAACGTGTGCCCTTGGCTTGCATGGGGGGCATGAGTTGTCAGATCAAGCCCAATCTGGCCCATTATTTTTCATGCTAATGTTCATAAAACATTTCAAAAGATCAAAGAGTTGTGATCTCTAACTGGGTGCAGAAATGTGGAACCTGAAGTGAAAAAAGGAACCATGAACATTTTAAGAATATTCCTTTGTGTTTTGTTAGTATAAGTCCAAGCAATGATGTTTGTTTGTCGCAGTTACATTTGCTACACAAAAAAGATCTTTATGTAACCAATATTGCCCATGAGTGGTTGTGCTTTGGTATAGCAATTAAAATTTTGGGTGTAAACCAGATGCATTAGAGAGATTACTGCTCCAACATACTTTAAAATTTCAGTAATATTGGTTGCTCTGAGATAATGACCAAATCCCTATTGTGCTGTGTGAATGAAAATAGTGGCATTATAAGGCTCAATGTTGCTGTAGCAGATTTTATTTTTTAAATTACTCGTTCATTGAAGTTGGGCATCTATGATAAGAGCAGCATTTACTGCTACTTCCTAATTCCATTCGCAACTCGCACTAGAAATGCACTTAGAGTAAAGCTCGTAAAAAGAATGTTATGAACTGTGAATTGGTCATGAGGAGAGTTCTTATTTTCAGAGCAAGACTCGAGAGGTCTGGGACTACCTATAATGGAGCCTCTGTTGCTTATTGTTTGATCCGACTTTCAGCTCTGATCTATCTGGTACTGAACAGTAATAAAAAACGAAATGACACTCGTGGAGTGCTACAGGGATTAACACAGGGCCCTCAGCTATTATAAATCTATATTAATGACTTCGGTGAAAAGACAGCAAGCAATATATCTAAGTTTGCTGACAATTTAAAACTAGGTGGAAAGTGAGATATGAGGAGGACATAAAGATTCTGTGAAAAGATCTGACAGATTGAGTCAGCAGAGAATGAGGTGGCAGATACAGTGGAATGTGAAGTTATTCACTGAGGTAGGAAGAATCATAAAAGCAGAATATTTAAAAAATGTTAATGAATTGGTAAATGAAACAATGGGATCTTTGTGTGTGCATTCATGCAAAAGGTAGGAAGTATACATGCAGATCTAGCAAGCAGTTAGGCAGACGATTGATACTCTGATCTAGAGGAAGGCTGTTTTGTTCCAGTTGTACAGAGAGACCACGTTAGGCAATGCCACATGCAGTTTTGGCAAGTGAAGATTTTCTGCTTCATATTCACCACAGGTGAAGTTCCCAAAGACTGAAAAGTGGCTAATGTTGTTCCATAGTTTTAGAAGGGTAGCAAGGACAAGGCAAGGAACTACAGGCCGGTCAGCCAGATGTCATTTGTGGAGAAGTTACGAGAGGTAATTCTGAGGGACAGAATCTACCAGCATTTGGATAGACAGAGTCTGATTAGGAGGAGTCAGCGTGGCTTTGTGCATGGGAAGTCATGCTTGATGAAACATTGAGAGTTTTTTTGAAGAGGTAACCAAAAAGATGAGGGTAGAGCAATGGATGTTGTTTAATTTAGCAAGGCCTTTGACAAGGTCCCACTGGGTAGACTGGTCTGGAAGGTTAGATTAGGGAGAGCTAGTTAGGTGGATTCAAAATTAGCTCACAGGTAGGAAGCAGAGAGTGGTAGTTGAAGGTTGTTTCTCGGAATGGAGGCTGGCGACTAGTACTATGCTGCAGGGGTCAGTGTTGGGACCTTTGTTATTCGTTATTTATATAAACGATTCAGATGTGAATACACAAGACTTGTCAGTAAGTTTGCAGATGACACAAAATGAGGAGGTGTTGTTGATGGTGAAGAAGGTTATCGTAGATTACAGGGGATCTTGATCAGTTAGGGAAGTGCGCCGAGGAGTGGCAAATGGATTTCAATACAGATAACTGTAAGGCGATGTATTTTGGAAAGTCAAACCAGTGTAGGACTTATACTATGAATGGTAGGGCACTAGGGTGTGTAATGGAACAGAGGGACCAAGGAGTACAAGTACATAGTTGCAAAGCAGCATCAAAGGGCATTTAGCACACTGGCCTTCATCAGTCAGGGCACTGAGTGTAGAAGTTGGGACATTATGTTGAAGTTGTACAAGTCATTGGTGAGGCAGCACTAGGAATACTGTGTACAGTTTTGGTCACCCTGTTACAGGAAAGATATGGTTAAACTGGAAAGAATGCAGAAAAAAATTGATGAGGATATTGCCAGTACTAGAGGGCCTGAGTTACAGGGAGAGGTTGGCCAGGCAAGGTCTTTATTCCTTAGAGCATAGAAGAATGAGGGGTGATCTTATAGACATGTATAAACTCATGAGGGGCATATTTAAAGTTGATTGTAGCAGTCTTTTCCCCAGGGTAGGGGAGCCCTAAACTAGGGGGCATAGATTCAGGGTGAGAGGGGAAAGATTTAAAAGGGACTTGAGGGACAACTTTTTCACGCAGAAGGTGGTGAGTACATGGAACGAGCTGCCAGAGTAAGGTACAATGGTATCATTTAAGAAGCACTTGGATAAGGTCGAGGTTGAGAGAGATATGGGCCGAATGCAGGACATAGGGACTTGATGGGTGGAAGAGCCTGTATCCATGCTGTATTGATCTATGATTCTATTACACTGAAGCACATAAGATTCTAAAAGTAATTGACAGGGTTAGAGACTGTGACTTCAACAGGAGTGTATAGATCTCGGGGACATAGTCTTAGGACAACGGATTGGCTATTTAGAGCAACAATGATTACTTTATGCAAATAGGTTGTAAATCTTTGAAATTTTCTCACTTGGCTGAGTGTGGATAGTCAGTTAACTAGTACATTCAAAATTGAAATTATGCATTAAGAAATGGATACTGGAAAAGTGGACAACGTATAGAATTGACCACAAACTTGATGAACTACCAAGCAACTCAAGGAGCTTTATTGACCTTATCCTCCTTCTATTTCTTACTGTACAGAGGGTGAATGACTTAGTCCTGAGCTGTTGTCTGTACAGTTCTTCATCATGGTTCCAGTCTTCATGAGTTTGGTTCTTCGAGTTCTGTCCTTGTCATTTTAAGCAGGAACAGATTTCATCCATTACAAACATGATCAATCCCTACTTTCCTTTCAGGTATTTAGAACCTCATTCCCTTCGCTCCCCTCATTCCCTTCTCTCCCTCACTTTTTAGCCAGTTCAGCCATCCATATATTTTCAGGTCCCTTCTTACCTCTGATTTCTGGCTTGGGTTCTGTATTATTTTTGTCTATTTGTAATGTTAACTCAATGTTCATGGCCATTTTGTTATTTTTTCAATATGGTTTTATGATTATGAAATTTGCCTCAAATTGACTTGGAATTAAGTGTGAAACCATACAATATGAAAAACAAATATTTTGAAGAAGTAATTAAAACTACTTACTGAGCATAGAGTACAAATTGTGTTCAAAACAGAAATCTCAAAATTTACTTAGTCTGTCAATAGGTGAGAAGTGGTGTACTACCATTTCTCATTATTTATATAAATAATTTCCACTTAGGAATTGCAAGTTGGTTTTCAAGATTTGTGGATAAAGTTTGAAGAATTAGTTGATATGGAAAGCAGTCATTAGATATAGGAAACATAAATAAAATTGCAGAATAGAAGTGTCATTATTAAATGTTGTTTTGTATATACCAGCATAAATTTGTATATCCAAGAAAGAAGAATAAACAAGCCATGATGATAATAATCATACAAGTAGACAAAGGGTCAAAAATTTGAAGTTACAGAGACACAAATCACAAACAATGGTGTTGCAGGTTCATCAAACCATTAAAGCAGCAAATAAGTACAGGGGGTCAATATCCAGAGTGATAGAGTTGGAAATCGGAGAAGCTGGCTGAGAAATTGGAACATTTTTAAATGCAATTGTTCCCATATCTAAAGAAGTCCCACTCACTGGAAAATTGTTCAGCTCAGTAAAGCTTATGTTTTTCCTTCGTCTTCTCTACATGTGATGCTACTGTTGTATTTGATGCTCAACCCTGCCTTACCAAATGCAATTGGAAGAATAATGTTGAATCCTCAATACAACAGCAATTGGCTGCGAGACATGAACTAACTGGGGCATTGATAAGTTGATGTCTGCATGTGCCCACCTGAGTGCTTATTGCAGTCTTTCAAATTGCAAAAGCACAGCAGTTGTAATCTCTGCAAGCAGTTGCTGTCACACTTTAACACAAGAAGCAAGGTGGAAAATGGTCTCATACTCTAATTGCCACAAAGAGGCAGGTTTAAAAGAATGGTGCTAGAACTGGAACACATGACAGAAAATTAGAACAGAGGAGTGACGGGAAACTTAAATTGATGTGTATAAAATTATGAGGAACTAGAACAGATTAAATAGGAAGGACCTATTTCCTTTAGCTGTCAGGTCAAAAAAAACCAGTCAATTTAAAATAACTGGTGGAAGTATTAGAGAAGAGGTGGTGATTTTGTTTTTCCCCAAAGGGTGGTGGATCTCTCGAACTCATCATTCAGAAGTGTAGTGGCAGAGAAACCTTTCTCTTGTTTAACCTGTAGTTGGATACATGCTTTAAAAATGTAAACAGTTAACTATGAACGAAGTGCTGGAAGATGGGATTAGAGCTGAAAGATCTCTTCCTGCACCTGGCTTTTCTAGGTTTGTGGAATGATTTTCTTTAAAGTAAATTCTCCACATTTTTCTATGTTTTGCTCTTCCTTGAATTGGATACTAACGCAAAATTCAACATCCATTTCATGCACCAAATAAGGATGAACTCCTTATTCCAGGAAGCCATGTTTAACATCTGTGAATTTTGTCAGAATACTAAAAAGGCAAAGAACTTTTCGGGATCATTTGAATGATTTGGATGTGGAGGTATGAGATGTGGTCAGTAAGTTCACAGATGCATGAAGTTTGGTGGAGTTATTGATAATATGAAGTGTAGTCTTAGGCCACAGGATGATATTGATGCATTGGTGAAATGAGCTGAGAAATGGCAGATGGAGTTTAAACTGGATAAATGTGAGGTGATACATTTTTTGAGGAGTAATAGGCTAGTACATACACCAGGAATGGTTAGGTCCCAGGGTGGTTTGAGGTATACAGGGAATTTAGTGTACACATCCAAAGATCCTTGAAGGTGGCAATGCAAGTAAATAATGTGGTTAATAAGGCATATGGGATACTTACTTTCATTAGTTGAGGCACTAAATACAAGACCTTTATGCTCCAATTTTATAGAATGCTGGTCATAGTTCAGCTGGAGTATTGTGTGAAGTTCTGGTCACGATGCTCCAAGAAGGATGTGATAATGCTCGAGAAGGTAAAGTTGAGATTCATTAGGATTTTGCCTGGAATGCCTGGAGCTACTAGAGGGGCTAGGAGTGTTATTCCTGGAGTGGAGGGAGTTAAGAGGAGACATGGTTGAGGTATATAAAATTATGAGGGGTATAGATAGGGTATACAGTAGGAAACATTTCCCCATATCAATGGTAGATACAACTGGAGAACATGGATTATGGGTAAGGGGTAAGAGACTTAGACGGAATCTGAGGGAAACCTTTCTCAGTCAGAGAGCAGTGAGTACCTAGATTACTCTGCCTGAGAGATTGGTAGAAATACGGTTAATGATGGCATTTATGAAGTGTCGAGATGAATACTTGAATTAACCAATCATAGAAGACTGCAGGTCAAATGCTGGAAGATGGGATTAATACGGATGGGTGCCCATTGATTAATGTGGACACGGTGGGCCAAATGGCCTGTTTCCATGATGAATTACTCCGTGGCAATTTCCAGAGTGACTGAATTGAATATAAGAGATGATGGCTTAGAAAGAGGAACAAATCATTTAATGCAATTGAATCCATTTCTGGAGAAGTCCCACCGGTCATAAAATTGTGTTGAGTTCCATTCACCTTAGTAGAGTTTATGATTTTCCTGTGCATGTGATGGCATCATTGCAAATGACGTTCAACCCTGACTCATCAAATCAACCTGGATATATGATGTGATTAGAATGATAGGAGGAGCCTGATGAGCATAAACATCAACATGAATGAACCCAATGGCTTGTTTCTGTGCTATAAATACATTATTATGCTATATTGCCAATTGGGTGATGGGTTGGAAATGTGCAAACAACATAATTGAAAAAGTATGCAATTCTGCTATGTAGTTTTAATTGTTTATGTTTAATAGAGTAATTATTATTTAGGGACCTTCATTACTGCGACAGATTTTCAGCATCGTAATGTGTGAAAATAATTGAATCGGGTCACCCTAGAGACACCGTAACTTCTTTGAATCTGCTGGCAGCCCAAGGATTAAAATGACATTCCTTTGTTTTCTGACCACAGGCAGGAAATGACTGAAACATTTGTGTTGTGTTGTGGAAAGCCATGCTGTGTTGTACATCAGCCTTTCCTCTCCTGATGCTTCTCCAGAAAGACCCAGCAGATTGATTTTAACTGTGCAAATTAATATTTATTCAGTGATGTGAAGCAGTGCTTCTTGTCACTGAGCTGAATTCCTAAAACAATACCCCCAGGCGCTGAGAAGCAAAATGCATCTGCATCCATGTCAATAGTTCCTTTCAAAACAGAATTCAGCCTTATGTTCATGTCACTCGTTTCCTTAATTGGGCCACCTAAGGTATGCAAAAGTAGTTATAGTTTGAATAATACTAAAGCAAAACCTTATCTGAGAATTTAGACACTTCAATTAAAAGTATCATTGAGAAAATACACCTTTTTTATTTGAGTGTGTTATTTGTAATCAAATAAAAAATGTGTCATCCCATATAAAGATTAGCAAAATTGTGTGGTAGCATGCCTGTAAGTTACTCAACTATAACTCAGTCATATGTTTGCCATTATGCTTTTATAGCTGTTGTTGTTTATTTAAGTTGAAAAATGCAATAAATAGAACATAGAAAAAAACTACGGCACAATTCAGGCCCTTCGGCCCACAAAGCTGTACCGATGTTCATGTGTTAAATATATTTCTATGAATAATTAGGCATAATTTATGCTGATTTATACATGGAATGAGATGATAGTTATAGGTTTTTGAAGTTTTTTTCTGAATAGGTGTAGGTCATTCAATCCCTTAAACTGTATCTGTTATTAAGTGCACCTCAGTAAAATTTCTCCAGGAGACACAAGATACTGCAGATACTGGAATCTGAATCGAAATGACCTTTTCCCACCTAGTTCCATCTGCCATCACCCGCATATCACTTCTTCCATAGCTGGTTCCACCTATCATCTACAAAGCTCCTCTGTCTTTAAGTTCTCCCTTCCCTCTCCCACCCAGTTCCATCTGCGTAACATTTTTCTGCTTTGTTTCTACCTGTCACCCTACCAGCCTCTGTCTCAACACTACCCTCCATATGCCTCCAACTACCCATCATCCCTTCCCCTCCCACCCCACCCCCACATGTTTTCATCCATCACCTACCAGCCTCAGATTGACCCCTCCTTCTTACTTCTATACATTGGCTATCTTCCCTCGACACTCTTGGTATTTGTCCAGCTTTTTCCCATTTCTTTGGATACAAAAATTATTGACATTTGTCAAGAAAATATCAACAATAGCAGTATTGCTATTCCAGCCCAGTAATTTTAGAGTTGACATGGTTCTGGAGCTGTTCCACCATTAAACACATACTGTCAGGATGATATAATTTCAAACCTGTTGTTTCAAAAAAGAATGTTTTGGCCCTCCATCAAAACAGGTTCCTTTTTTAAATAATATGAAATATTTGGGTTTCAGCATTGAATCATTAAGAAAAACATTGACCAAAATGTTATAACCAACAAATTTCTGTGCCTCTTTAATTCTGTGTTTGCTTTTCACCATTCTTACACAATGTTTGCGCAGTATTCTGAGATTTTCGTTCTTCTCAAGAGGGTGAGCAGCAGCGAAATGTAAGTTGTTCCGATGAATAATGCTGGCACAGGAAAACAGAAGAATAATCCAGAAAAACAGACAAAATTTGCAGTGATGGAAAAACATAATAAAATTTTATTGTTTTGCACATCATTTTGGCAGCTACTGTACTTTTAACTTTGTTGCCCATTTCGAGTTTGATTCAACTACGTATTTTGTTTGTGATTAATTTTCTCAGTGCTGATATGCCCCGCATAGCCAACCATAATGTCTCTCTTCTTGTCTGCTTCTACCACTTTTGTGATGTTCTTTTTTTAATTGTTCATCTTGGGTTATTTTTCTCTGTCAAATTTTCCATGCCAATATTTTTCTCTTCTCTTGAAGGTATTGATTTTCTGCTGAAGTATGGTCTCTCAGGCATCTGTATCTCTCGTACATCTCCAAAGCTGTTATTGCTCATTATGAACTGAGACAGTGGGTGTTGACAGGCTATTTAGATTTGGAAGCAATCATGGCCTAGTCTATTGATCTTTGACACCTGAAATGCAGAGAAACACACAGACATGTGCATACACATGCATGTAAACACACGTGCACTTGCATGCATTCATGCTCATGCCTCATACATGTACATGTATGTACAAGATTTGACCCTCCGATACAAATGAATAAGGTTAGAGTCAGGAACCTTCTGATTTTCCCCAATTACTCTCTCAAAACTTTGCTTCATTTTTTGACTGCTTTGTCTTGCATGTTTAATGACCATATCAGATTATGAGCAGGAACAGGTGATACAGCCTCTGAAGCCTGCTTCACTATTTAATGAGATTCTGGTTGACCTCAACTGTACATTTCCAGAACTTTTCATTCCCTTCTCATCAACTGGATTTCTACTCTATTTTAAAAGTATTCAAAAGCTCTGCTTCCATCATTCATTGAGGAAGAGAATTCCCAAAACTCATGATTCTGAGACAGAGAGAAAAATACTATGCACAATATATAGTCTTACTCATCTTCTTTATAACTGAAGAATACCCTCCCTACTTCTGGTATTCAATTCCACTAGCAATAAGCAATAAAAATGTGGTAGTTTCATAACTATTTTGCTTAATGTGCACACCAATCTTTTGCAAATGTGCACTAGGACACCCAGATCCTTCTTTATCTCAGAGTTCTACAATTTCTCACCATCAAGATCTTACAATTCCTTTCCTCCTACAGATGCTGCTCAATCCACTAAGTTCCTCAAGCAGATTCTTTGTTGCTCCAGATTCTAGCATCTGCAGTCTCTTGTGTCTCCAAGATATTATGATTCTTTTTTTTAAAAACAGATTTTTCCCACCAAAATCCACAATTTCACATTTTCCCAAATTATACTCCATTTGCCAGATCTTTGCCTTCGTCCTTAGCCTATCTACATGCCTTTGTGGCCTCTTAATGTCCACTTAAAAACTTAATTTCTTACCTATCTTTGTGCCACACCAAAGTCAACAACCATATCTTCTGTGCTTTCATCTAAGTCATTTATATAAATTGTGAAAAGTTGAAACTACAGTACCAACCCTTATGCAAACCACACTCCGCATCTTGTCAACCAGAAAAAGACCCCTTCATGCCTGCACTCTGTTTCCTCTTAGCTAATCAATCTTGTATCCATGCCAGTATTACATCCTACACCATGAGCTTAAGAGGTCCCCTTTAATCCACAGCTCATGTTATCTCCACAAAGAACGCTAATACATTGATCAAACATGATTTACCTTTCACAAAGCCATGTTGATTTTCTCTGATTATTTTAATTTTTTTTCTATGAGCCCTTCTATAACTTCAATAATATTTACAAATCTTTTTTCCCTTTGGTAGACATTAATCCCCCAAGCCTGTCATTTACATCTTTTGTCTCGTCCTCCCCCCTCCTTCGAATAAAGAAGTCTGTTTGCCATTTTTCAATCTAAAGAAAACTTCCTGGAGAATTTTGGAAATTGAAAACCAACACATTAACTATCTCACAAGCTTTTTTTTTAAGGTCTGGAACTGAAGTCCACCAGGACCCAAATACTTGTCAGCACAGAGGTCCAAGAATTTACTCAGTAGCATTGTCTTGGTGATGGTAATTTTCCTGAGTCTCTCCTTTCTTTCCAATCTTCACACAATAGAAACATGAATGAAAAGAATGGATAGCAATGAACGTGCATTGTACTCCCTTCCTAAAATTCAGTTCCTTTTAATGTATGTGCTGCTGAGATTGAATTTCCATACTTATATACTTATGTCTTCCAGTGAGTTTTGCTTGTGAGATAGTTATTGTGTTGGTTTTAAATTTTCAAAAATTTCTAGCGAAAGTCCCTCAAATTGGAAAATGGTAAATGATTCTTTGTTCAAAGAGGGACAGTGGTAGAAAGTATGGAAGAGGACAACAGCAGAATTTTTCTTTTACCTCCTCCCATACAATGTAAGACCAATACTCAGAATGCTGGAAAAATTTCATGAATCCATGTCACAATGTCATAGACAACAGTGCCTTTGGCCCACCAACCTTCTAACACCCATGTATACATTAATGATAAACAAATAATGTTGCAGTAGCTGCACTAGAAATTCATTAGTTGCAGAATCAGAATCAGGATCATATTTATTATCCCTGACTTACATGATGTGAAATATGCTGTTTTTTGCAGCAACAGTACAGTGCGCAGACATAAAAAATACTATAAAGTACAAAATAAATAACTAGTGCAAAAAAAGAATGATGAGCTAGTGTTCACCCAGCACACAAGTTGTACTCTGCTTCCAAAATTTCATTCCATTCAGCTGTAGTTTAGTTGTTGTTGAAGTATGTATGATGAATAAAAAAGTGTATATTCAGAACTTCAAAGACTGGTTATATGCAGAAAGGTGTGCATTTTTTTCAACAAACACTATTAAAATCCAAGTTCAGGATAAGTAGTCCAGTCTTTAGCAATATTGCAGTAATTGCTCTTTGACATTTATCTTGCACGGAAGAAATCAATTGTATCGTTCAGTCCCAGCCCATTTCTTTGAAGTCTGCTAATATTTCTGTAAAATGGAAATATACAACAATAATGAGTTATTTGATGCAGAACAGAATTTTATTTCTATATTTTGTTGGTTTTCAATAATTGGTCTTTGCACATGAGTACACTTGGGCTACCTTCCTGCACGCTTGAATCTTTTATAAGAATATACCATCACCAGTGACCTTTTGCTTTTTCCAATAACTTCTTTCATAATCAAAGGAGTCAGACTTTCGTAATTTAAGTCTTCAAATAAAGCCTGAAAACATATAGCCATAGCATTTTGGCAAAATATGTACCATAAAGGAAATCCTGTAAGGTCAAAACCTCAGTTTATTTTTGATGATATCACAAGACTCTCTGCTCATAAAGTACACATAGAATTCTGAGCTCTGACATGGGAAGTGTTTACTAGCCAGACAGAGGAAAAGATTTAAGGAAGTTCTCAAAGCCTCTTTGTCTGCAACATCCCCACTGTCTTTTAGGAATTTCTGGCCCATGACCACTCAAAGTGGAGACTGTGTATTCCAAAGGGTGTTGAGAATCTTGACCACCCAGAGCACGTGGAGGTGCTGTGTCAGCCATAAAGGCAGTAGACCACCTCACAAACTAGGAATCACCTACCTGCCCTATGGGTCATGAACAGTGCTATCGATGGAAGATTCTGTGTGTTGTCAACAAAACAAAAGAGCTGGTCATTGACTTCAGGAAAGGTGACAGTGTACATGCACCTATCTACATTTATGGTGCTGAGGTTGAGAGGGTTGAAAGCTTCAGGTTCCTGAGAGTGAACATCACCAACAGCCTGTCCTGGTCAAATCACGTAGAAGCCATGGCCAAGAAAGCTCACCAACGCCTCTTCTTCCTCAGGAGGTTTAGAAATTTGGTTTGTCCCCTTTAACTCTCACCAACTTTTACCGATGCATCACAGGAAGCATCCTATCTGGATGTATCACGGTTTGGTATGGCAACTGTTCTGCTCAGGACCACAAGAAACTGCAGAGAGTTGTGGACACAGCCCAGTGCATTATGGACAC
>JARFYF010000001.1:23581829-23592818 GCA_030265395.1 Rhina ancylostomus
GACCAGCTCTCTTGTTTCGCTGACATTGAGGGAAAAGTTGTTGTCATGACACCATGTCAGGAGGCTCTATCTCTTTCATATATTCTGACTCATTGATATTTGAAATTTGGCCCACTACAATGGGATCATCTGTAAATTTGTAGATGGAGTTGATAATGGCTTATGAATGAGAGGAAAATGGAGTGATATGGGCATTCTGTAGGTAGGAGGGATTAGCTCTGTCGGCATGACATTGTGGGCCAAAAGGCCTGTTTTATACTGTACTGTTCTGAGCCAGAACAGAATCTGGCCACACCAGGGAGTCGAGTAGGGGCTGAGGGCACAGCCTTGTGAGACACCAGTGTTGAGGATAACCATGGTGGAGATTGCAATCTGTTGGTCAGTAAGTCAAGGAACCAGTTGCCCAGAAGATGGCATCTGCTATGGATGCCATTTTTATTTTCCATTTCATCATAATGGATGAAAAATGGAAGTGAGATGTGGCAAGCTGAATTATAAATGAAAATATTGTCATCTTCAGTTACGTATGCCACCTTGTCCTGCAAAAAAGTGGGAGGAATCTCATCAAGTCATCACTGAATTAAGGTAAACATTGAAAATAATTAATTTTAATTAATAGTTCCCTCAATCCCTCCTCTAAAAGTGCCTCAATATTTAAATTTCAGTCAAGTATCCTCAATTGGTGCAAAAATGGGGGAATTAATACTCTGGCAGTATATTCAATAGGAATACCAAAGAGCTGCATGACTTTACAGTTGTTATTCATCATCATAGGAATGACCACCCAGCCTTGGATTAAATGATGCCTAAATACGGTTCACCAAACTGTTCTGTATCAATCAGCTTAATAATTTATCAACCTCCATGACCAAGACTTACTTTCAGTGTGACTTCTATGCATTGCCCTGCTCCATGCATCAGTCTCTCACGGTTCCATTCCTTCCTGTACAGCAAGGCCACAGTTCCTCCACTGGAAGCCTCTTCTACAAATCTCACCTCAGTCATTTACAAGTGCTGCTCAGAAGCATCACAGAATTGGCTTCTTTGTGTGCACAAATGATACGCAGTCCCAACTGTCCAACATCTGCTTGCTGCTGTTTATCTGACATTTTTTGCATTTGCCATACTACCTATCCTATCCCTGTATCAGTCCTTCCATTGTTGAAATGCCAACCATTATCAACTCTTCCCTCTCTACTCTATGAACTTTTTAACAACAGTGCAGTAATTTCCTTCCTTACAATAGCGACTGCTCTTTGAAGCTAAATTACATTCAAATGTTCTGAGTCTATGAAAGGATTTGTATAAGAACAAGTCTTTTTCATCTTTTATTTAATACTTTTTAAGACCTATTATTCAACAAAATGATTTGTTTAACAAGGTTGAGGGAGCTTGAATGGTCCACTCCTGATCATGTGTTCCCACCCCTTGCTACCAGACTGTCTCCTTCTTTGGCTTGACACAGCAGTCTGTGAAATTTCTTGCTATGTTCTATATAGTATGTTCACCTTATTGTTGTTCCTGTCCTTGTGTAAAGACATAAAGAAATCTTCATCGTTATACATTGATTTTGCATGGCAACAAGGAAATAATCACAAAAACAGTGTTTTACATTGCTGTAGTAAAATGTAAATTGCCAATTGAGACATACCAAAACTAAAAATCATCAAAATGATTAGAAAAACTTAGTTTTAGAATCATAAATTCTATCATTATCATTGTGGAGTATTATTCCCAGGAAGAACTTGGTTAAAGTAATATTTAAAAAATGATTTCATGACTGAAAATGCTTAAGAATCACCATGCATCTTTGCATTCCTTCACAATTATATTTTACATAATTGTTAAATTGATTGAAACAAACACTCATCCAACTTAAAGCTGCTTCATGTGCAAAGAGAATTGTGCTGCTTGAAAAATCAGTCTGTTTAAAGGTAATCGGGTGAGAAATCTCTCACTTGACCTAAAGGAAGGTGTTAAACTGTATTCTTCCCATGGATTTTTTTTAAGAGTATTGTAGGACCAGCAGGTACAAGTTATGGTGGGAATAGGTTTAAAAAAACTTCACAAAGGCACTAACTTCTGTGATAGGGGTGAGGAATTTTGACTGCAAAATTAAACAGGAAAGCTCTTGGGTTAATCTCCTTGGAGCAAACAAGGTTAAGAAAAGGTGTACACAATCAAGATGGTTTGATTTAAGATGGGCAAAAGAGACAGAATAGCATAATGAAAATTTTTCTTCATGCAGAGACTCATTCTCCTAAGAAATTCACTGCCTGTGGAAGGGAATAAGGCTTTTGGAAAGGAACTGGATAGGTATTTGAAGTAAAACATACGCAGGGCAATCAGGAAAGAGCAAAGGAAGGGGAGTGAAGAAAATGCTCTCCAAGGTGCCAGCATGGAGATGATGAGTCCAATGATCTCCTTGTGGAGCATAATGATTCTATGACATCCAATTTCATATTTCAAAATTGACAATGAAGCAACAGGACAATCATCTATCCACCAAAAATCATTTGATTATTTTAAGCTCTTTGCTCTGATTGTGGATTTTCTTGCAACAATATAGATCTTAATCATCTTGCTAAATTATGAATTGCTATCACTTAGTGAGTTCATAGTTGAGCAACACCACACACTTCTATCAAAGTCAAGAAAATATATCTGGATTCAATATTCAAATTGAGTTACAATTTGTTGATTATGCAGTTCAAGTCAAGAGTACCAGTGACTTGGTAAACAAAAAGATTGTGGTTATCAATATTTTTGGAATTTTGAAATGGTGCATGTTTGAATAAAACAGATGTATCACTCAAATCCTGCTGTATGAAGGCAACAATAGTAGTTTAGATTTGCATGACAACTTTAATGAGTCCTTTCATCTTTTATAGTAGCTTATTTTTGCAGTTGGAACTAGGAAAGTGTTCAATGGATACAACAGTGATTGTGGGTTGTTTATTTAATACAGAAGATATATGGTTAGAAGTTTATCTCTGGGTCAAACGAGATGTCAAGATTGTGAAAGAATTGGATAAACCTCAAAGTCTCTAAAGAAAGAGACCAGATTAGGAGCTGTTGCTCATCCACCATTCCGCAATGAACAAACATGACAAATCAGGAATGGTGATGAGTGAGCCAATACTGACATGGGGCTGCGTCTCGATCTACATATGGAATCTGACATTAAGTTTCGTATGATATCACTGACAACAAAATGTATGTGAGGAACAAGTGATGACAAATGGGAAGGGGGGGTATTTGCCGTGAATGACAGTAACATCCTTGGGAAACACCAGTGGATTCACTTGACCATAGTTGTTCTTAACTGTATCTCAGAAGGTAAAAAGACACAATTTAGAATAGCTGCAGTCAAGTTTTCAACAAACTACTTGGGAAATTTTGAAAGCTTTTAAAACTAAGTAGTAATTCTATCAGAGAATTTTCAGGCAATCGTCTGACACTGAAACATAATTGGCACTCGGAAGATGCTGAGTTGAACCTGTGCAGGCACAAGCTTACTGAGCTGTTTTCCCACAGGCAGGGCCCAACTATGGAATTTAGCATTATGGTTCTCATTTGCAATTCTTTGTTACCTTATGCGAGCACTGATCCGAATACAATAAAACCTGAGCTTTAAAGAAACAATTTTAATAGCATTATTGTAATTCTTAATCTGTTTTATTACTGACCTATGAGTTTCTCCCTTGTGTTGATGGATGAATTGCCCATGCATTGTTTGAAGCATGTTGTCAGGTACTCTGCACATGTTATGTACTGAACTAATATTGCTACTTTCTTTCTTACTGAGATTTTGTAGTTGTCTCCTTAGAGCTTCATTTAGGAATGTGTAAATCGTTAATATTTATGGACACTGGTTTAATTTGTCAAGGGATCTTTCCTTCCCCCCCTTGGGTGTTGTAAAATGTTGTTTACCTGCTCGGGAACGTGATTTAATATTGTCCTCAGGAACAACAAAATGTTGTTAGCATAGCTTATCCCATTATATTTTGAATAAACCATGACAATAAAAAAAACTACTCAGTGACTTTCTTTTTTTTTCATTGAATCTGCATATAAATTGCTTAAATTAGACTGGAAGATTAAATACATAATACAGATGGGCAATGGCATCTCGCTATCAACAACAACAAAAACAGACAATGGCATCACAATCTTGTTTTCAACCAGATTCTTCAGAAAAACCTAAGAGGCAACAGCAGTGGCAAAGCAGATGAAGGATTGAAAGCTTCCAAGCAGATGGGTTTTGCATTACCTTGCTTCCCTTTCTGTCACCTTGCTCTAACCTAAGTGCATACTGCCCTCCAGTTATTAACACTCCTGTTGCACATCACTCTTTGATTTCTCTCACTAAGACTATTTTAATTCAACTTGCCATTTTCATTTGGATCCCATGGACTTGGCCATATGGTGGTTGGTCAAACATCTTTTTAAAACCCCATGAAAAACTATAACAAGTGTTCTATCCTAATTAACCCTCCTTGTTACCTTCTCAAGTTTTCAATCGCTGATCAGATACTGACTGTTGTTGATATAGCTGTGTCTCCCTCAATCTTGTAATATACTGTCCCCATCTTTTTTGAACAGTTTGTCCCTACCAATGTAAGCTAGTGGTTACTTGGATTGTGCCAATTTTATCCCTTTTCAAATAAAAGCATTAGGAGCAGGAATAGGCCAAATGGGCCTGCAAGCCATTTCCACCATTCAATAAAATTAAAGCTGATGCAATCTAGACTTCAATAGTGCTTACCCATTTTCTCTCTGCACCCATTAACTTCTGTCATTATCTGCCTTGAGTATGTTCATTGACTATCTATGTAGAACCAGGTAACTACAGGCCAGTGAAGTTTGTTTCACTGATAGGGAAATTTATTAGAGAAAATCCAGAGGAATAAGATTTGGAAAAGCAGAGGCTGATCAGTGATGGTTACCATAGCTTTGTATGGGAAAATCCTGTCTCAGTAGTTGAGTTTTTTGAGAAGTTTACGCAAGAAGATTAATGAAGGCATGATGGTAGACGTTGTCTATCTGAACTTTAGTAAACCATTTGACAAGATTTTAAAAAATGGTAGGTTGGTCCAGAAAGTTAAGGCACATGGGGTCCAATGTGAGTCGCAAACTGAGTTCAATTTAGGCAGGCAAGACATAGAAGGATGCAAACCTAATGTGGGTAATTGGGAATAGTGTGGATGAGCAAAACAATCAACGTAGATGTGGTGGGCCAAAGGGCCCGTTTCTATGCTGTACAACTTTTACTACCTCCATTTTGGTTTTCTAGGATATAAAATTCCAAAGTTTCACAGCTTCTGAGAGAAGAAATCCTTCCTCGTCTCTCTTGTTTTTAAATAAACAAAACCTTATTCTCAAATTTTGCCCCGTGGTTCTAGATATCCCCACTAGAGCAAATATCCTCTCAGCATCTACCCTGTCAATCCTCCTCAAAATCTAAATGTTCAATAAGGTCACCTCTCATTACTCCAATGAGTACAAGCTCAATATCTCTTATAAAGTCATCCTGGTGAGCCTTCTCTGCACTGCCTCTAATGTCAAGTATCACCTCTTAAATATGAGGGCTAAAACTATATACAGTACTTGGAGTGTTGTGCTCAGTTCTGCTCGCCTCACTACAGGAAAGGTGTGGAGGTTATAGAGAGGGTGCAGAGGAGGTTTACAAGGATGCTGCCTGGAATGCAGAGCATGCCTTATGAAAGCAGGTTGAGGGAACTTGGTCTTTTTTCTTTGGAGAGACGAAGGATGAGAGGGGACCTAACAGAGGTATATAAGATGATGAGAGGTATTGATCGGCCAGATAGTCAGAGGCTTTTCCCCAGGACTGAAATGGTGGTGACAAGAGAATGTGGGTTTAAGGCGCTGGGAAGTAGATATAGAGGAGATGTCTGGGGTAAGTTCTTTTTTACGCAGAGAGTGGTGAGTGCATGGAAAGGGTTGCCGGAAATGGTGGTGGAGGTGGATACGATGGGGTCTTTCAAGAGACTGTTAGGTACATGGAGCTAAGTTAAATAGAGGGCTATGGGTAAGCATAGTAATTTCTAGGGTAGGGACATGTTCGGCACAGCTTTGTGGGCTGAAGGGCTTGAATTGTGCCGTAGTTTTTCTATGTTTCTACTCACCAGCAATCTGTAAAAACATCAAGACTTCCCCATTTATATACTCCATACCACTTACCATAAATCCTAGCATTCCTAATTACTTGCTGTACCTGCATGCTAACTCTGTGTTCCAAGCACTGGGGACCCCCCAAATCCTTTTGTACCACATTTAGTGGGCATACTTCATATAAATGACAATTCACTTTCAGCATGCTTCCTTCTAAAATGGATAAGCTCGTATTTTCCCACATTATGCTCCATCTGTTAACTCAAATAACAGCAACATATTAGCCATCTTTCAATCCTCTGGCACCATGCCTGTTGCCAAAGAAACCTGCATTATGACAGACCCTGCATAATTTCCAAACTTGCCTTTTATGAAAAGTCTGGGGTACATTTTATCCAGGCCAGTTAATTTATCACCTTGAAGGATGGCAGACCCTTCAATATGTCCTCTCTCTATATGGGGATAATTTTCATATTCTTTCTCCTTAATGTCAAAACGTTGATATAATGTGCCATTTAGAACATTGGTCACCAAAATTAATATGATCTGTCAGCTTGTCTGTAAACTTTATGAATGTGTTTAAAAGCCTTGTGACCTCATTTTGTTGAAATTATATATGCTGAGGTCAAACATTCCGATGGCCATTTGCCAATGAATTAAATTTATTGGAATAATATGTTGTTTACATTGCCCCAGTTAATTATCCAGCAACATAACAGCCTGCATAACTATATTCTTTTATTGTGTAAAAGGGAACGTATTAAGCCAAATAACCATATTTAGTGAAACCGTGTATAAAACTTCAAGAGGAGAAAACACCTTCATTTAGCAGTGTACAATGTTTTAAGGTGCTCATACGTTTAATGTACTTAAACCTCTGGAACCAAAACAATTTGCCTACTTTGAAAGTTTAATTTAATGAGTATTTGGGTTAATATTTCCTCCTACATTTATGTTTAATGAAAGTTATATAAAAACAATATTAACAATACATATAAATACAGCAAGAATGGAGAATTCAATGCATCAAAAACTGCCAGTAGAATGGAGAGGTATTGAATGTTTCCTGTCGTTCTTAATAATAGCTTGTGACCCCTATTCATTGTCATGAGAAAAAGGAGAGGATTAAATTTACATAACCTTGCACAACTCTTAGGACGTTCTAAAGAATGCAACAATTAACAGAAGAGTTTTAGCTTTATAGTCACTGTGAAAGTGATAGTGCAGGAAATATGGCAGCCAATTTGTGTAAAGCAGATCATAACCAGATAATGCTGCTCTCAAAATGGTTGGGGATAAATATTAGCCAAAGCCACTGGGCAGAATGGGTCCTATTTTAAAAATAAAATGTGCTTGATTATTCATTGTATATGTGAGTGGGTAGGAGACCATATTAGACATGGATATGGCTGAAGTTTCCTTTGAGAATCTTTCACAATCTCCTCCCTGGGAGTCCATTGCTCACTGAAAGACTAGACATCAAAGATGAGCTGAAGGTCAAATGCTAACATGGGTTAATGGTTTCTATATTTTTGTTTTGATTAATCATTATATGTTCAATTAATTTCCAGTAGTTTAAGGTATTTTATTACATTTTTGTTCTACTTATTTAACTATTTTTAACCATCCCTGATTATTCAGGGGCAGGGGCTCAGGACCTGCCACCTGAGGCCTGGTCATCTCACGGATGGCCAAGGCAGCCAGGTCTTGAGGATGCTCATCTCGTGGACCACACAAGTTAAATAAAAGACGACACCTGCAGCAATGCAGCAATGCAGCACTCCCTCAATCTTGCACTGAAAGTTCAGCCTAAATTCTGTGTCGGTAACTTGCTATTCAGCATAACATTTCTGTTCTTAAAGTAAATTTGAAAGATGGTGGATGTGTAATGATTTATCCAAAGCTGTTGATAGTGATGGTTTGCTGACAAGTTGTAATTTATTCAATAGAATGACCTTCACTTTTTGTAAGAGGGGACAGACCATTGCCTTGTTCTATATTTTGGCCATTTTATGAAAATGGATTGAAAAATAGAAACCATTGGATTTAATCATTCTCTGCTTCCAGCAGAGACTTTTGTAGTGTGGGTCAGAGAACGACATCACAAGATTAATTCTCTAACCCTTTCTTCCCAGTGAACATTGCTTCCCATTGATTAATTTGTTTTATGTTACTTTACAGCTTTTCATTCACAAGACAAAAAAACAGGATGTCTACAAACCTACTTCTGAATATGCATATTGACAGATTATTTGGAGTGGAGAGCTCAGGAATAATTTTATTTGTCATTCTGTCCCAGTTCAGGTTTACAGAGTTAAGTATAAGCACACTGCTTAGGATTTCAGAAAATTCTTCATTTAGTCTTAAATACGCAATTAAATATTGAAGTAACACACAACTAGAATCTATGCTGGATTTGAAATAAATGTTCATGTAGGTAATGGAATCATGTTTTCTCCCCACCATCCCACTGCCAGCTTTCTAAATTTGACAGTGTATTTGATGCTATATTTGATGGTGATTATTCCCAGGGCTGCAAACTTCCATTTGTTATCAAAAGGGCACTTTGAAAATCTGGAAAGTAATGGGATAAGGTAAAACAAAATACATCAGAAATGTTCAGCTAAAAGTGCCATTTTTAGGCATCATTTTGGCTTTCAAGAGTACCTTAATAACTTTAAAATGAAGTTGCTTGAATTTTTCTTATCATAAATAATATTGCAACGTAAATTCATTGCTTTTGTAAATGATGGTTTTCCCCTTGTATTTTGAAAGAGCCAAAATAAACCAAATACTATGATGAATTTAACACCTTTTCTGAATCTGCTGGTAACTGTGCAATATGAAGCTGATAGGCCAGCTGTTTACTCAAACTAATGAAGCATCCCATTGGATTTGTTCCCTCCTCTTGGCTTGTTGACAATGATTGTTTTCTGAATCTGTAGTCATCACTGAAAATACTGAGCATTTCCAAGTACATACATTGTTGTTGCTTTTTGGTAAATCTATACATGAGGGAAAGCATTACTTGACTTTTGGGAAATACTTGTTGGGTTTTTGATGCATTTTTGGCATTCGAATGTAATTATCCTTTTAACCATGCAATCATTGTGATACGTAGTTTTTAATTTCAAGATTTCATTATTTATCATTGTACTGTTGCAGAACAACAAGCCATTTTACCCCTATGTTTTTGTCAGTATACGGGGTGTGTATCTTACTAGCAAGAACATTTTAAGCAATTGTTTGACTTCATTGTAATTTGGCCGATCAAATGTGAAGGGAAAGTATGTGCTGCAAGGGGAGGTTGGACAAACTAGGGTTGTCCTCTGGAGTGGCAGAGGCTAAGAGGAGACTTGTTAGAAGTTTATAAAATTATAAGAGGCTTAAATAAAATAGTATCATTTACCCAGGGTTGAAATGTCTAATACTAGATAGTGTGCATTTAAGGTGAGAGGAGGAAAATTCAAAGGAGATGTGCGAGACAAACTTTTACACAGAGTGGTGGGTGCCTGAAATGCGGTGCCAGAGATGGTCGTGGAGGCAGATACAATAGAGGCATTTAGGAGGCTCTTAGGCATATGAATATGCAGAGATTGGAGGGATATGGACTTTGTGCAGGCAGAAGGGATAGGTGTCATTAGCTTGATTAGTTCGGCACAACATTGTGGGCTGGAGGGCCTGTTCCTATGCTATACTGTTCTATGTTCATTGTTGAGTGATTATTTTTTTTTCAAAAGAATGTTGAGACTGTGGTATGTGGCTGCTAGTTGCTGGTGGGTTTACTGGCATGACAGGTTTATGTTTTAATATGTTGGAGGCAGTTATTTTTTGCAGCAAATATGTTTAACAGCACAAGCAATGTAAACTACTCATGAACTATTTAATACTCTAATATCCTTTTCAGTTTATTTTTTCAGCACTTATTAAAGTATGTACAGAGCCAGAGTGCAAGAAGCAATAATTAATCACGTATGACTAACAGGTAAAGCAAGTGAGTATGAAGGTTAGAACACAATGTGTGCAAAAATGAGCTTGTGCCCTTTGATAGGAAGAGTAGAAAATACTTTTTTTAAAACAGTGTTGTAAACATTTACAGATGAATCTAAGCACACTGCAGGTAAATATGTGGGCACAGCATATAATTAAGAAAGAAAATTTCCTGACCTTAATTGTGGGGACAGGTGGAGTTCAAATATAAGTAAGCCTTGATGAGATTAGAATTTTGGTAAGACCATATACTCTGTGTAATTTTAGTCTTCATACTTGGCGAAAGATGATATGAATTTTGAGTCAATGCAACATAAACTGTCTAATATCAAAAGTAAGATTGGCCTATAAATCAATGGAGTTCAGGAGAACAAGAGATGATCTGATTGAAACATGGATTCATGGGTTGGATGACGAGAAGCTCCTTCCACTCATTAGAAGATCCTGAACTAGGGTCATGGACAGAGAATAAGAGATTAGTCATTCATGACTGAAGTGAGAACATTTCTTTATTCAGAGTGTATGAGTCTTTGGAATTATCTGCTCTAGAAAAATTTGAATGCTTAATTGTCATGGGCAGTACGGTAACATAACAATTAGCATAACGTTATTAAAGCACCAGCAACCTGGGTTCAATTCTGGTCACTACCTGTAAGGAGTTTGTACATTCTTCCTATGTCTGAGTGGGTTTCCTCCGGGTGCTCTGGTTTCCTCCCACATTCCAAAGACTACAGGTTAGAAGCTGTGGGCATGCTATGTTGGTGCCAGAAGCGTGGCCACACTTGCAGGCTGCCCCCAGAACACTCTACGCAAAAGATGCATTTCACTGTGTGTTTCGATGCACATGTGACTAATAAAGAAATC
>JARFYF010000001.1:23670092-23682353 GCA_030265395.1 Rhina ancylostomus
TAGGCATCGTAGGAGCAATACAGGTTGTCAAAGATGGAATGATCATAGAGGGAGTAGCATAGAGAATTCAAGTGACAGGCAACTGGAAGCTCAGAGTTCTCTTTATGGTCGGAATGAGGGTGTTCTGCAAAGCAGTCTTCCAACCTGCATTTGATTTCCCTAATTTAACAGAGACTACATTACAAGCAATGTGTCTGGTGTTGGAATCCAACTGAAAGAGGTTGAGATTATGGATCTGTTATGAGATCTGTTGAACGTGGAAACTGGTGAAAGGTGAGCGCAAGGGGAATCTATCCTTCTTCTCTCTGGGAGGAGATGGGATGAAAGCAGAAGTGCAGGAAATTAAGGGAAATACAATTGGGAGCTCTGGTAACTATGGAAGGTTAAAGACCTAGTTAAGAAGAAAAGATATCTTAAAGACACAGGTGTGAAAAGTCCTGTCATCAGAGCAGATACAATGGAGACCGAGAAATTGGAAGAATGAAATCAGGTCCTTACACGAAGTAGAGTGAGAAGAGGGGTAATCAAGATGGCTGTGGGAGTCAGTGGGCTTATAATGAATTTTGGTCACAAGCCTGTCTCCTGGATGGAGATAGAGGTGCACAAGGAGAGGGAACAGTGAGATACAGATATGTGAAAAGGAGAGCAAGTTTGAAATTGGCAGTAAGTGTAATAAAACGTTCGAGTTCTACGCAAGTACAGGAAACAATTCCAATAGAATCATCGAAGTAACTTCAAGAGTTTTGTTTGTAATTAAAATGCATTTGTCAAGGATTATTTTATTTTCATTGGATTACTATTACTTCCATGTATTCCAAATGACTTCATCAAGAGAGTTTTGGAATTGGAAGCCAGTACAGGGTCAAAATGTTACTTTCTACGTCTGTGTAAAACAGGCTATAGAAAATCAGCTGTCTACTGTATAGTCAGCTTGATTTTCCTTTTTGTGGGTGTATCTAGAAGTCACCCATTTTACAGCATCACTGACAGTAAAACTTTGCCCATACTTTTATCCCACATATGGATTCCTTGAAGTTCATTAACAGTGATGATTGTTAAACATGTGGAATTTCTCGAAAAATTGTCATGAAGACACTTGATTGGGAACAGATTTTTTCTTTTTTTTATTTTTACATAAAATGTTATAAAAATGAACATTATTTTATTCATTTTCCAGCTGTGGGTATCCTTGACAAGCCTAAAATATATTGAACTTCCTTGGCTGCTCCGGAAAAGTGCTTAGCGTCACTTTTTCTTGAACCACTGCAGAAATATGTTTGATACAACAAAGTGCATTGTCATGTTTCTTCAGAGGGCAGTTAAGCAGCAATAGTATTGGGTTGGGACTGAAGGCCAGACTGGATAAGGATGACATATTTCCCCTTCCAAAGTATATTATTGAAACAGATGGGCCTTTACGGTAATGTCATCAGCTTCATGGCCACTTTTACTGAAACTAACATATTATTTCTAGCATTTTTATAACTGAATTCAAATTCTAAAACTGCCACGTTGGGATTTAACTTTTTGTTCTCTAGGTTATCAGCCTAGACACTTGGATTGCTAGTTCAGTAACATAACCACACCATGACTGCATTTATTTTTTTGTTTTAGATGCCATATGTAACAAATTAATTTCCTTTTAAGTCTGTAAACAATAAAACACATACATTTCCCATTGTTGAAACACATGCATTTAAACCACTTTGATATTAAGGGTCCTTTATAATGATTGCACGATATTTAAATATTCTAGCAGTTAGCATATTGAAGGATTCACACATACTACAAATTTGTTCACCATTAAACATCTTACTTCTTTCTTTTCTTATCCTCAGGCTGAATATGGTCTCCAATTCTACATCAGGTCAGGGTGGGATCCATTGTTGAATTCCACCATGTGCCCAGCATTTGAATAGAGTGAAAGGTCTGCCAGGATCTGTCACTCAGCTGATACAGGACGAAGGACAGTTCTCTTTACTGACTTTGGGAAGGCTGAATGCCTTCAGAACTGCTAGTCATTGCTTCATCTTCATTATCCAAAACTAGTCCCATTTAGTTCTGGTTTTTAATATACAACCTAGTTGAAAAGTTTTTATAGATCATTGGTAACATGAGATGTAAGAAATTAACCTACTTTTGTTAAGCATTCAGAGGTCAGGAAACTTTGAACAGGCTGTGCTCTTTTTAATTGGTCCTCGGAGACTGGGAGGTGACCCAAGTAATCTTCAAAATCCTAGTGGGTTAGATAAGAGTAATGTTTCCATTTGTATGGGAGACCACATCTAGAGGTCATAATATGAAGCAATACCTAATAAATCCAATAAGGTATTCAGGAAAAACCCAGCAACTAGTTAGAATGATAGCCGAAGCAGTTGAGGTGAATAATAGATTCAGTAAAGAGTTGACCATGAGGGAGAAAGGAACAGCAGGAATGCTGCATGTAACGGCAGGATTAAAAGAAGCAAGATAGGAAACTGCTTGTAAGGAAACACCTGTTTTATGCCTCCGTTTATGTAGGCTGGTATCCTATCTGCTTTTTTAACCATGTATTCAGGCTACCCTGCCTCTTTCCATGAACAACATACATATTCTTCCAGACCTCTCTGTTGTAGTATTCTTTATAGAATTGTGTTTGAAGTTCATATTGATTCTCCTCACTCTTCCTGTAAAAACGTAACATTATGTATTTATACTACATAAACCACATTTCCTACTCTTTTTGTTTCTTTATCAAAAAATTATCATTAATTAGACACAATTTTGTCTCTAAAATCCATGTTAACTTTGTCTAATCAATCCAGACTTGTCCCAGTGACCACTGATTCTATTCTTTACTATTGTTCCTGAAACATTTGAGGCCATCAAGGTTAAACTGACTGGTCTGTAGTTACTGGGTTTATTCCCATCTTTGAACAAGGAGGTAGCATTTGCAATTTTCTAGTCTCCGGGCACCACTCTGAATCTGCATTAAGATGCATTATGAACAATGTGAAATGAGTCCTCAAGGGTTCTTGGACAAGATATGCTTTGAGCACAATCTTCGGATATGCATTGCCTCAGTTTTTGTAAGAGTAATAATAACAAAACAAGAGGCACTTGCTGTCATTACACTGAAATTGTGTAATGAGTATCTAAGATTCAGCCTGCCTTCACAGGCTGCGTTATTTACACCTTAGCCAAGAGAACCAAAAGAATTCTCCTCAGTCTTTACTGCTTATTTATGATAGTTCAACTTCTATTTTAATGAATCATAGATATTCCAATCCTTATTCATAATCTGTAGAATTTTTGAGAAGTTCATTCAAAACTTGTGATTGTTCCATTCTGTCTTGGTGTCTGCAAGAAACTTTAATATGATTAGCTCTTCTTTGAACTTGATCATATTGTGGGTGTTGGGCCATAGACAACAGCAAATGTCGGAACAGGAACGTTCTTGCCATGAAGATTGTCAAATCTTCCATTGAGAGGGCGGTGCAAGCTACT
Organism: Rhina ancylostomus; assembly: GCA_030265395.1. Taxonomy (NCBI): domain Eukaryota; kingdom Metazoa; phylum Chordata; class Chondrichthyes; order Rhinopristiformes; family Rhinidae; genus Rhina; species Rhina ancylostomus. The sequence goes on from JARFYF010000001.1 coordinate 23,673,579, forward strand.
TTCAAAATCAGAGGCACAGACAGTTACTTTGCTGTTGACTGAAAATTGCAGACCACTGTGATCCTAGTTTGACACAGATATCAATAAGCATGTTATTGTCAAACTGTCCATTCAGATGTCTTAATCAACTAAAGTTAAGTAAGAACAAGAAGGTAAATGATTCACTCTGAAACTTAGGATGTTATTTCCTCATTCCTGCCCTAAAAATGGTGAAAATCACCCATTGTGGTTTTTATTTTGTTCAATAAATAACTAAATATATTGAAGTAATTAGCTTGTATGAAGGGAAATTTTGCTTTGAAATAATTTTATTGTATATCTTGTCTTGCAGCACATCAGCCATCACAAATGAAACCAACAGTGTTTCAAGACATTGTCTATGATACAATTTTATGTCTCTGGGCCCTTCTGCAGCTATTATCAGCTCCCTTCCAATATTGGTCTCTCTTCCTTGATTTATTTTAACAACAATTAGTGAATAAAAGTTGTTGTAAATCTAATTCTGTATTGATAGTTCTGGATTTCGTTTAGATATTGATAAAACTTTCAAATGTTATTACACAGTGGAGACTTTTATAACCTTTATTAAAATCTATCTAGTTCTGCAACATGCTCTGTAACATTAAGGATCTGATTTTATTATAAGTTGAGGCAAGTAGTCCATTGCTTTTGCCCCTATCTTTTATGCACTCACATATCCTGTTATATATTACCAGAGCCTCATCAAGATGAGGTGTGAGTTCATTTTACTTGCTATATCCTGAGCAAGTCAGTCAATTTACTTACTTTTCTCTATCAACTTGTCTTTCTTTTTATCTGACCAGGTGTGTGTTTTTGTTTGCATTTTGGGATTTTGAACATATTCATGAAACTTCAGCTTAAAGTTGTGTGAAAGTGTTAGTGAACATGAATGGTTAGAATAGAAGCCATCACCTGTCACAGATCAAAATTGTATCAAGAGCTATTCCCCTCAAAGTACAAACTTCTTTTTCTAATTCCATGAAGCAGTAATGCGTGAAGGGTTTGTGTGTGCTGGAAGTTTTTGTTACTTTATACTTATACAGCAGAGTAACAGGCCCTTCCAGTCCACAGAGCCTGTGCCACCCAAATACACCCATGTTAACCTACTAACCTGAATGCCTTGGAATGTGGGAGGAAACCCACACAATCACAGGGAGAAAGTACAAACTCCTTACAGACAGTGGCAGGAATTGTATCCTGACTGCTGGTGCTGTAATAGTGTTATGCTAACTGCTACACTACCAGGCCGCTCATCATTAAAGAATAGAAATAAGCAAGATGTGTTTATTTAACACCTTTCACAAATTCAACTGTCCCAAAGTGTTTTACACCCATAAGTCCCCGATTTGTCAAAGAAAGAGGGAAAAGGAACCTTTGACATGCAACTGAGTGAATAGATGGGACTTCATTCTTGGATCTTATCAAAAAAATCACCTCCAACAGCACACCCTCACTTGAAAATTCATAGTTCTTGGTAATTAATCACCCTAGTAATTAAAAAGCCAAATGCAAAACAAATGGAACTGAAATGACCAAGTTCAGAAATAATCCTCAATCAGAATCTTGCCTAAGAAAGAAATGACATGTTACTGACACATAAGCAATCCATATTTTATTGCTGGACTCACAAAAGGTGTGTGTATTACAAAAGACTTGAGCCTTGACATTTGTTGCCCAAAGTCCAAAAAAAGATATTGTGTTACTGAATATTGGCTTAGCCTGTAGTACAACTTTATACATATTTCTGGGTATTTTATCACGAAACAGGAAATATGATACATATGACACAAATCTAGTTGGAGGGATTTTCTTTTTCTATACTGTGCACTCTTAGATTTAATTTCCCATAACTGGCAAGAAAAGTGTTATAACGTGCAGAAGTATTCATACTGAAAATTGACAGTTCTTCTTTACTTGCAGAACAATCTGTTTCTACTGTGATGAAATTGTTCTTTTTATCAGGCCAACATCCAAATTACATTCTTTGTCTTGACCTCCTCCAACCTCAAATACATCTGAGACATGTGTGCCTGGCATATTTTGCCCATAAAAATTCAATATCATGGTTGCTCTCATCTCCATAGACTGAGGACCATTCCAAGCTGCTGCTGCTGATCTCTGCTAGGGATCAGCAGAATGTGGGGAGATCACTCAAACCCCACATTCAAGGAGTGGAGACTTCATCCACTTTTTTTCTTCAGCTGCTAGAAGCAGGCAAAGCCAACAAACAGATTATAGACTGCACTTATTTCTTCACTGAAAATTCTCCACGGACATCCCTGGATGTGCTCATGGAGGGTCCCTATGGCCCCCTTGCACAACGGAATTGCCTCCTGTGGATACTATTTCCTACCAGGCCATGGAGGATCCTCTAATCCCTGGGAGCATTCTGTCCCCAATCCTGCCCACCGTTGCAGCATTGAGTTATTCAGTCTCAATACACAACACTCCCCTGCTACAGGAAGTGTGGTTCTTGCCTTGCACTCTATCCCTTTGACAAGTGGTCTCAGTCATCACATCAACTATGCTAATTGCTGGGAATTACAAGTATTTGTAAAGCATCATTGGAGAAAGATGTGCAGAAATTCACATCCTGTTTTTAGCATGGAGTTACGCAGGAAAACACAACAATGCTGTTCTATATATTCACAACTTTCACAAACCCCATTGCAATGATCCAAAGTGCTGGTTTAATGCCATTGAAAAGTAGTAATACAATTTCCAGCCCTATTGATCAAATGTTCTGTGTAAGGTTTAAAGATAAATTAGAAGCAGTTGCGGGTTTTGACTGATTGAAACTCTGTACCAAAGAAATGGTGTTTCTCAACATGATAGAATACTAATGATGCCTTTCCTAAATCATGCTGTTATGCTTTCCTTCATATTCCTATTAACCTGAGAAATGCTTTGACATGCACGATTTTTTGTGGAAGAAATGAAATGGTTCATATATCATGCTTTTAGTGTTTCCATATAGCTGATAAAGCTTAACAGGTCATGCTAAAATGTCAGGAAATAGTCCATGAAAATCAGAAGCCATGAGTTTATTTCCACTGCAAACCTAACTAATTTCTATGGAAATTTATTTTTTTTCTTTGGAAACTCATTTTTACATTGAGTGTTTAAAATCTCAAGAAGATTTATGGAAGCACAATTAGACAACAAGCAAAAGAAAATGTATAAGGAGATGGGGGTAGGTGGGTGATAAGGAGAGGTTGGGGCAGTCAAAGGGTACTTTAGCAAAATATAAATTGTCCACGTAAGTGGAAAGGCAGCATGTTCAGGAACACACTTTAGGAGTGTGAGATGTAGCTACTCACTCATTAATGGGGCATTGGAAAGCAGATTTGAAGAAGTGGTTGTTCACATGGTGAGTTTAGAAATCTATAATATGGAAATAGGCTTTTTGGCACCGTTGTCAGACCAACCAATAACCACTCACATAATCCTACCCAAATTCAACACTAATCATATTTCTCCACATTCTCATCAACTCCCTCAGATTCTCTCTCTTACTTGCAGAAACCTATAATATTCACAGTGATTTTAAGGCCAAAATAGAATGGATGAACATGGGAAATTAAAGGATGTAAGCAAGACAAACAGAATTTACATTGGAGATGAAAAATTCTGAATTACTTTTGATCAATAAGAACAGAGTTTTGGATCAATGGGTAATATGAATGTGGAAACTGGAAGCAGGAGCCAACCATATGGCTTCTCGTTAGTGCTTCATCATTCAATGAGGTTTTGGCTAGCTTTGTGCTTGTTCTACTTTCCCACCTGAACCTCTTTCTTTCTGATTCTTAGTTTCCAAAAATCTATCTCAGATTTGAATATACTCAATGATTGAGATCCAAAGCTCTCTGAGACGGAAAATCCCCCTCCCCCAAAGACCAACTTCAGTATGAGGATTGTTTTCCTTAACTCAGTCCAAAGCAGACAATCCTTACAATTACACCATGCTCTCTATTTCTTGACTCTCCAGTTAATGCAACAGATGGTCAGATTCGATCCTGTCAACCCTTCTGCCAGTCTTGTATCTCTCAGTGTGCAGAGTTAGATTTGGTGAGCAGACTTATTGAATCAGCTGGAATTTATGGTGAGCAGAGAATGGTAGACTCAGCAGGAGAACATTAGAATTATGATAGAGACATAGATGATGGTTTCAGAAGTAGATGAGCTAGAATAGGAATGGAGACAAGTTAGAATTCAATATTTTTTGTGATGAAGAGAATGTGAATCAGAAATTCAAATTGGGCTCAGATAGGATGCCAGAATAAGTTCGGTCTAAGATAATGGCTGAAGAGAACAGTGACAGGGTCTGAAGTCTTTGAGCCCCAGAGATGAACCAGAGAAGATGGTGGATAGCATAACAAGGATGGAAAAACGATACTCTGCCAGTGATTGAATAGTTGAGAGTGGAAATGAGTAAGCTTGTCAATTGAGCTGGAAAATAAACCAGAGATATTGGGGAGGCATTGTGTGGCCTGTGCTGTTAAAAGCTGTGGAGATAATAGTAAGGATTAATGTATCAGACCCACAAAGAAAATTGGTTGGAGTTTTCGTGAGGGCAGAGACAGAGTTGGAAACTTAATTGGAAAGATTCAAACATAAAATGATAATAAGGTTATTTTATATGGAAAGAAACAGTAAATTCAGAACCAGGGGAAGAAAGGAAGACAATAAAACTACCATTCCAGAGAAGAACATAATCTAGACTGACAGTGCTGAGGTACTTGTGGAGATGTCATTTTCCTGATGAGCTAATAGATTGAGGCCCCTCTGTTCATTCCGGTAGATGTATAGATACTGTGCTATTATTGGTAGAAGATCATGGAATTATCCCTGACATCCAAGGCAATTTATTTTTCCATGCACAAAATTACTAAAACAGATTATCTGGATGTGATCATATTTCTATTTGAGAGACTTGGGTGTCTGTCATTGACTGAGATATATCTTAGTGTGTAAGTGTGATTAGGATTCAGAAGTACTTCATTGACTGCACTTCAAGACATTCCAGAAGAGCCATAAAGAAATTAGATAAATGCATTTTTTTTTCCTTTTTGTATTGGAGCAATAAAAGAGACTTGAAGACTTTGAGGTACCAAGGGGGGAGTTTGGGAAAGAAAGGAATAGTCAATAAAATAATAGCCAGCATGAAGGCCAAGGAATGGAATTATTTGGCAACTGTACGATCTAAGAAGTGGGAGGTGGGTCTTTTTGATGATATTAGCTCAGATTGGACATGAGAGGTGATAAAAGAGTTAAGATAAAGAAAGTTTTGGTACAGTGGGCAAGGATAAGAAAGGGAAGGAATAGAGACAACTGCATGCATGGTCGCAGTCATAATGACATTTCTTGTTGTAGATGGAAGTGAATGCAGCTGAGACAAAATTCTAGGATTTAGATGTGAATGAGTTGATGAAGCTGGTTGTAATCTTAGTTCTCTGGGATGATCTGCGATGGTCTTTCTCAGTGAATAGACATCACTTTGGCAAAATGAGACAGGGATCTAGTCTGTTGCTAGCTTGTCTGCAAGGTTCATTCTGGATCTCGTTAATTTTGATTCAACTCTAACAGAGCAAATGATCATGGGCTAGTTTACAAGGACTATACATACATGGGAACACACCTTTTCAGAGCAGGAATTGACCACTCATCTCCTGATGTTCCACCATTTAGTAAGACTATGGCTCATCTCATTATGCCCACAGTAATCTTTCACCCCCTCTACTTGTCAAGTATCTATCTATTACTACAGTAAAAAAAATTACTCTTGCTTTCACTGCCCTATAATAACTATTCAGAAAACTCCTGGCCCAAAAATAATAATGTAATGTGTATGTATTTTAATTCTCTCAGATAAATATTGCAAAATGTATTAAATTTTAAAATGTGTAATACTTATTCTAAACACCATGTTACCTATTGAATTAGAGATGTGCAAGCATATCATGCAGTAAGGTCACTTTAATAATCAGTTTACGTTAAGAATAGAGGAAAACAAACTGCAACAACTTCACCTGTAACAGCAGAGCAATTTCTCTATTCCATAAAAAATTCTTGAGCAGAGCTTTTTTACATATAAATCACATGCATGAGGTCTGTCACAGTCACATACAGCAGTATTGTCTCCAGGCTTGATTAACGGGCGAATTACTTAATCATCTCCATCCTGGCCGGCTGGTTAAATTCAATCTTTAAAATGAAATGTATTTATCTTCTAAATTATTGATGTGTCTATGATCATATGTCTATGTGCCACTCCCCTGTGTTAGCAGTTGTCAGGTAAGGAAAATCTGTGTTTGATACTTGAAGGTCACTGGTTACTGCTAGTCTGTCTCCAATTTATATCATACAGGTTTTCACCTGGGAATAAATATGGCTAAGATGATTCTGATTGTCATTTATCTTAATCAGATTGAACTTTGACTGATTTATCACCATAGAAAAAATGTTAATTAAGAAGATCTTTAACCAATCAGGACTGGTAGTGTCTCAGTGTAGACTACACTCAGTTTCCTGAGAGAACGTTGCACTTGATTTTCAGGGTGTAAAGACAGTTCACTCTGTGTTCAGGTCAAAGAAAAAAATTCAACTTCTGCAGGTGCCAATGGGTGAATATTTTCCTTTTCGACCAGGAAAGGTTTGATTCTCTTTACAGGTACGTTAAGTTGAATGGACACATCACATAACATTATAAAAATAAGTTGATTTCCATATTTTAACTAATGGGCTTCTTTGGGGAGAAATTTTTTAAAAATATGGTTTAAAATAAGTGGTCAAGTGAGAAGCATGATTAAAATTGGATCAAAAGCAGCTTCCATTAAATATCTTTAATTCAGATGTGTGCATTGTTGTTGAGATTAACATTCACCCCATTAACTTGAAAAAGTTACCAGAGTTGGAAATATTTAACATGATAAACTTTAAACCATGTTCAATTTAATGTCCTAAACATTGAATTATTTATAAGGAATTTGATGGATATCATCTTTTTTTTGAAGAGGATGAATTAAAATGAAATTATATGAGCTCATTTAAAAGTTCACGTGACTAAACACTTAAAAATGGTCCTTTTAGGATAATTTACTGAACAGTAATCACTGGTAAATAAAAGGAACAATGGTGGGGAAGGTGTAGGTATAACAGGGTGTAAGGAAAGATAGATGAGGTTAAAGGCTTTGGATCATCTTTTTAAGCTTCATGAAGGGAGCAGCCACATTGCTTCTGTGGCATTTGCTCCTACTCTCAATTGGCCAAGTCCGGGGGCAGAAAGGTCTCAAACATTCAGTCAGGACCTTTTGAACTCTGACCACTCTATAAAGATCTCTTTTGAATGGCGCAGTTCATTCACCAGTCCCTTAGACAGGACTGATACTAAATTAAGGCTGTAAAACCAATTGGCTACTGTCTTTGTCCATCTCTTTCTGTTGTCTCATTCTAAACAAGGGGCCCAATGGGATCTTCCTCCCGTTTCAAATGGCAATAAAATGGAGTGCAGACCAGATAAAATATCTGCTTGTTTTTTTTCAAGTGAATTCAGCGGGTACACTTACTCTCTGTCAGAATCCGCAGAGGGAAAGCCTCCAAGGATGGCTTTGCACAAAACCCATCCATGAGTGAAGGGGGAGCTGAACGCTTGGCCTTTCCAGCTGTCTGTCAATGAATGGCTTTTCCGAAGCTCTGAATGGTCTCTGTCTTCTTGCATACAATGTAGGTGTTACTGCAGTGAGTGCAAATAACAGAAATACTCACTTGAAGGGGAAGAGCTCAACCTTTTAAGTGTTTTCATTTTCAGTCAGTCATGAAATCTTGCCCCATTCAGCTGAAAAGAGAGAAACTATATTGGGGGAAAAAATTTTAAAAGAACTCATAACACTTTGAGTAGAGCTATTTTCCAGAATGGAATTTTTTTTGTACTCTTTTGAGAGTATTATTTCTACTCTGATCTTCTGTTTAAAAAGTTCACTTTCAGTACTTTCTCCTGAGGCTTAGTGAATGGTTCACTTGAGATCACATCAGCAGTGTCTGTAGCAGAGATATAAAAAAATTAGAAAATGCACTGAATAGTCAAGAGAATTTACCTCCTGATAATTAGAGGCAGAGGAAGTACAGCTGCTTGTTACTCGAGTAATTAAGCAGATTAGGGAAAGATTTGGAAAGTTTACTCAGTGCTACAATATTCTGTTGGCTATATTGATAGTTGGCTTTCAGGTCCTATTTGCATAACTTACTTGTGGCTTGGGGGGCTTTTAGGTGACTGAGCACAAAAGGGTTAGTTGCAGGGCCTTCTGTGGTAATAAACTCTTGCTGGGTCACAGCAAAATCTGAGCTTTATAGGACCACAACCACACAAAAGGTTTGTGGGGGAAATTGTAAAAAGGAAGCCTTTTTTTCTTTGGCCTGAATGCAATGTGCAGATTAAAAGTTTCATGTGAGATTTTGCTGTATTCATAATACCACCGCTCTGAATGGGCTCAAGTAAAAGCCCACAGTGGTAGCGTGCCCTTTTTATTCTCTCGCACATTTTCAGGCACAGGTTATTTTGCACTTGAAAGAGGTGAATGAAGGAAACGTGGGATTTTGACAGCTGATATCAGCCTCCAAGCCCCTTGATGGGGATTTTCTAATTAACCCTGAGGGCCCATCAGGTGGTCCAATTGCAGTGATTACTGTTGAAGAGGCCAAGAAGTTGGATTTTGTTTTCTGTTTCAGTAGTTGTAAAACCTCAAATGAGAAAGTAAG
>JARFYF010000001.1:23686671-23701796 GCA_030265395.1 Rhina ancylostomus
AACTTCCTAACCCGTATGTCTTTGGAATATGAGAGGAAACCACAGCACCCAGAGGAAACCCATGCAGACACACAGGGAGAATGTACAAACTCCTTACAGACAGCAGTGGGAATTAAAGCCAGGTCGCTGGCGCTGTAATAGCATTACGCTAACCGCTACACTACTATGCCTGCTCAAAATCTAGGGTGTGGAATTTCGGAATCAAAATCAGGTCTATCATCACTGAGTTGTACGACATGAAATATATTCTTTTGTGGCAGCAGTAGGGTTTAAAAACATATTATTATAAATTACAAAATAAATAAATAGTGCAATGAAGGACTAATGAGGTAGTGTTCATGGGTACATGGACCATTCAGAAATCTGATGGCAGAGGGGAAGGACCTGTTCCTAAATCATTGAATATGGGTCTTCAGGCTCCTGTACCTCCTCCCTGATGGTAGTAATGAATAATTTCAAGAGATTTGCATAATGTACCCCAACCAATGAAGCCTACAGGCACCTAAGATTCTCTTAGATTCACCTAAGATCAGGCTATTGGTGATAACCTGGTCCCAAGTTACAACGAGGATCTTGCTAAAACAAGAAAGATGAAGAATGTTAAGTGTGTACTCTGGCTTTCACAACCATAAACTAACATGTTAAGGATAAAAGTTAGATATATTGATAGCTTGATCCTCACAGTGGGTAGCTTATTGCTCTAGACTCCTGTAATAAATTTTCAGAAGTGACTGAGGCTTTGCCAATATATGAATCAAGTTCTCTGTCAGGTGTTATTGACTGGCAACATTTGAGTCAACAATGTTATTGTCTACGTGGTTACACAGAGAAATGCTAAGTAAAACCATCTTCTTTATGCTGATGTCAATGTCAATGATCTTACAATAAAAATGCATGGTAAGTTTGGCTTAGAGTGCCAAGGGAATGAAGCTCACTTCTTTATGTACATAAATGAAGAAATAATAGTCCATAGATTTGATAAATCTATCAATGTTCTTACAACTATTTACTTATGTATTCACTGCCATGAAGTCAAGCAGCTTATAACTTAAGCTGGTCAAACAAAATTTTTATTTTACTTTAAGGGTCTTGCCATTATTTACAGTCAAGGCACTGAGTATAAAAGTTGGGAAGTCATGTTGCAGCTGTATAAAACTTTGATTAGACCACATTTGGAGTATTGTGTGAAGTTCTGGTCAACTCGTTATAGGAAGGATATGGAGGCTTTAGAACGGGGGCCAAAGAGGTTCACCAGAATGTTGCCTGGATTATTTCTATAAGGTGAGCTTGGACAAACTTGGTTTGTTTTCTCTGGCGCATTGGAGGCTAAGGAACAACCTGATAGAAGTATATAAAATTTATGAGAGGCAGAGTGAAGGTAGATAGTTAGAGGGTGGAAATATCAAATACAAAAGGAAATAGGTTTAAAATGAGAGGGGGAAAGTTTAAAGGAGATTTACAAGGCAAGCTTTTTTTAATGCAGACTGTGGTAGGTGCCTGGAGCCCTCTGCCAGAGGAGGTGGTAGAAGCAGATACGAAAACAAGTTTAAAGTTGCAGAAACATGAACAAGCAGGTGATAGAAGAATACAGACCAATGGGATTAGTTAATTTTGGGACCATGGTCATCAAGATGTGGTGGGACGAAGGGTTTGTTCCTGTACATTTCTATCTTTCCATATTTTTCTAAGATGAAGCAATGATATGAAGATACAGTTTCCACTTAACCTGACATAGAGTGACAAGAGATCCTGTTCGTCCCTGAACTCATTACATTTATTGAATGGATAAACCCATAAAGATTATGATAGATTTCAATTCAAGGCCTGAAATTAAACTGAGACAAAATACTCTGGGTGAAAACCCAACATAATGGTGAGTGGAATACATTTCCATTTTTAGTACAGAGGTCGGTGGCATAGTGAATAAGTCATTGTTCAAGGCTGCAGATCTGGAGGCACAAGTTCAGGTCAGCTGGGGAATGTAAGCTTGATAAATAAATCTGGAAAAAAAACCATTTTCAATGTTGACCATACAACGACAGAGTTGTAATTTAAAAATCGTGTTCATTAATATCCTTTAAGGAAGTAGATGTACCACTTTTATTCACTCTGGCTTTTGTGCTTTTGTGACCCCAAATCCAAAGCAATGTGGTGGATTTTTATCTGCTCTCTGAAGTAACCGAGTTTATGGATAATTAGTGAAAAGCCTTTCTAATGGTACCCACATCCACTGAATGTATAAAAAGAACACTTAAATCATTATTCTGCATTGTTACGGTTGTAAATATATCAAAGGGATTATCTTAAAGTTAAAATTACATCATTCAACATCATGTAACTTGTCACTCCCTCTTTTCAAAATATGTCAACAATAACTAGCAAAACGAAATGCAATTCAGTGAAAATATATAAACACAATTAAAGTATATATTTGTAAGTTCACTTGAAAATGAAAAAAGATATTGTTCACTCTTCTCTTGACCCAAGAAGCACGAAAAATATTAATCATTTGTCAAGAGCTTCATTCAAATATCACAAGATATAACAAGAATGGTTAAAATGTTATGTAGCATGGATGCAGCTTAATGAACTTAAATTACTGTTATTTGTCTCTAATTGTTTTCTGCTGCACTGTTGTACTAAGCTATGCTGCTGTATGAAATTTTTGTTCAGCAGTAAAATACAATCTACAACAGCCTTCAAGACTGCCTACCAACTGCTTGTGTGACATACATATCCAGAGGCAATGTCCGCTGGTGATATAGGATGCATCATAAATGGCACAAACTTTTCTAGTGGCACAAAGATAGATCTGAATAATGAATTGACAAAACATAAGGTGTTGAAATGTTTGCACATTTTCTGGGAACTATTTTAACAAAGTTTACTTCATTTGGAGAAGGAACCAAGTTTCCAGATACTTATTTCCTCTCATCCCTGGTGGTTGAATAGCCTGTAACAAAATAAGGAGGAGGCAAAATATTTAACATAGGGAAGACACACTGTAACATTTAGAAGTTGCTAACTTTTTCATTACTTAGCCCACAGGTGACTTAAGACCCACGGCAATGTGGCTGACTCTTAATTGCCCTCTGAAATGTTCAAGAAAGCTACTGAGTTAAAAGACAATTAGGAATGGGGAATAAATGCTGGCTTTACCACCGATATTCAAATCACAAGAAAGAATTCTTTAAAAAAAATCTCTGAAGATTTAGTGTTCCAAGTGTAATCCTTTACAATACTTGAGATCTTGTCATGCGAGGGGATAATATTCAAACATCCCCATAGGGGAAGATGATAAAACAACACAGCATGCATCAGAAAAGGAGACTGGATGTGTTAAGCTAATGAGCAACAGAGTTATATACACATAATGTAAAAATGAACAGTTTTGTTTAAGTGCATTTCTGTGCACTAAAATTGCCTCTTTCTTCATTCAAGAGCCCTGCACCAAGATAAGGAGTGGAACATATCATTGAAAGTTCAAAACATGAGTGACTTTTCATCGATAAGATCAGGTTTCAAATTCAACAAAAATAATTTGTGCTGTTACTTTAATTCCTGGTCAATATTGGCCCATATTACACAGGTGGTTTCAATTTTGGAGTAAATTGGTAATCTCACAGAGAGAGAGATGGAAATAATTGATGTGGGAAATGGAAAATTGTCATAATAGTGCAGTGGGGTGCAGTCTTTTGAAGCTGTGACTTTGTCAGTCGAGGAAAGGAGGCTTTAATGAGCATCTAAACAGACTAGATTTGATGTCAATGCTTGATCATGTTGAATCTCCAAAATACTAAGAGGATAATGGTTACTTCAGTTATGTTGAGAAATTACAGCAAAGTACTTTCCTTGTTACTTAACTAGGAAAGTTAATTTGGCTTTTTTTTTACTCTTTATAATTCAGCACAGATGGAAATTAGACCTGGTATGGTATCAGTATCGCATTATGTATTCATTCAATGAGAAATTACTGAAAAGCTTTTCTGGTTTCTGAAAATGTGTCCATTTTAAGAGTTATCAATATGCTGAGAGAAGAAAAAACACATATTTATATTAGCATCTTCCACAATCTCAGAGCATCCAAAATCAATTTGTCGAGTATTAAGTACTTTTTAAGTGTGGCTACTTTTGGAATGTAGAAATTCCAGCAGCCTATTGAAATGCAGCAAGGTCTCACAAACAGTAAATAATTAAATGACCAAATAATCTCAAAGGATGAGAAATTTTGTAATGTAATTTGAAGTACAAGGCAGTGAAGCTGGAGAATTCTCTTGCTCTACAAAATTAGTGAAATATTTTTCTTCCTAATGTTATCACATCACGTGTCAGGGGTATGCCAAAGCTCATAGTGGAATGGGAAGGATGGGTGCCAGCAATATTACTTGGGACACTAGAGAAGCTTTCAATATAAAAGTCATTCTTGTAACATTGTTGAAAATATATGCTTATGTCTGAGTGTTATCCGCCATGATATCAACTGCAATCTGAATGGTGGCAACCAATGAATTGACTGTGTCATAAATCATTGGTACATGACAATTTAAATCCTCTTAAATCCTTACCTGAGTCATCATTCAACTACTGGCTAAATCTAATGATATGGTAATGGATAATCTGCTTATCCTTCAGAATAATGTCCCTTCTGCTCATTTAACATTTTTAGCCATTTTATATTGTCAACTGTTTTCTGCATCAGCATCACTTTTTATACTAATTAACACTTTGATTAGTCATACATGAAACAATGTTAATGACAATGAATCATAATTGGCCAGTATATTAATTACTGCATTCAATACATCTTTTCAGGCTTTTGGTATAATTGCAAAAGTGGTATTTAGTTATGTGCAATAAGCAACACTTAAGGCTACTTTTCAAATACTCCAAAATAAACAAGTATGCAAATCCAGGTTGAATGGTGTGGCCTAAACTCCAATGTTTATTTTTACTATTTAAATAAGGAGCAACATTTCAATATCAATTTAAACATGAGACATCTTTTGAAATGGGAAATCTTGGAGATACATTATGAATGTTAAAAGTCCATCTCTTTGTTTAACTTGTAGAATTTGGTATTGGTATTGGTTTATTATTGTCACTTGTACCGAGGTACAGTGAAAAACTTGGCTTGCATACCGACTGTACAGGTCAATTCATTACACAATGCGGTTACATTGGGTTAGTACAGAGTGCATTGTTGCAGAAAGAATATTCTGAAATATTTCATTCTATGTTTCATCTAACAGTGAGAGATATTCTGTGGAGTCCTGCACAAGAACTTTACAAGGTTTGAATAAGGAAAGGTAGATTCATCAAGACTCTTTGCAGTTTTTCCTATAGCTGCTAGAAGTGTTAGTATAGGATAATGAATGCACAAGACTGGCAGAGCAGTGAACCACCATCAACCCTGCTGTCATTGGCTCTTTGCTGAAAATGCCTTCAGTGTCCAAATAAATAGGTGGAAGGAGGTTGGTGATTAGCTCCAGCAGTTTAGATGTTGTGATTGGCAAAAATCAGTGCAGGTTCAGGATGAAATCAGGGAATGCCAGGATTTATGTTGGACAATGATGTATTGGAATCTGGGTTTTGGGACACAGGTGATGATGGGCTAGTGGTAGTTAACTGAGCTGAAGATCTGATGCTGTTGGGGTACAGGGTTAGTGCAGAAGGGATTTCCTGAAATACAGAGATGGGATGGGGAAGGTGCCATGTGAGGGAATGGGGCAGAAGGATGAAAGTAAATAATCTGCTTGCCCTGAATCCTGGGTCAATGTTGTAGTAAAAAATCTTAGTTGTCCCAGAAGTGTCCCAAGACTTATGCTCATGGAAGTACTTTCTCCAAACTTCTCAGCTTTATTACACAAGGAATTCTGTTGTCCTCCACATCCCAAATGTAGAACTCATACATGAATAAAAGGGTGATTTCCAGAAGTTCTCAGTGATGCAAATGGACTCATATAAGTTTGTTCATGTTTAAAAAAAAAATTCCAATAAATTTGCAAAATATTACTCTCACCTTGTTAATCCATAAAATACTTGCCTTTTGCGATGATGTTTTCATGCTCTAAACAGCACAGTCTAACATAAAACATTTGAGCATTTCAGTCTTTTTTATCCTTACATTTTTAAAATGCTTAATGAGCTTTATCAATGTAGCATTCATATCCTTGGCATGTGTTCAAGTAAAATAGCTACATCTCCATCATCCAATCCTCAAATCAGCTCAAAAGCTTGGATCTTTTATCTCTTCAGTCTTTTCATTGAAAAACAAATTATAAGTTCTTCATAAGAGACTCAAATTCCAGAATTATCTTTGCTGTTCTTACCTGAAGTCTTTTGTATGCTTTTATTGAATGGGTACTGTTGTGAGAAAAGGTTCTTTCAGGTCTTAAAGGCCTTAAAGGCAGAGGCCTTCAGACACAAGTCTTTGTATTATGAAAAGGGAAAATTTATTTACAAAGACAAACGCAGGGACGGAATGGATGGGAACAGATGCACACTGACACACGGGTGATCACAAGACGTGGGGGAAATTCGCAACAGGGGTGAGGTGCACACGCACACAATAAATGGTTACCAGTGATCAAGGAATAAACAATTACAATGCTTGAACACCCTGATTCTGGACAAACATTGGCGCTTTGGTCGCATGAGTCCTTAACTAACTTCCCTGAAGAAGTGCACAGCTTACCTCAACATCCTTAGAGAGAGAACACTAGCAGGTGCAGCACTTTTTATAGTGCCAGAGAGCTGGGTGGAGCCAACCTAGGTGATTCAAAAAAATGTCCAATAGGCCATGGCCAGGTACAACAGGTATTTACATAGGCCCAATGGTCAAGGTGTGCATTAATGGCTGGGTGGAGCCAGACCTTGATAGACAGTGGTGTCGCTTTCAGCCATGTGCTCAATGGTGTCATCCCAGCCAGAGGGGTCAGTATTGTCATGATCACATGACAGCCATGACCTTTTACACTACTGGTACTCACTGGATTGACATTGGTTATGACAAATATTGTTTTTCCATTGCCCTTTTATGACAAGTTTCTGAGGCAGAAGAACACTGATGGATTTCCACATTTTTTGAGCCACATAGCAATGAGATTTTGCTGAAATATTTTGTTCTTTTTCTTCAGTTTGCTTCCTTTGGACTAACATGTGGTTGTAGAAGGTGGTGCAACAGAATGTTGATACAGTTTACTCTGGCCTTCCTTTGCATACATTCTCTCTACTTTTGTAACTTCCAGGCAAGGTTCAGTTAAAAAGATAATTTTCAGTTCAATTATCAGAATTTGTATGTAATTGCACTTTTTGTTTGCATCAAGTTTATATAATAGCAACTAGTTGACTTTAATATTTATCAACTGTCTTAAGTTGATGATTATCTGCAACATCACTGCATATATTACCAATTAGGTCAATCTTTTAGTTCTAATCACAGGTTTATTTTAGCTAATTGTACTGATTAAGTTGGTAGGTTAATTTTGAATTAATAATTTGTTTTTAATCCATCCCTGGAAGTGAAAAACACATCGTGGAAAATTTATAAGCAATTCTTCTGTAAAGCAGTGCTTGTCAAGCTGTAAGAGTACAAACTTTTGGACCACTGACAGATATGGAAAGACTTGCAATTATGCTGCCAATTCCAAAGATGCATAATCTATTATTATACAGTCAAGGACTATATTTGAAACATGTCAAAAACTGAATCAGTTTAGTATGTGAATTAAGTCACTCAGCTTGTCATCAGTGACTGCTCATTTTTTTTTCTGTTCACTACGAAATTAACTCCTTCCAACACCAGATTTATTAATTGGGAAGAGGGAGAGAAATTTGCACTGGCACTTGAAATACTCTCGAAGTGTCTAATCATTTTTCCAGTTTATTGTTACATATAAATGTGCAAATGGTATTTGAAAATCAACCTGATTTTTTTGGTGGGTTTAAATGATTTTAGTATCAAATTCAGAAAAAAAACTTCAACTCAAATTTGCAATTAGATGTGTTTAATCTCTTGGGAAAATAAATAGGAGTTATTTTCTGTCATTAGAATAAAAAGGTTATTAACTTATTTTTTAAAATGCCTTCAATTCATATCCCTTGCCCTAACAGGTAAATATTCAGCAAGTCATGTAACATCTGTGGAGATGACAACAGAATTAATATTTCAGAACTTTCCTCATGTTACAGCTTGATTTGAAAAGTACAGTATTGGTAATGTTGTTATGCTTTTGTATCCACTTAAAGAACACCATACATTGTTCTGAACAAATGCAGTAAATTGGATAGCAATAAAGGAATAGCATTACAATCTACATTTTGGGGACTTACAATTTGTGTGTCATCTCTAATACAAGGCTACATCATCACAGAATACATACCATTTTCCCAGCCCTCTGTTAAGGTTGTACCAAATGCACAAATAAAAGATCCGAGGGTAGATTTACTAAAACAGAGCAGCAAGGTCTTCCATTCTTCAATCATCACAAACTTCATCAGTTACATAGCATATCTCACCATCTCCTTTCCTTTAATTGTGGTTTCCCATCTACCATAGTGGACAGAACCTTTGAACCTACCTCATCTCATTTCCACACTTCTGCTCTCACCCATCTCCTCCTGGACGGAGCAAGAACAGTTCACCTGGTCCTTATCTTCCAACCCACCAGCCTCCATATTAAACAGACCATCCTTTGCAATTTCTGCTAGCTCCAAGAAGTTCCAGCATGTGGCATGTATTCCCTTCCTGAGCTCTTTCAGCATTTTAAAAGGATTGCACCCTTTAGGACTCCTTGTTCTGCTCTTCCCTCCCCACCAACTACTCCCTGCACATTCCCATGCAACATATTTCCTTTCACCTCTTCCCTTCTAACCATCCAGGCAGTTCTTCCAATATTGTGTGCTGTATTTGGTGTTCATAATGTGGTCTTCTCTGTACTGGAAAAACTAAATGCAAATTGGGTAATTGCTTTGCAGAGCACCTGCATTCAGTCCTCAAGAGTAACTCCAAGGTTCCAGTACCAGCTACTTTAATTAACCATCCCCTCACACACTGACTTTCCCGTTTCTGACCTCCTACCTTGTTACAGTGAAGCCCAAGGCAAGCTTGAGGAAAAACACTTTCCAGACTCAGTATTGAAATCTCCAGCTTTAGGTAACTCCCTTTTTCTTACTGTCTGAATTAGCACTGGCCATTTCTGCCATCCATCTGTGATGTTGACTCATTTTTCTTTCTCCCTTCGTACAACATGACCTGCTGTTAGCAACATAAAACACAGGAAAAAAAAATAAGGCCTCTTGCCATTTGATCTACCCATCAGATATTCTCTTTGTCCTTTTAATCACTCCTCCTTCTTCTCTGCAATATAAAACTCGCTTGTTTTCTGTCTTCCCAGTTCTGAAGAGGAGTTTTGGATCTGAAATGTTAACTTTATTTCTCTTTTCACAGATGCTGAGTGTTTCCAGAATTTTCCATTTTTATTTCAGATTTCCAGCACCTGCAGTTTTTTTTTATTTTGATGTTCACCTCCTTTCTTGTGTGTGTGATTTACTGTGTAATGACTTGTTATCTTGCAATGCCATCAGTTGTCAAGAGTGACAATGCCACAAAAGTAATTAGCTCACAGGTAAATGACTTGGGCATTTTCTGAGAAAATTGTTTCTTTTTTCTCTTTTTCTTAGGCACTGCATCAGCAAGTTGCTACCTTGGAAGAGTGTACTCTGTGTAGCCAGATATCTCAGATTATTTTCTGTTGCATTTCAGCTTCTGTTGCAGCAAAGCTGAGTTCAATTAATACAGCAAAGTTCAGAAGCTGAACTTTAGGTTATTTACATGACATAGTACCACAACTGTATGATGCATTTGCTCTTTAAGCTATCACACAAATCTTAAAATCTACTTAATGAATAAATGTATGATTGCTCCTAACTTTTATCCCTACGCCAAAAATGGAAACTAATTCAATGCAGGAAGATTGATATTTCCTGCAGAACTTTAAATTTTGAAGAAGCTTAATGCTTGTCTTGCAGTAGCATTAACTTGTCATGTGTCTTTAAATCCTTATAACCTGCTTTGTATTGACTGTACTGTTTTTCTTTCAAATTTCCAGCTTCAGAGGTTTTTAATTACCTCAGTTTTTGCTCAACCAGAAATTGATTCCTTTTAAATGTGTTTTTCTTCAGAAGTACACATTTAATGTTAGTGTTGGAAAATGACCCATATCACTGAATGCATTTAGTATAATTATAAAGCAAAGTAAAGATACAAAGACTGGAGTATTTCAAAGAAACCATGTTTTTTTCTTTTGTGTATGCAAAGATTTGCTGATATAAAATTAATATTATCAACTGAAATACAATTATAATAATGAGGTTTTGTTCACAAGAATGATGATCTGGGTTAAGAATTATTTTTTCACAGCACATCTTTCTTATTAATTCTTAAAGCAGAATAACATTGAAACAGTTTCACGCAATGGTGGCATAGCTACTGGTTCCACTCCAAACACTCAAATTCTACAAAGTTTATGCATTTAAAGTATTGTATTTCCAAAACTTAATCTAGTTTAATCTGTGTATATTCCTACAGGCATTATTTACAGAGATTTTTGAGAATCACAGAATGTTTATGGCATGTAAGGAGGCTGTTTAGCCAACTGATTCTGTATTGACTTGATGTAAGAGCAACCCAGTTACTCCAAAAGCCCTGTCCTCTTCCAAGAGCCTTGCAAATTCCTTTCCTTTCTGATACTTTACTGCTCCATTTTAAATGCTACAATTGAATCAACCTCCTCCCACTGGCTGGCCCTAAAATATTTGCTGCACATTAAAGTTTTTCTTCATGTCACTTTTGGAGTATGATGTCAAATCTGCAGTGTTCTTTCCAAGATAGATTATATAGGATCCTATTAAAAACTTCTGAAGCAATACTGCAGAGGCACTCTGAGTTACACTTGTTAACAACAAGTAGATGTGCAGTAAGAAGCAATATTCCATCCAATCTCTTAGTGAATAATAAAGTGAAAAATAACTTGGACAACATTTCCTTAAAATTCAGATGTTCTATCTACATCATGGGATGGTTGTTTTCTTCACTTAATTTCAAGTGAAATTGAGTGAAGAATTTACTTAAGAATAAGAATTTTTAGGCTTTAAATCTGTTCTTGTATACCTCAAAATACATGATGGTGGAAACAGAGACTCACACAAATTTTAATATCCAGACAAGTATTGAATCATTGTCGCATAGAGGTTATTGAGCAAGTGCTGGTAAATGTGTTAATGCTTGATGGTCAGCATGGACATGAAGGATTGAAGGGCCGTCTTCTGTGCTGTCTGACTCAGTGGATCCCAAACTGAGAAAAAACTGAAGTGACATATCTATTTACTATCTATTTGTCTTCTTACTGTATATCTACTTGTTGTTAACAAGTGTAACTAGAATGCCTCTGCAGGATAGCTTCAGAACTTTTAATAGGATCCTATATAATCTATCTTTGAAGGAACATGGTAGATTTGACAACAATATTGGGGGTGCAGTGGACAGCAAGGATGACTATCAAAGCTTTCAGCATGATATTAATCAGTGAGGAAAATGGACTGAAAAATAGCTGATGGAATTTAATGCAGACACATGTGGGGTGATGTACTTTGGGAGGATAAACCAGGGTAGGACTTGCACAGTGAATGGTCGGGCTCTGAGGTGTGCACTAGAACAGAGGGACCTCAGAATATAGGTCCATAGTTCTTTGAAAGTGGCATCACAGCCAGATAGGGTTGTATAGAGAGCTTTTGGCACTTTGGCCTTCATAAATCAGGGCATTAAGTACAGGAGTTGGGATGTTATGTTGAAGTTAAACAAGACATTGGTGAAGCCGAATTTAGAGTATTGTGTGCAGTTCTGGTCACCTATGTACTGGAAGGATACCAATAACCTTGAAATAGTGCAAAGAAAATTTACAAGAATGTGGTTGGGACTTGAGGACCTGAGTTATAGGGGTTGAATAGGTTAGGACTTTATTCCCTGGAGTACAGGAGAATGAGGAGAGATCTTATAGAGATAGTCAAAATTATTAGAGGTATAGATAAGGTGAATGCATGCAGACCTTTTTTCCCTCAGGTTGGGTGAGACTAGAACTAGAGGACATTGGTTTAGAGATGAGGTATTTAAGGGGAATCTGAGGGGGAACTCAGAGGGGGAACTCAGAGGGTGGTGCAAGTGTGGAACGAACTTCCTGCAGAAGTGGTGGATGCAGGTTCAATTGTAATATTTAAAAGAAATGTGAATAGGTACATGAATGAGAGGGGTTTGGAGGGATGTGGTCTGGGTGCAGTTAGATGGGGCTAGGCAGAAGATCAGTTCAGCATGGACTAGATGGGCCGAAGGGCATGTTTCTGTCCTGTACTACTCTATGCCTCTACTATTGCATCTCCCCTTTTCACAATTCCAGTCCATACAAAAGTGAATAAGTTAGACTTTTATTCCCAAATTCATACTGAACCATTATATGATAAGGAGTGCTGCAGTTGTCACTTTGATTTCATACAGTAGGATGGAAGCTTCATATTATTGATGTAAAGTGCCTGAATAAAACATTTTCACAAGGGTAACTTAAGAAAAGAAGTAATTTTAATCCATTGTATTCTGCATTGCTAATGAGAGTTGGCTATAAAATTCTGTTTTCCTTTTCACCTGATCATGATTTGAGCTGAAACATTCTTCCAGGTCAAGCAAAGGTACTCAGCACATTCAAACTCTGCTGGCTGTATTCTAATCCACAGCAGGTCCATCAGTCACACTCATGTTAACCTACCTGTATTGATTTTGCTAGCTATCTGTTTCCCAAAACTAACAATTTAAAAGTTTCATTGTTTTGTTCAAAGCCTTTGAAGATTTCATCTCTCCCTATCCAGTAATTATTTCATTTCTACAATCCTCTGAGAGTTCTTGGTTTCTCATTCTATGACCCTTTTTTTGCATCCCCAGATCCCCATTCAGTCGGCTGATCATGGCTTGGGTTACTTTAGGCCTTAGCTCTATAATTCCCTCTGTAAATATCTTAATTTCTATCCTTTAAGGCAAATCTTAAAACTCCAATGTAAGATCCCCTGCAAGTCAGTATCAATTATTCCTGACAACAGTTTGTTCTTTTTTTCCAAATAATTTTTTTGTATAATAATCTAAATGCAATTTGTTGTACTTGAAAGGATTTAAGACAGACAGATTTTTTTGTTTGAAATGTTTGTGAGTTGTGATTCCTATTTTGCACATTGTAGGGAAATGAATTATTTCTGTCTTATAGTCTTCTGATTACACAGAAATGTTTTAGAGCTACCTAATAAGGAAATGTAGCTGCACGATTCATAGTACCATGGCACATTGCCTTTAGAATCATCAGGTTTCTTCTTCACGTTCCTCATTATTACTTTTTGTGTCCTGGGACTTAATGGAATGTTTATGCCTAAAAATATTCTCGATGATTTTTTAATGTTATAACTTATATGGTGAATTAAGGATAAAATTGTCACCTCATTTAAAGTTAATCGTACAGTTTTCAATCAGCTGATTTTTTCTGTACTCAAGCTTCATAGGATTACAGTTTATGGCAGGAAATAATGTCTAAAATCTAATCTATGACAAACATCCAACGATGTACTGGCCATTTTTCCCCTACACAAGACAGGAATGAAACAAACACTAATATTCCAGTTCAATAGAGCTTGCCTTGGCTGCATTCTGATTAATTCCTAACCTGGTTACCACCCAGAAATTTTGCAGAACAAACACTTGCACAAAATGCTGAAAGGAATGAAGAGGTTTCGGCACATGACAGGAAAGGTCACCAGAATATTGTGCACTTCCAGATATCATTTTTAATGTTAATAGACTTAAAATCAATGGCAATTGGTGTGCAATTTGCTGAAATATATTGCCATTATGTACCAATGTGGAAAATTTCCCTTATGTGTTTCGCTTGTAAGCACTTATCTTCTTGATCATTATTTTTTCATTCTTCCACTTTCACTAGAGGAGAAACATAAGCATGAGATGAATTCTTGAGGTCATTCAATTATCAGTCAATGTTCATTGCACACCACAATGTGATGAGGACCTTAATCACTAATAATAGTTGGAATGTGCTAAAGCAACTTAAAATTCAAGATTTTTCTTTAAAGGTCAGCAGAATTCAACACATCTAATTGCATTCAAAAGGTAAACTGAAACATAAATATTAACATAAGTGTATCGTTTTAGATAGTGTTGGGGTGAGCAACCTACCAGGGGAAAGCCACAGCGGTCGGGTTTTGGGCGCTGAGTCTGGCTCTTTGGCTCAGAAGGGAAGAGAGGAGAAGAGGCGAGTGGGAGTGACAGAGGATTGATTGGTCAGGGGAGCAGACAGGAGGTTCTGTGGATAAGAACGAGACTCTCGGATCATATGTTGCCTCCCAGGTGCCAGGATCAGTGATGTCTCTGATCGAGTCCATGGCATTCTTAAGGGGGATGGGTGAGCAGCCAGAGGTCATGGTACACATTGGTACCAATGACATAGGCAGGAAAAGTGATGAGGTCCTGCGAAGTGAGTTCAGGGAGTTAGGTGCTAAGTTAAAAGACAGAACCTCCAGGGTGGTGATCTCAGGATTGCTACTCATTCCACATGCCAGTGAGACAAGAAGTAGGAAGATAGTGCAGTTTAACATGTGGCTAAGCAGATGGTGCAGGAGGGAGTGCTTCTGATTTTTATATCATTGGGCTGTCTTCCAGGGCAGGTGGGATCTGTACAAACAGGATGGTTTGCACCTGAATTGGAGGGTGGTCAATATCCTTGTGGGAAGGTTTGCTCTTGCTGCTCAAGGGGGGAGGGGGTGTGATGAAACTAGAGTTGCAGAGTGGTGAGAACCAGAGGGGCAGAGCAGCAAGTGGAGAGGCTGTGTGTAAAGTAGATATTAAGTCTACAGGCAAAGATAGAAACTGAAAGGTTGAGTGTGGTAGGACTAATGTTCTGAGTTGCAATTATTTCAATGCAAGGAGTATTGTACGTAAGGCAGATGAACTTAGAGCATGGATCTGTATGTGGAATTATGATTTGTGGCCATTAGTGAGACTTGGTTGCAGGAGGGGCTGGACT
>JARFYF010000001.1:23706117-23717633 GCA_030265395.1 Rhina ancylostomus
AAGATTGGAGATTTCCAGCCAGATGGGGGGGCGGGGGGGGGGGAAGAGAGAGAAAGAGAGAGAGGGAGAGAGGGAGAGAGAGAGTAGGGGGAGGTTCACAGAAGCTTGATAGAGGATACTCCCAGCAGCATTACAAATGTGGGAAGTGTTTTACCAATGCCATAAGAAGGAAAGGAGAGATTTCCACTGCAGAGTAAGAGGTTGGGGTTGAGAGGGGGAGAGGCTTGTGTCTCAGCAACATGAGGAGAGAAACAAAGAAGGATACTGGGAGAGAAAACTGGATGAAAAATTCCACACCACCTTGGGAGCTATTCCCTTCTAACTCAGGGAAACAGAATTTGTGATGGAATTATTTATTGTTCATTATAATGAGCGGAAGAGTGAAAAGCCAAGGAAGGGTGCTCAAACAACATGTACGCAATATTTCTCCAGCATCAAGTTGGGATGTGAGCAGCCAACTCTAGTGTAGAATGAATTACATTACAGAAATAGCCATACCAAGTTACAGTCTGAAATGTCCTCAGGACCCGATTGGTGAAGAATTGTTTATCTGAAATAGGAAGCTGAGCAAAGCTGTTGTGGAAGCTTACCCTTAACAGTACAACTGGATGTGAGCTGAAGATATAAACAAGGACTTGAGGGTAGGTTTAAGATTCAGTTGTGCAGGTATAGAGCTGGCACAGGGGTATTGGAAAATTGGATAAGCAGACCTGAGGCACATTCCTTGCTTAAATTGCTTCTGCACACTTTTTTTCCATTAAGCTGCATTTGATGTACTGGAATGCTGGTCATATTTGTGTCATACTTCTCATAAACTGCAGAATGAATGCAAAGTAATTAAGAGAATATATTTTGCAAATTTTGCATATTGTTCCTAGATTTACATATATTTATTGCTTTCAAAGCAAACTTCTTTAGGTATGGCAAGTATTTCAAAGCTAACTTCTTTAGGGATAGAACCCTAATGTTCTCTCTTTAGGGTGAAAGAAGCGATGGTTGCTTTTAGTAGTTTTGAGTAGTTTTATAGTCCACTTTAAAAATGGAGATGTTTTTCAATGCTTCTATAATTTTCAGAAAAAAATATTTCAGTGAGAGTATAAGGGCAAAATTGTACAATATGGCTCACTTTATTTTAATGACAGCCATTGGAATGGTATTTATGGTGTTCATATTCATCTGTCTTGTTAAAATTGATGCCATATTTATGAGGATATTAATATGCACACACTGGACACCCACTGAAACAATGCAGCATAAGCACATCATCATATCATTTATGGTATGGTATTGATTGACATCAGCAATGCAGGTTTGGGGCTCAACACACCAAATATCATTTTCTCTGAAATATGTATGGCTGAACACATTCAGAACAGAAGTGAGCCCTTTCAGCAATATTTAAAGGCACCATCAGCCATTCAGAGGCCAGAAACAGATTAATTTCTTCTTGCTATTACTGCAGCTCTGCATATGTTTCAATGAGCTCTTGAAGGACATTGAGATGCTTTCAGCTTTCTGTTGGCTCCAGGCATGGGCATTAAATGATATTTCCCTTACAATACAGAATGACATGGAAAATGAGCACATGAATGCCACAAAGGATAAATTGGTAGAAGAGGGAGGGAAAAGCAGCAGAGGAGGTCTCCCTCTCTCTCTCAGAGGAGGTGATATCAACCCAAACTGTTGAGTGACCATTTCTCCTACCTGAATCTCAGTGTGAAATCATCAATGAGCTTGGTGGCAGAACCTTGTGACAGATTCAACTTCAGAGTTTGTCAGAATGTTTGGAACTCTCAGTCCATGTGCACAAGTCTTATGACTTGATATTGAATTCAGATTTTATATTGAATGTTGAATGTTTCAAGGGGGCAGAGAGATTGTTCCAGGGAGTTAATTTGGATACACTCTCAAAACAATGGCCCCAAATGCTCTCTTTGGCAAAATGGTTGTGAAGAAAGCAATAGGTTTTTTTTATATCCGCCTAACAAAATGTTGTTAATGATATTGACAGTATATGAAATGTTATTCTCCCCCCTCCCCTCCCCTTAGAGCTCCATTACTTCAAAAAGTCCATTAGGTATTTGCATTTCTTGACAACCTCATCTCCAGTGTTAATCTTCATGAGCTAATTATTCCAACAGCTGCCCTCGAATCCACCTTGCTATCATTAACTTTGTGAGACTTTGCTGATTACAAGGCCAACAAGAAACTTCAGGCACTATTTGACCAGAGGAACCATGGATTATTTTGATTGGTACCATTAGCCTGTTGTTAGACTGGTGGGACCCTCAAGGAAATCAGAGACTTATGTGTTTAGAGGAACAGAGTTTGAAACTGCCCATGATGCCAAGAATTTCTTCAGTCTTTGGCACTTTTATTTGCAAATGACTAAGAAAATGCTGACAAGGTTGTCTCCTTTGTTTTCTACCTTCAATGACAGCCAAATGCCCATAGATGTTTCTACTTTTTGCTTTGCAATTAATTCCTTCTTCTCCTGACTTGAGTGCTGTAGTTAACTCCTCCAGCTCATTAATGTTATCCTTTCTCTGGTTTCTCATCATTGTAAAAGTGACGATATATAGATATATACTCTTCCAAGTGCTGAGCCTTACAAATCCCAGAGGCTACTGGTTGGCAAATTACACTTAATATTTTGTCCTGTTGACATGAATAGATTGACAGAAAATACTTTGTGGTATGCAGCCTTCTGTTAATCTGTAAAGCATGATACCTCTGTGGTGATATTTTACTGGATTCACCCTGCTGTTCCATGTTCTGGCTGCCCCCAGAACACTCTGCGCAGAAGATGCATTTCACTGTGTGTTTCGATGTATACGTGACTAATAAAGGTCTCTTATCTTATTATTCCGCTTGCACTTAATGAAGTTTAATCCATCTACTGCTAGGAAGACCAAACCTTTCTTACAGAGCTGTGCCTTAGAAAACCAATCAAGATCACATCAGTCTTATACAGTTAGTCAATAGGTTCTACAGGCATCTAAATGCCAATGTCCAACAGAAAACGTGGCCCAAAGAACAGTGTCAATAACCACTGCAGGGATTCTTCAGCACTGTCAAGACCATCCACACTTCAAAGACCCAAGGATCCAACCAAAGAGATCCAGGAAAGGAGGTGAATTTATTAAGGACTGAGAGGCAGTCAGTGTCCATTAGTAGGAACACTTTAAAGACTCTTCCCTTGACATGAGTGCCCTTGACTCCAATCCATCTCCCATCTAATGCCTCAAAAACTCTTCCATTTCAGAGACTATGGATCATTTTCAGAAGGATCTTATGTTGGCTGTGTCTTACTCATTGGTCCACATCACACCCGATATGAGTGCAGACTTGCGTCCAACATTCATCTCAATTTATTTTGCAGCAATATTGTCCCTCAGCTTTAACAAAGGTTCCTACTGGAGTGAAGATAATATACATTACCAATGGGAAACAGTTCAATCAATATCACTTCAACTCCTGAACCAAAGTCATCTCAACTTCACTCATCGAGCTGCAGTATACAGACAATGCCAGCATTTGGACACATTTAGGGGCCAACCTCTAAGGCATCAAGTCATTCACTGAGGCATTCCAGAGACTAACCACTGTACTGCTTTGCTGCTCATATCACGAGAGCCTCGTTTGATAGTGAAGGCAGACATTGAAGATTAAAGTCACCATTGCCTTCAGTGAGGTAGCACTCCTTTAACATTCTAAGAGAGGGTGTTTGAAGATCAAAACCTCAAATGCTCACTAACCCCCGGGCAGCAATGATTGCCAACTTCCTGTATATTTCTGAGTTATAGACCTCTAACAGTAACCAAATCTTTGGAGAGGTAGCTTCAATGCTGCCTCCAGGAAATCTTCTAAATCCACTGGCAGGGTAGGTGAACCAACATCAGCATTCTCACCCAAGCCAACATCCCCAGATTGAGATGTTATATTCAGTCTTCTCTAATAGGCAGATCACATTATTTTCTGTGCAGCATGAGAGATTACCAATGATACCAATGATTACCATGCCTCCTTGTTTGCAACCAAAGACTCCTTGAAAAGTGTAACATGAGGAGAACCCCATGACCACTCAACATGGTTTTGTGATGTATGAGATAGTATTGTGAATCTCCGGTTCTTTTGTCAAGGGCACATAGAAATCCACCATAAATGGTTGGGTGATAACCATCTCTCTGAGGGCCTTTAAATGGTCCTATGGCAGAACCTCCAAGTCCCACATTGGCTTCATCAGCCATCTTAGAACCAATGGAATTGAAATGGAACAGAATCATCTTCCACCCTCTCCTCCAGGTCTGCTGAAGAAACTGCAGTACCATCTCCATTTTGACAGCAGCAAATTTCAGTACTATGTCACCTGACCTTCCAAATAGCCAATTATCTTTAAGTGCCTGGACCATGTTAAATTTTCCTTGTGGTTGGATTGTTGTGTACCAAGGGTGCACTCTACATGTTACTTTTGTATCTGGCCACATATACGAAAGTGTTTTTGTGTGCCAGATAACCTTCAGAAAATTTTCCTTGCACTGAGTTGGGCTCCTGAGAATTCGTCTTCCCCAGCAGGTTCAATGACTAGTGTAGAGATATTACTTAAATAGAAACTCAAAGCAAGTTGGAAGTGGTTGACTGAAGTTAAAGCTAACATTTTATGTTGTAAATTACATTGCTTAATTTCAAAACTAGGTTATACACCAAATGAAAGTGTGTGTTTAATTTGGTTACAGCATCACGAATGTACAAGGACTGCACCTGTGCTTTAGTGCATCATTTCAATTGAGAAAGAAAGATGTTAAACTCTATGTACTAATGGAAAGTAATCCTGTGAGAAATAATCATTTTGTTGTAGATATACTTTCAAAAGTACATCTGTTTAAAAATATAACACCTTTGGGAATATATTTAAAAAATGCAGGGCAGATTGACTTTCTACTTAATAGCCTTAAGAGTTCTATATTTTACTTTTGAACTCCATTTTCAAGAATTATCAATAATTTAAGTACCTTTGGAAATAGATAAAGGTAATTACTAAGTACTTCAAATAAAATATTTTGTCTTATTTGACCTTTTTAAAATGCAATATCCTGTTTCACATGTCTTTTACTGTTATTTGCTTGTGGATGTGAGTTATTTTTTAGTTCCCACTTGTGAATACCTGTGGATTTAGAAAGTAATAACTGACAGCCACGGTTCTATTTTTCTCAGCTGTTTTTCTTAGCACATAGTGAGTGGGCTATTCTGATCACGTGAGAAACATGGAAATATTGACTCAGCAGAGAAGTGGAACACAACATTAATCTATTTTAAATCACATCTTCTCCCTTCAGTTGTTGTCATTGCATAATTTATAAAGAAATTATTGAGATGAATATTTTAAAATAATTAGGATACCAATTCATCTAAAGTAACTGCTATCCTATGCTTATATTGGATAAACTGGGGTTGTTTTAATCTAGCTGATTATGTCAAATTATCAGCTGTAGTTTGAAAAATGTATTTTACTCACTGCTGGGCATTTGTGTGCAATTGGAATTTTTTATGCTTTGTTTGTGTCATTTTTGGTGAACTAGATCCTGATTAATACAGAATAAAATTTTCAGAAGATCTTTGGTGAATTTACAGAATATATTTGTGACATTGCATGTAAAGGGTTTAATGCAGCAAATAACTGAATAAGTAACAAATTGGCCAGAAAAATAGAAAACATGGATTTGGGATAAGGACGAGCTATTTAGATTGGAGGAAGGTTGAATGTGCTGTGTCACCATTGCTATTCGTTTTTTTTATAGCAATAGGTTGGATTTATCAACAAGCTTCAAAAATTAACAGATGATACCAAACTTGGGCCTGAAGCTTACAATGAGTGGGCAAATACAAGAAGATATTCGAAAACTTGCTGACTTGATGTTTGAATGGTTAACACTTTTACATAGACAATTGTGAGGTAATGTACTTTGGTAGGGCAAATAAATAAATCATGTACAGTTTAGAAAATAAGTAGCTTAATTGGGAAGAAGCACATTAAATCATTTCAAAGGACGAAAATGGGCCAGTTAAAAAAGCAATGATGAATACTGGAATGTCTAACAATTTAATATTCAAAGTTTTATGTTATGCTAACCTGGCCTGGCTGCAGTTAAAATATCAGATACAGTTTGATTAAAAGAAAGACAGTTTTTGCACTTAAACTATTTAAAGAATATAACCAGAACCCTGCTGTCTATAAACGCAGAACTGGTTGGATCTATTTTCATGAAAAGATACAACTCTTAGAAGTGATGCGATTTAAAATTGCAAATGCATTGGCTAAAGCAGGTGTAGAGAGAATGATTCCACTTGTGGGGAGAATCTGAATCTAGGGGCCAGAAAGATGTGATGATAAATCCAACAGGGAAATAGGGAGAGATTTATTTACTCAGTGGATGGGTAGAAAGTGGGACATATTACTGAGGAAGTCGTTGAGGCAAATTGTGGAGAAAGATTCTTGCGAAAACTAGGCAAGTACATGAGAGAAAAGGGAATAGAAAGGTTTGCTGAAAGGCTGAGCTGAAGCAGATGGAAAGGGAGGAGACTCATGTGGAGTATGAACACTGCCACAGACAGAGTTGGCCAAGTGCCCTGTCTTTGCCTACATATTCTATATATTTTTTTCTTGTAAACTCGAACAGCATGCTTATCACTGAATAGCATGCATTACCTTGAAAGCTGAAGCAAGTGAAATAAACTTTAACCAGCTCTCCCTTGAGTTAAGATGTAGTCACTTTTATATATTAGACTCACCATCAGTCTCTTGAAATAACAAAATCTATTTTACTCATTTTGTTCCATTATAAATGTAAAACACATTTTGCACTGTGCTTTTGAATTATCTGTGACAGGAGGATAGAAAGGATTCTTCAATTTATATAGAGTGCCATTGGTAATTAGATACCACACAAGATCTTGTTTTCACTCCTTTGTGTAAAACAAAAGTATGCATAGATTTTGCTTATACAACTCATGCTGATCTCAGATTCTGAGTGTTCGGGGGAGGAACAAAACTGGTTCTGACATAGATTTCCATGACATCACACAAGAGAATATCAACCAGTAGTAGCGCTAAGGATATAACTAAGTTGACACAAATCCTGATCATTCCAGAGGGTGAACAAAATACCCCTCGGAGGATGATGGATATGCAAAAGTTGGCCAGGGTATTCCATTTTATTAATTTCATTTCAGTCCATTACAGTATCTGTATAAGAACTGCATTTTCTTGAAAATAATTCTGTGTTGTTATTAATAACTTTACATGTTGTTCTTCTGACAATCAAAAGCATTGACACAATGGACACCAATGAACAGTGTTTAGAATTGAGGAGCAGACATTCTGATGTGCTATGTGTAATAGTCCAAGAGGATAACTGTGCCAAGGAAATTGATCATAAAGAGAGAGATGTTCTCCTCTATTGCTCAGTAAAAAATTACAGGTTGAGCTGTCAAATTTCCTAAATATACTTCAGTCATGGGGCCAAAGCAAAATCTCTCTATGTTCCTTTGAACAGAATATAAAAAAAAGTTATGTACTTAAGTAGCAAAGTTTGTTGGTGAAAAGTGCTCATGAGAGGTTCTTTTTGAATGTAGAATAATTTGTATTATGTTACTTACATGGTACCTTTTTATATTTACATTACTGAAATAAATATATTTGTGTACTTTATTAAATTTATTTGCAAACACTATCAAAGCCTTAATTGTTAGTCATATTATTCTGTCAAATTGATGCCTTCTCAAATCAGACTTGAAAAATAAATTAGATTTTTTTATTTCTGAAGCTGAAAATAGAGTAACTAACTTGGTCTGTTATCAAAAACTCATTTAGGGCACCATTAACTTTATGTGTAGATTTTGTACCAGATGCATTTAATGTTTTGAACTATAATATTTTCAGCTGTAGAAAGTATTTCTCGTCCAAATGCAAAAATAAACAAAACTTATTTACAAAAAAGAAACAACATTCCTCTCTGCCCCTAACCCTTACTTTTGAAAGAGGTTTTGTTCTGCTTTATTCAGGAATCAGGTCAACTGGATTCCAACTTTAGACTCAGTTGGTGTAATATGGTGTTATATAAATTGCTTTTTTTTTAGTAATTTCTGTGCTACTTTGCAATTGGATGCAAAACATGTTTTATAACATTGTTTGAGCTCTCCTTAATGCAAAAGAGTTAGTTATTGATAAGTGGCATGAAAAATGATTCATAGTGTCCTTCTATGCAGTCATAAGCCCTCCAAGATTTATCATCCTGTCTGCCAAATAACCTTATCAAGGTCTTCCCTCTGCAAATTTTACTCACCAGCAGTGATTCTGGAGGGACTGAATGTTTATAGAGGGTGGAAGAGCTCCAAAAAAAACCCCGTGCTGCACTTTAGCGTAGCTGTGAATTGATAGCATTTGTCCATAACATTCTGTGCTGCTGTAAATGTATGCTCAACGAATATACTCACTGATGTTATTCATTGCATGCAATAATATCTTGGAACATCTTTCTGTTTTCCCGACGGTGCTTAGAAGAGTATAGGAAATAGGGGTAGGGGAAACCCATTTGACCACTGAAGCCTATTCTGTCATTCATAAAATAGCAGCCAATCTATTCTATCCAATTGCGTCCAATCAGTTCTACCTTTCTTCACTATTTGCTTATTCCTTAATTTCTTGAGTATGTCAAGAGTCAGGAAGTTAGGTTGCTGATTTATAAAACTCTGGTTAGGCTGCATCTGGAGTATTGCATTCAGTTCTGGTTGCCCTATTGTAGGAAGAAAGTGAAAGCTTCGGAGAAAGTGCAGAGGAGGTTTACTAGGAATGCTGCCTGAATTAGTGAGTGTGTGCTATAAAGAGAGGCCGGACAAACTAGTGTTGTTTTCTGTGGAGCAGCACAGGCTTAGGGTAGACCTGATAGAAGTTTATAAAGTTATCAGAGGCATAAACAGAGTAGATAGCTGGTATCTTTTTCTCAGGGTCAAAATATCTTAAACAAGAGGGCATGTATTTAAGGTGAGTTCAAAGGAGATGTGTGTGGCAAGTTTTTTTTTTACACAGAGTGGTAGGTGCCTGGAATGCGCTGCCAGGGGTGGTAGAGAAGGAAGATATGATAGAGGCATTTAAGAGGCTTTTGGATAGGCACATGAATATGCAGAGAATGGAGGGATATGAACCATGTGCAGGCGAAGGGAGTAGTTTAATTAGGCATCATCAGGTAAATTGGTTTGGCGTTTTATCATGGGCTGAAAGGCCTATTCCTGTGCTGTACTCTTTGTTCTATATCCCTGTAACTCTCTATGACTCTAAAGATCCATAGGCCTCAGGAGATATAATTCCAAAGATTCATAACCCTTTGATGAAAGGGTAAATCTGTTATTATGATTATCACTTATATTTCAGGACCCACCATTAAGAGGAAATGTCCTTTCAAAATCTTATTTGCTTCCATGACATTCTCCTGAGTTCCAGAGAATACAACCCGTCTACTCAATTACTCATTCATGACAGGTCTCTCATCCAAGAAATGCTTCCCATGTAGCTATTTTGCATTTCTTCAAATGTGTGCATATAATTTCCTCTATAAGCAAACCAAAACTGTACTTATTGTTTTATGAAAGGTTAACAATTGCTTTCTACCCAGAGATGTTGCTCAATCTGCTGAGTTCCTCCAGCAGATTGTTCGTTGCTCTGAATTTAATGAATTTGTCTGGTTTCAGTCCCATGAATTGCTTTTTGCATTGTTTATCTCACAACACTAATTCTCTTAAATACTTTATATTTTTCAAACATTTTTGTTCTTTTTTACAATTAAACCAGATTTAGAGTATTTATTTAATGTTTCTACCATTTCCTTATCACCCATTCTAGTCTCTATTAGGAAAGGATCTTCATCTACTTTTGCAAGTTCATTTTATTTACATGCCCATAGAAACTTTAATGATCTGTTTTTCAGTTTCTCTCTGTTTACTTTCAATCTATTTTCTATATCTTTGTCAATTGTTTGGTTATCCTCTAGTGAATCCTAAAACCCTACAATCATCAGGCCTATTGTATTTTTTAGTGATACAAAGCATGATAAAGCTCCATTTTGAGAGATACAACATGGTGACAAGCCCATCAGCCCACCAAGTCCGCACAAACACTAATGCCCATTTTACATTAATCCTACATTAATCCCAATTTCTTCTCCCCAGATTCTTGCCAGATTCTACCATTTTTTAATTTACAATTTACAGTATCAAATTAACCTGCCAACCTGCATGTTTTTGAGATGTGGAAGGAAACCAAAACTCCCAGTGTAAACCCACACAGTCACTGAGAAATTGTGCAAATTCTACACAAACAGAGGTCAGGATCAATCCCAGGACCCTGGTGCTGTGAGGCGGTGGCTCTATTGGCTGTGGCGCCTCTTGCGGAGGATTAGTTCCAAAGGGATCACTGCTCATCTGACGTTCAGCACGTGTTCATACCCGTTCAATGCACCTTGAAAGTCGGAGACTTGTTGCAGTATGTGACCTTCATAGTTGGTCTTCTACACCACTGCTGAACTCAGCAATGAGTCCTGTAACAATTGCAAGTCATGCAAAGCTGAGGCTAGCAGGCAAACAGAAAGGCTTGTTAAGCTTCATGCAAAAGTTAAGTTCAAGTTATTTTTTTGTTTACATTTTTCTTTATTTCACTTTAACTTTCTTTAAATTCTTTTAATTTATTTTCACTAAATTTATTATTTATAATACTTCTTGTTTTTTCATGTTTTTTGAATAATTTTAGTCCAATTAAACTCGTATTAAACGTCAATGAAAATCAAAAGAATTTCGGGCAGTCCTAAGGTGGATCCTCCAGTTCTACTGCTTGAGGACTGTTTGCCATTCTCAGTTCCTCCATCTTATGGAAGGATCACAGAGAGAAAGCATCTGATACAATTAATCCCATGGGCCCGGTAAGGTCAAAGACACTGATGTGTGGTGAATGTAAGGCACAGGTATACCACACTACAAAACAAAGTCCAGTCCAATCTAAACCTTTCTGTCCAATTTAATACATGGTTGCACCACATTTCCTTGGTGTTATTTCTTGGGAATTATGAATTATTTATTTAAATGTTTCCTATTGTATAGCTAATGCCAGATCTATGAATCAAAAAGTAAAAAAAAATCTTCTGATGCCGGAAATGCTCAGGCAGGATTTATAGAGTGAGAAGCAGATTTAAAAGATCTTTTGTCTAAACTGGGAAAAGTTAGAAAATGATCGTGTTTAAAATAAATGAGAAGGAAAGATGGGTTTTGATAACCAAGGGAAATGACTATGATGGGGGGTAATAGCCAAGGGACGCTAAGTTATGCAAATGATAATGGTGCCAGCTGAAGGAGGCTGATGTTGGCTCATTAATTATAACTCATCTGTCTAAGGAAGTGTCAAGTGATGTGAAAGAGAACAGAGAGAGGGGAAAAAAGAAAAAAAAAAGGATAAATATACAATTCTGAATTGG
>JARFYF010000001.1:23785926-23796023 GCA_030265395.1 Rhina ancylostomus
GTCCATGCAATCTGGCCATTATGATTCAGTGATGAGAGTGCTGACAACTCCACTTTCCAAATTCAACACAATATATCCTGACGTGTCCTTCCCAGTTGCCAACAGTGACCTGAGCACAAACTGCACTCAAAACTTTGCAATTGTACGTCACTGAACATAAAATCCTGCATAAAGCCATACAAGTGGACAACATTTTTGGCAGCAGTTAAAAACTAAAACAAAAAATACTCCTTGATATATTTACGAGAGGAAACTTAGTGCTATTTCTACCATACAACAGTTTGCTTGATTAGCATCCCATCCACCACCCTTAACATTCTCCCTTTCTAATACTGGGACGTTGTCATTGCAGTCTTTATGATTTAGAAAATGCATTGTTGCAATTTGCTAAGGCTTTTTGATGGATCTTTCAAAAGCAACAACCTCTGCCATCTAAAAAGAGAATGGCTGTAGATGCATTCCATCACAAGGTATTCTGGGTCAAAACCTTAGGTCTCCCCACAACAGCATTGTGCAGGCACCTTCACCACAAAACAGCAGCAATTCACAACTTCTCCCCACTGCAATTAGGCAATAATAATGGCAGATTCAGTGAATGAATAATACAAGTATCTTTACGGTTTGTAATATTTTGTAATGACATTGGAGATTGTGAAGTAATTGTGCTAAAAACCAGCAGAGCTTCATGTCCTTTGAAGATGCATATGAAGCTTTCTTACTGTGTTTGAAGTCATCCTTTCACAAGTCGTCTGGTAAAAATGTAATATCAGCCGAATACTGAGATTATACACAGAGGAGTCTCTGCAAACATGAAGCCTTTTTCCAAGAAGGCTGTAATAAGCTCAATGGTTTTCCTCGTGTTGTTTCTGCTGAGGTACATGATAAGCGTAGTTTTACTTGCGATTTCCATTTCAGCAGCAGTAGAGGAAAAATAATGTTTTCTTTGGCTGCAAGCTTAGCGACTTGCATGGTTTCATAGCATAGGTTTATAGGAACTATTGTACAAGCCAAAACCAAATAGCTGACCAAGCCTCTGACAAATGCTTCTCCTTGATTTATATGTTTTTTTCCAGTCTCAACATTTAGAGCCTTTTGGCAAATTTAAGGAGCAAGGTTGAGGCTATTCTTGATGGTGTTACCTCCTAATGTATTTTGAGCTGTTTACACATATCAGGCTTCTGTGAACAGAATCTTGACCACCTGCAGGAAATAAGTAGGATAGCAGAAATGCTGTTGTGAAAATTTGATCTTTCAATATAGGCAGGAAAAACATCATACAGATCAACCACACCTGTGTAATGTAAATTATTTGTAAGGATAATTCAGTCATGGCCAGTACTAGAGATCTTCCCCTGTACCAAAAGATACCATAAACTGCACAGTGTTAGTTCATGATAATAACCCTTATTTATGACATCATCTGTTAGAAACCTTACCCAGCACATATACATAACAAGATGGATAATGAACTGGCACTCGGTTGCACATCTTTATCATCCAGACTGGCTCAATCATGGGTTGAAAAGTGGGATAAATGGGATAGCTTCTGAAAATGGACATGAAGATCACGGTACTTGTGCAACTCGT
The DNA here is from genome assembly GCA_030265395.1 of Rhina ancylostomus. Taxonomy (NCBI): domain Eukaryota; kingdom Metazoa; phylum Chordata; class Chondrichthyes; order Rhinopristiformes; family Rhinidae; genus Rhina; species Rhina ancylostomus. The sequence continues at coordinate 23,787,514 of JARFYF010000001.1, forward strand.
ACCTGTTCAATGCAACATGGGCACCAGGTAAATTAATGCTAATTATATTGACCCATAGACCATTATCCTTAACGCTTAATGGCTGGAGATACTCACCAGATCAGATGGCACCTCTACAGAGAGAAACAATTAACACTTCAGTTTGATGGTCTTTCATCAGAAGTGTTCTAATGAATAATCATGGTCCTGAAAGCTTAGCTCTGCTGCTCTCTCCACAGATGCTACCTAACCTGATAAGTTTTTTCCAGGGTTGTTTGAATAATTTCTGCTTTCTAGCATCTGCAGTATTTTGCATTGGGACTATTGTTTGTTGGCCAGACATGTTAGCAGAAAGTCACCGAGTGGTTAGTACAAGTTAAACCTGCCCTGAGCTGCTTAAAGTTAAACGAGACCTCATAAGATGAGGTGCATTGTATTTGGATTGTGCATTCTGAAACTGATCAGGGAAACTGTGAAGTATGCTGCATATGGGAAAGACGCGTTCCACAATATCAGAACGTCAGTGAAAACCTTGATGAGGAGGAAAGGACAAGTGATAGACTGTAACAGCTAAAATCTGGGAGGTCTATTTATAAGGCAAATGAGAGCAAACAACATCAATGGTCACTGACAGGAAACAAGCCCCAGGGAGCTTGATGCAGTGGATTAGAACATCATTGATCTCACAGTCATGATCGGGGTCCATGGATGCATCTGCAAATACCTTATGTCTCAATACCACTTGTCTCAAATACCATGAGCCTTACCCAGTTCCCAAAGCATACCTCACTCAGCTAACAACCTTTCTGCTTCGGGACTCGTATCTAACATTCACAAGTTCACCAGATCCTCACCTGTTTAGCACTCAGCAAGCCTCATGTCCACATCTCACAGCTTAAATGTACTGCTAAGCTGTTCAACCACAGCACATTTTGCCACATTCAGTGGCAAAAGATAAGATATCTTTATTAGTCACATGTACATCAAAACACACAGTGAAATACATCTTTTTGCATAGTGTTCTGTGGGTAGCCCGCAAGTGTTGCCACACAACATAGCATGCCCACAACTTCCTTACCTGTGTGTCTTTGGAATGTGGGAGGAAACCGGAGCACCCGGAGGAAACACACACAGACACAAGGGGAATGTACAGACTCCTTACAGGCAGTGGCTGGATATGAACCCGGATCACTGGCACTGCAAAGCGTTACGCTAACCACTACACTACCATGCCTGCTCTTTTTTTTCTCCTCTCTCTCCTCTTTCATGCAGGGAATGCAGTACAGGCTGTCCCCAGGTAACAAACAGATTCTGTTTTTTACAGACATCCAGAAGTCAATTTTGTCCATAAGTCGAAAAACTAACACAAATCACTTGATATGGTAACCACGCCTCCACAATATTGTAATGAATGGCATTGAAAGAGACTGATAAGAAAGAACAATCATGAAAAGTAGAGAGTAAAAGAAAACCAGTTCTGCCATTCATAGGAAAAAATGTACCATAGAACAATACAGCGCAATACAGGCCCTTTGGCCCACCATACATCAGAGTTTTGTATTCAATAATATTGTGGGAGCTCTTTCACAGGTGTCTGTAAGTCAGACATTCTTAACCTGGGGATGACCTGCATGCAGTTAGACACAACAGCAACTAATTAGACTGAGGGAAGGTGAATGATGTTGATCTTCACTGATGTTCCCACAGTTAATGACGTGGCTGAATATGAGACTGAAACAATTAACGATGATGGTGTCTGCCTGCATAACCCTCATTCCTGTATCTCCTCTCCTCAGCCTTCTGATACAAACAGCAGATGGTGTAAGCATTCACATCCCTCTTTCTCCTCAAGCCTTTCCCAGAAGTTTACCCTTGTACCTTTTCATTAATGATGCCCAGGAGTTATAACTCAGTCCAAAAAGAAGAACAGGACAATAACAATGAGAACATACGATTTTATACTTAACAATCAGACCAGTAACTTAGACTGCAGAGAAAAATATAGAGAGAACATGTATATGTGTTAAGTCCTCAAGCATGAGAGTGGAGGGAAGTATGGTGCATGTGCCAAGTCACTGGGAGCAGAGGTTGCAAGTGCCTTTTGCTGCAGTGGACTCAGAAGAAGATTGATGAATATGAACAATGAATGGTCTGATGCATTCATAATCATAGAAAAACAGAGAATTTACAAACAACCCAGAACATTGTTCTGCACTGGACTTGGAGGATATTAGTCCTAATGTGCCAATAATGACTAGTTCTCATATTTGTGGATTCAACTATATTGCAAAATCTGAAGGCCAAGATCATGTTCTAATGCAGCGTCTGCAGCAATCACTCAAGAATCAGATTCATTCATTGGCAACTCCCTCACAGTTGGGTGTAGTTGCCTCCCAAGGAATGTTTTACCTGTGTCTGAGGAAGGCTGAAGAAGACCATCTGGGATTGGCAGAGTCTGCACAAATTGGACAGATATTTCCAAATGGGATGACTGGCTGTTGATTTAGTCCCTGTTGTTTCTCCAATCAACATCTTGGCACTGCCTTGCATCTAAGACTGCTGCCATCAAGGGGTTTGACAGTTTCACAGCAGTGCAGCAATCTATCCTCTAACGCATAACCAGGTTTTCTGAGATTTTGCTCAAGGCGTATTCCAGTGGCACCATAGTGCACATACCTATTGTCCAAGCTCAGGGTAACTACATTTGTGATCCAACCATTCCATCTTATTTTTACCTGTCAGCCAGAAGTCAGACTAGTCTGTTGCCACTCTAAAGTTGGGACTTCTTGGCTCAAAGGCACCCCCAAGGCCATCTGCTGTTACCTTTGCTAAAAGTCTCCAGTTTTCACTGGCCATCCTGCAGCCACCAGAGAAGTATTGTGAAACAGTGCAAGGGCAGCCAAAAGCATATGGAAGACCAACACTATGCAAAGTAAAAAGTTGTCCAGTTGATTATACATTTGAAAGTTTTAAAAGTTTTATTTTATGAGGTCTTTATCTTTACTTTTTGGTGAAGTGCCGGCTCCAATGCTCAGTGGTTGAGTAAGATGTGGATCTGCTTGTAAATGCGGAATTTATGTTGTGGTTGTGAATTGTACTCAGATGGTTCCTCCAGACAGTCCAGGCAAAACAGAACTGTATGAATGCCTTCTCACTTGTGCAATACCAGTTAGCACATTGTAAAATGTTTCAAATATCTCTGGGTTTAGCCTGAAAGAAGACTGTGCAGGCTAAAGCCAGAGATATTTGAAACATTTTATAGTCATGGATATCCTGATAGCCACTAGAAAAATGGACTGTGCCAAGTGTGTATGAATGCTGTGTATGCCATTTTGTACCTCCAAAGAGTGCTGGAGACTTGTATAGTTTCTGTTTGGTCAGCAGGTGCTCAGATCTAATGCAAAGGGAATCTAAACATGTAGCTTCCTTTTAATCATCCCAGTGCCCTGGCCAAAAATGAAATAAAGAAAAGACAACTTTCCAGGAATTAAAAAGGAAGTAGATTAATCATCTGATTAATAGCTTGTGATTGCATGATTCAAGATTTTTCAACTGATATTATAGTCTGAAATGAAATGAGCCAAGTGCAGCATATTCCTTTTCCGAATGCCATACTGCAGCTGGCATTCCACTGAGCAATTGGCAGATAAAAATATAAAACGGTCACGCATCAAGGCATATGAGCTTAAAGAGCTGACAGATGACTGGTTACATGATCCTTTGGCCTGGTGCCAACCATTTAATCACTTGAATTACTAGACAGTGCTATATTTTACATGGTAAAGGTAATGGACACATTCATGAGAGATGGGTTACTGAGCAATTAGTTTTAAAACATCCCCGAACAAACTGAATAACTACAATAAATATTTGAGTTAAGTGTTATTTCATTTGAAGATTGTCAGAACTAAATGTTGTGTGCTCTCGGTGATGCAATTAAATTATTCTACTTTAATGCTACATTCACAAAAAATTCATGAGGTAACAGAATTTGACTTACCATGGTTCCCATAAGGTAGTAGTTGCCAGGATTGTTAAACTGGGGCCTATAAACTACTGCCAACCACAATAAAGTGAGAGCAGACCATGCACAAAGAAGCAAAAGTGCAATAAATTTGAAGAGCAAAATATTCCAGTGACGACTTAGCACTGATGGTAGTTTTCATAGGCAATGGAAAGACGTGCTTGGATGTGATCATTTATTTTATTAATGTGTTAAATCATGTGTTCCATGGTGTGTTGGAAAAATGGAGGGTGGTCTCCTCTCTTTGTAAGTTTAGTTACCTAGCAGACGAGACAGCCATCCATTATTTTGATTGGGCTTCCTGGTTTGCTATTACCTCATGTGAAATGAGCAACAGATTCAGTGCTTGCAACTGTTCAAATTTCTTTATGATGGTAGCAGAAGTCAATTACAGCATACTTCACAAACTCTGATCCTCAAGATCAGAACGTGCACTCATTCTTAACCACTGTAAAACTTTAACATCTAAAATTGACTTTTTGTTCTTATTGTTTTCTTTCTTGTAAAAATTGGGTTTAATTTACGTTTATGTTTTTCTTGGGTTTGCTGCTTATGATGCCAGATCCCTGTGATGTTGCTGTGCATATATGCATATGACAATAAACTTAACTTTGACTTTGAACTTCAGAATCTCCAAATTATTAAGTATGCCTAAATGTTTCACAAGAGCAATAACAGATCCAATGTGACACCAAGCCATATCAGAATCAGATTTATTATCATTGACTTATATGATGTGAAATTTGTTGTTTTGTAGTAGCAGTACAATGCAAAAACATAAAATTAGTATAAGTTACAAAATTACATAGTGTAAAAAAAAGGAATAATGAGATCGTGTTCATGGATCATTCCGAAATCTGATGGCGGAGAGGAAGAAGCTGATTCTTAATCATTGAGTATAGGTCTTCGGGCTCCTGAACCTCCTCCCTGAGTGTAGTAATGAGAAGAGGGCATGTCCTGGATGGTGAGGGTCCTTAGTGATGGATGCCACCTTGAGGCACCATCTCTTGAAGATGCCCCCGATAGTGGAGAGAGTTGTGCCTGTAATGGGGCTGGTTGAGTTTACAACCCTCTGCAGCCTCTTATGATCCTGTGCATTGGAGGCTCCATACCAGGTTGTGATGTAACCCACATCTATAGAAATTTGTAAGAGTCTTTGGTGACATACCGAATCTCCTCAGACTCCTAACAAAGTAGAGCTGCTGGTGTGCCTTTTTCGCGATTGCATCAATGTGTTCATAGCAAGGAGACTGATAGGGAAGGAGGCCCATCGGTCCATCATGTCCATGCTAGTCAAAAGACATCCCAGCTCTAAGTCTGCAATCTTGTGGTTGTGGAATATTGGGAATTAATTCACAATTTTTTTTGTGTGTTAAGGTTTCTGCAAGTTGGAAGTTAAACTCAGTGGCTTTCCCTCTGCCTTATTGGACCACATCTCATATCTTTCCCACAGCTCTGTTATCCAGAGAGTCCACAACACCATTCTTCACATGTAATGGATCACCCTTCACAATTTCCATCAACTCCAGCAAGACTTCACCACCAGACACATTTTCCCCTCCCCTCCTCTTCCAGCACTTCGAAGCATTCTGACTGGTTGCATCCCAGCCTGGTATGGAAACTCCAATGCACAGGAATGCAAGAGGCTACAGACACTGGTGGACTCAGCCAGTTCCATCAGGGGTATAACTCTCCCCATCACCGAGGACATCTCCTAGAGGCAATATCTCAAAGGTGACATCCATCATTAAGGGCCCCCACCATCTGGGCCATGCCCTCTTCTAGATGCTACCATCAGGCAGGAGGTACAGGACACTGAAGACCCACACCTCAAGGTTCGAAAGTAGCTTCTTCCCCACTGCCAATGAGTTCTTCAACCGACCTGAAAAGCTTAATTCTACCTTGGACTATATTTTATTCAGCTCGTGCTAATGTCATTCTGATTGTTTTTGTCATGTAAATTATGTATAATTTGTTAATTTAAGTTTATGTAATTAATGTTTGTCATGTTTGTAATGTATTGTGCTGCTGCTGTAAAAGGCTAATTTTTATGGCATTTATACCCTAGGTATGTATGGCCATGACAATAAACTTCCCTCTGTTGTCTTCCATCCCCACCATGCATTCCTCATCTTACAGCAAATTTCCTTGCAACCCCAGGAGATGCAACGTCTGTGCTTTCACCTCATCCCTTCCCACCATCTAGAGACCTAGACAGTCTTCCCCGGTGAAGCAGCTGCACACTTCCACTGTAACTCTCTGTCCTACTCCCACTCTAACCTGTACTGGTATATTAAGACCTGACACAAGCCTCATGAGGATTATCTTCCATTTGGGAGTGTTGCAGTCTTCCAGACTCAGAACTGAATCCTTTGACTTTAGGTGATCAGCTTTCTCTGTCTGTATTAGAAAGTCACCCATCTTTAAGTCACCCCTCTGTGATAATGATTCAGTATTTCTCACTCAAATAGTAGAGACTGACCTGCTAGGCATGTCCCGTATCCCTGATATTTGCAACACATTACACTTCTTTGTTGGATTATGCCCCTCTAAATGTCCCCATGAACCCATGTGACAAGAGGAAGTCAACAACTTATGCCCATGACAACCCTGGCCTCACCCTATCACAGATATTCTTTTTGTCTGAACCATCACTCCACCTCCTTTTCTCTGCAGCTTGAAACTAACTTGCTTTTCTTTCTTTCCCATATCTGATAAAGCGTCTTCAACCTAAAATCTTAACTTGTGTTTCTCGCTGCCTGACCTTTCCTGTCTTCACTTCTGTGAGTTGGATTTGCTTCTGGTCGGTAATGACCCAGTGCGAGCGGAACCTTCAACAAAGGAGATAGCATCTCCCTCAAGCATAGTGGCTGGATTTTTCCAGCAGCTGATGGAAGAGGTATGGGTATCCTCTTCCAGGTGCGACTAAACTAATGTTTCTGTCTGCCTTTCTTAGTTATGTTCAATCTGGAGATGATGTTGTCCAGAAGGTTCTTTGGAAGTCAAGAAAGAGGTGAAAATCTTATGGTTACAGCCATTTTATTCGGTGTTCATCATATTACAGGTCAGACAGGGTCAGCCTGCACTAGCAAACAAGGCAAGTAAAGAAGTAACAATAGGAACTTAACCACATGTTCTCCTTTTATACTACAAACTGGTCTAAACCGGTTTAAATAAGGAAACCTGTGAACAGATGCTGACTGAATCACACTTCAGCTATGCAGACAAAGAAACCACTGAAGTATAGAACCAAATATACTACAAGTTAATAAATGCTTACAGACAAACATATAAGCAAGCGTAAAGAAAGCCAAAACTACAAGGAAAAACACAACAAAAATGACAATCTGGACCCGAATTCAACAGTTGAGCATATGGAAATCCCACACCAAGCTGTATAAAAATAAACACATCACCTGGTTGTGGCCACACTACTGCTTGTGGGACTTCTGTGCACACTTTGTCATTTTCCTTGCATTCTAAAGAGCTCAATTAACTGCAAAGCACTGTGAGATTCCTGATGAACCGAAAGACACCAAAGACTTCTACTTAAATGGAAGCCGTTCTTTCTATCTGCAAAGGTATTACTTTCGTGAGCATTGTGGAATGGTACCCTGCTGGGCACTGCCTGCGTTTGTAAGGAATGCTCAGCTCAAGATGCTGCAGTTAACAGTAAATATGAAGTATTCAGATACATTTCACTTTTATGCATATTTAGATCTGTAATAGATCTGAGCACTACTGGTGACTTCCCCTTAAACTAGTTCTGATTCTGAGTTCATTGAGGTCTATTGTCAGAAGAAAGGGTTACTTTTTTTTAATGCTCTTTTACTAGAAACCATATATCAGCAAAATATATCATGCAGAGAGGGAACTGCATGAATAATTCATAATGGTGGCTCATTGTCTGGCTGACAAGGTTTTTGTTTTAATATCACACTCATTGCCATTAGGAAACTGCAAGCTCATTGACTTAACAAAGACCTAGCCTTTAACCACATCTTGCCCAGAGGTCTTGGCTGTCAAAGCAACAGCAGTTGCACTTCTAAGCAGTGCTGCTAACCTGCCTGGGATGTCCCGAGGATGTGGGAAGTGTGAGACGACAAGAAACTCGTTGGTTCCTCTTCAACATTCCTGATCACAAGGAATTTCCAATACTGCTCAGGTTTCAGTCAATTCCTCATCGAGGGTCGAAACATGTTGGCCACTCCTTGCTATCTCCTGCTCTCCAACAGGTAGAACTGAGGTATGAATGATGAATGTTGGAATGCTAGGCTGAGTGTGAAGAGGCTGTGAATTCATCGTAAGAAGATATCTTTATTAATCACTGTACATCAAAACACACAGTGAAATGCATCTTTTGCGCAGTGGGTTCTGGGGAGCAGCCCGCAAGTGTCGACACGCTTCCAGTGCCAACATAGCATGCCCACAACTTCCTACCCCGTACGTCTTTGGAATGTGGGAGGAAACTGGGGCACCCAGAGGAAACCCACGCAGACATGTGGAG
>JARFYF010000001.1:23851867-23861895 GCA_030265395.1 Rhina ancylostomus
TTTAGTTACGATTTTAATTAATGACAGTTTCATGTGTTTTTAAATAAATTTTGGTAATTTTTTTCAACTGTTTCCATGTATCTCTGATCATCATTAGATGGTGATAAGGCTTGACAACATGACCGGACAGAAAGCCATCAGGACAGTCTATGAACACGGCCTTGGTTACCCCTTGCCATGGCTGAGTGCTGCCTACAGCCCACTGTACTTCGCAGATTCTTTTCAGCTTGATACCAGTGGTAGGGAAGTTACTGGAGGGAATTCTGAGGGACAGGATCTACCAGCATTTGGATAGACAAAGTCTGATTAGAAGGATTCAGCGTGGCTTTGTGCATGGAAAGTCATGCTTGATGAACCTTTGAGTTTTCTGAAGAGGCAACCAAAAGGGTAGATAAGGGTAGTGCAGTGGATGTTGTCTATATGGTCTTTAGCAAGGCCGACAAGATCCTGCATGGTAGGCTGGTCTGGAAGCTTGGGTCTGATGGAATCCAGGGAGAGCTAGTTAAATGGATTCAAAATTGGCTTAGAAGTGGAAGCAGAGGGTGGTGGTTGAAGGTTGTTTCTCGGAATGGAGGCTGATGACTGGTGGTGTGCCGCAGGGGTTGGAGTTGGGACTCTAGTTATTCATTATTTATATAAGTGATTTGGATGCAGATGCACAAGGCTTGATCACTCTGCAGATTACACGAAATTAGGTGGTGTTAATAGTGAAGAAGGTTATCATAGATTACAAAGGGATCTTGGTCAGTTAGGGAAGTGGGTCAAGGAGTGGCAAATGGATTTCATTATAGCTGAATGTGAGGTGATGCACTTCAGAAAGTCAAACCAGTGTAGGACTTCTACAATGAATGGTAGCGCAACAGGGAGTGTAATGGAACAGAGGGACCTTGGAGTACAAGTGCATAGAACAGCACAGCACAGGAGCAGGCCCTTTGGCCCATGTTGTGTCAAACTAATTAAGCTAATGACCCCTAACTAAACTAGAATCAGATATATTATCACTGACGCACATCGTGAAATTTGCTGTTTTGCGGCAGCAGTACAGTGCAAGAAATAAAAACAGAAATATTGCAAAGTTACAAAAATAAATAAATAGTACAAAAGAGGAATAATGAGCTAGTGTTTAAGGGTTCATAGACCATTCAGAGATCTGATGGTGGAGAGGAAGAAGCTGTTACTGAAATATTGAATGTGGGTCTTCAGGCTCCTGTACCACCACCTCGATTGTAGTAACATGAAGAGGACATGTCACGGGTGGTGAGGGTCCTTAATGATTGATGCTGCCTTCTTGAGGCACTGCCTCTTGAAGATGTTGTCGATGGTGGGGAGGGTTGTGCCCATGATAGAACTGGCTGAGTCGACAACCCTCTGCAGCCACTTTCAATCATGCACATTGGAGCCTCCATACCAGGCGGTGATGCAACCAGACAGAATGCTTTCTACCATACGTCTGTAGAAATTTTCAAATGTCTTTGGTGACATACCAAATCTCCCCAAACTTCAAATCAAGTATAGCTACTAGCGTGCGGCCTTCGTGATTGCATCAATGTGTTGGGCCCAAGATAGATCCTTTGAGGTATTGATGCTCAGGAACTTGAAGCTGCTCACCCTTTCCACTGCTGACTCCTCAATAAAGACTGGTGTGTGTTCTCCCAACTTCCCCTTCCTGAAGTCCACAATCAGTTACTTGGTTTTGTTGACGTTGAGGGTGGGGTTGTTGTTGTGAAACCACTCAACCAGCTGATCTATTTCACTTCTGTATGCCTCCTCATTGCCATCTGAGATTCTGCCAACAACAGTAGTGCCATCAGCAAATTTATAGGTGGCGTTTGAGCTGTGCCTAGCCACACAGTCATGAAGGTAGAGCAGTGGGCTAAGCACACATTCTTGAGGTGTGCCTGTCTTGATTGTTAGCAAGGAGGAGATGTTACTACCGATCCACACTGACTGTGGTCTCCTGATAAGGAAGTTGAGGATCCAGTTGCAGAGGAAGTTATAAAGGCCCAGGTTTTGAAGCTTGTTGATTAGCACTGAGGGGATGATAGTGTTGAATGCCAAGCTGTAATTGATAAACAGCAGTCTTGCATACGTTTTGCTGTTGTCTAGGTGCTCCAAAGCCGAGTGGAGAGCCAGTGAAATTGCGTCCACTGTTGACCTGTTGTGGCAGTAGGCAAATTGCAGTGGGTCCAGGTCCTTGCTTGGGCAGGAGTTAATTCTAGCCATGACCAACCTCTCAAAGCACTTCATCACAGTAGATGTGAGTGCTACCAGGCGATAGTCATTGAGGCAGCTCACCCTGTTCTTCTTGGGCACCGGTATGATTGATGCCCTTTTGAAGCAGGTGGTAACTTCCGGCTGCAGTGGTGAGAGATTGAAGGTGTCCTTGAGCACACCAACTAGTTGGTCAGCACAGATTTGAAATATCCTGCCAGGTACACTGTTGGGGCCTGACGCCTTGCGAGGGTTCACCCTCTTGAAGGATGTTCTGACCAGCTTCTGACACAGAGACCACAGGGTCGCCAGATGCTGTGGGGATTTGCACAGGTGTAGTGTTATTCTCCTTTTCAAAGCATATATAAAAGGCGTTCAGTTCATCAGGGAGTGAAGCATCACAGCCATTTATGTGGTTAGGTTTTGCCTCATAGGAAGTAATGACATTGCAAACCCTGTTACAGCTATCGTGCATCTGATTGTGTCTCTAACTTCAAACAGAATTGCCTTTTCACTCTTAGGATAGCCTTCTGTAGGTGGTACCTGGATTTCTTGTAGGGCTCTGGATTGCCAGTCTTGAACGCCACAGATCTAGCCCTCAACAGACTGCAAATCTCCTGATTCAACCAGGGCTTCTGGTTTGGGAAGACTCGGTTTGTTCTCAAAGCCACACATTCCTCCACGCAGATCTTGATGAAGTTGCTGACAGCCGTGGCGTATTCATTCAGATCCGAAGATGAATTCCCGAATGTGGTCCAGTCCACCAATTCAAAACAGACCTGTAGACGTTCCTCTGCCTCCTTTGACCATACCTTCATGGTCCTTCACACTGGTGCTGCAGTCTTCAGTCTCTGCCTATATGTCAGGAGTAGAAGTACAGCCAGGTGATCGGACTTGCCAAAGTGCAGGCGCGGGATGGCACAGTAAACATACTTGATGATGGTGTAACAGTGATCGAGTGTGTTGGCTCCTCTGATTCAACAGGTGACATGTTGGTGGTAGTTTGTCAAAGACTTCTTCAAACCAAACTGGTTGAAGTCCTCTGGGATGATCGAGAAGCATCAGGGTGTGCTGTCTTGTGACTGTTGATCACAGTGCTCAGCTCCTCCAGTGCCAGTTTGACATTTGCCAGTGGTGTAATCTACACCACTACCAGGATGATGGGGGACATCTCCCTTGGGAGATAAAACCACCAAATGTTCCAGGTCAGGGGAGCAGGACTGAGACAGAACCACCATGTCTGTGCACCATGATGAGTTAATCATGAAGCAAACACCACCGCCTCTGCCTTTACCTGATGCCGCCGTCCGTAGCAAGGAAGCTATCCATGAAGTTTGGGTCAATATTTATCCCTACTGCAACATTACTATAAAGTGATTGCTGATTATTATCACATCACTGTTGGTGGGTGACTACTGTATGGAAACTTATTCCCATGTCTTCCACATTACAACAAAGCCTGCTCTTCAATGATGTTTCATTATCTGCAAAATACTTCGGGACATCCTGAGAGGAACGTTAAAGCCACAATATAAATCCATTTTTTTTGTAATGATGAGTACTCCAAATTTATCAGCCCAAAGACAGCTCACCAGCTTATGACCTGTGAAGATTAGGCCTTCCTTTTGCAATGGTTTTGTCAGGGGCTTGTGTAGGACTGGATCACACTGGCTCTGCAGATTTACTGCAGAGAGTCTTCATTTTTCACTATCTCTTATTATGATGCTTGTAAGAAATTGCTGGATGGATGGAGAAAGTTAAAGGATTAAGCAAGAATGATGAATGAAAAAAAGTGGAAAAGTCAAGGAAACAGCTTAAAGGACCACTTTAGACTTAACTCTGTCGAAAAAGATTAACATGCACAATCTAGGAATCCAGACTAAAAGAAAATTATTTTTGAATAATTTTGGACACCCTGGGAATTGGAAAATATGGAGAGCATAATCAGCCTTGATCTTTTTTTAATAGTGGAGTAGACCTGAAGAGCTATCTGACCTGATTTTATTCTAGTTTCTTACAATCTTATGAATCATTAAATGCCCATGGACATTTCAAAGTTGGCAGAAATGTCCATCATCGACTTTTGTGGGACCATGTAGCATAGAATTTATACCCTACAGTTTCCCACCTCTCACTATTGCCAAGCTCAAATACAAATCATATCTTTCAGTTGCACTGTATAACATGCAACCATTTCAGGTGCTTAATAGTGTTCTTTTTTTCCCAAAATAGCAGCCAATAATTCATCTTCAACAAGGGAACTAACGACCTTACTTACTTTCAAAGCCATTGCCATCATCAAGTCCCCTGCATCAACATATGATGGGTCACTATTAGTAGAAACTTAACTGGATTAGCCACTTAGGTACCGTAGCTTCAAGAGGAGGTCAGATACATGGCATCCCAAAGTTAGTAATTCACTTCCAAATCTCTTAGAGCTTTCTATCAATGACAGACTCCTCACTTCATGGCTGGTCTTACTGTGGACTATCTGAAAGTGATTAATTGCTGTAGGGAATCAAAAATTTCATGATCTGCTTATTATGTTACCACTAGATGGTAAATGTTTTCATTCATCTGCAATTGCTAAGTTCCTTTTTGTGCAGGACAACAATCAGATGGTTTTCCAAGTGCCCAAATGGAAGGCAATTAAAACTAGCACTGAGGCAGTTTATAGGTTAATGAATGACAGACGAATGAATAATCTAGTAATGATTATTGGTATTGTTTCTAAACTTATTCCCAAAACACAGGCCAGTTTGTTTGAAAGCATTATTTATTTCTCTGCCTGCCTCATACATAAATCCTTAGCATAAAATTTTCAGGAAAAGGCAGAATTGTAAGCATTTTGTCAGAAGTGTATTAGATGATTGAGGTAGCTGAGAACCCTGAAATAAGCAAATATAAAAAGTAGAGAGAGATGCAAGAGGTTACAGATGCTGGAACCTGGGGGAAAAAACTGCCAGAGGAATTCAGTGGATCGAGCAGCATCTATGCAGGACGTGTTGACATTTTGGATTGAGACCCTGCATCAGGACTGAGAGCAGAGGGGGAAGATAACTGTCATAAAGAGGAGAGGGGGAGGGATGAGACAAGGACCTGTAGCTGATAGGTGGACTGAGGAGGGGTGAAGGATGATGGGCATATTGAGCCAGATGGGGAAAGGGGAGTGGTGGAGTTGGAAGATAGACAGGTGCTTGGTAGGTGAAAAAAAGGCTGATGGAGCCAGGTGGGGAGAGGGGAGGGTGAAGGCAGAACTGCTGGAGGGTGACAAGCAGGAACACAAAGGCTACCAGTGCTAGGATCTTAGAAGGAAGGAAGAGGATAATGGGAACCATGAAGGGAGAGATGATGGGCAGATGGGAATGGGATCTGGTGAGTGAAATGTGTGGTTAGTGGGTGGGGGACAAAAATGGGTGATGTGGGACTGGAGGAGGAGTATGGGAAATAGAACAAAAATGGGAGGTCAGACATGGATTAGAAGGAGAGAGAGGGTATGGTTTACCTGACATTGAAAAAATGCTATTGGGTTCATGCTATTGGGTTGTACACTACTCAGACAGAATATGAGGTGTTGGTTGTTCTTCAGGTTTGTATTGGGCTTCACCCTGGCAGTGGAGAAGACTGAGGATGTGCAGGCCAGGGTGGGAATGAGAGGGGCACTTGAAATGACCTGCGACCAGGAGCTCAGAATGACCATTACTGACAGAGCGCAGGTGCTCTGCAAACTGGTCGCCTAGTTTTTGCTTACGGAGAAGGTCACATTGAAGGTACTGAAGTGGGCAAGGTTGGAGGAGGTGCATGCGGATCTTTGCCTTGCCTGGAAGGGCTGTTTAGGTCCCTGGATGGTAATGAAGGAGGAGCTGTTGCACCTCCTATGGTTGCTAGGAAAAGTGCCAGAGGACAGGGATTTGTGGGTGGGGAGCGATGTGGGAACAGGGAGCCATGGAGGCAGTGGTCCTCTGGGAGAGGGGTGGGGAGGGGACGGTGTGGCGAGTGGTTGCCATGCAATGGCCAGTATAGATTGTTTTTATAACCATTCTGTTTTGTCCTTACCATTGATATGTAAAAGTGAAGTGATGTTTACCAAGTTTCATTAAACTTTCCTTTTTAATCAACCTAGAGTTAGTTCCATAAAATTGTCATAGAAGGCAACCATTAAAGAATATTAATCAGAGCTAATTACCTTTTTAAGAGTGAGATTCTTCTTCAAAAAGAAATAAATTGAATGTGACCAGCTTTAGACTCCTTGGTTTACAATGTTCATAACTAATATAGGTAAAGATGCTTTGAAGCAATTCAAATTACAGATGATGCTAAGCTAGTCAGTTGATCTGATGAAGAGATGGTTACCAAATTAATACACTCATTCAATAGAATTGATAGTATTATTACATGGTCATCTCACAGAAATAGCAGAGTTGATTTATTTTAAATGGTTTAAGTGATATTAAATGAGATGAATATTTTATGTGACTTTATAAAATAACACCCATAGGAGTATTACATGAATGTGTCAGCTCAAAGGCTGTTGTTTTGTGGTCACAGTGTCACTCAATATTTTTCAGTAATAGTGTTAAATTTCAGTTCATTGTTACTTCCCCAGTCATCTCACAAAATGAAGTGTCAATCCTCTCATGAGAATTTTGTAGTTTAATATAATTGAACTCCATGTAGAGTTATTATGGTGACCATTCTTCTTTACAAAATGCCAAAGTGAAATTTATCTTATTCTTTCTTATCCTTACTCATTGGCATTGAAGGTCAAAGGGACTGACTTTCTTTATACTTGCCCCAAAGGAATGCCCAATCTGTAGACACCAAAGTTGGGAAAAAAGGAAAACAATCTTCTTCGGTCAGTCTCTGTTCCTATTATGTTGCTCAAATACTTGTAAGGTTTTATTTGAAGAGATGTGTTATTTCTCCTCACGTGATCATGGGGAGTCTGGATGGGTTCCCAGTGAAGTTAGTGGTGAATGCTAATGCTGGGACTCATTTGTACTGGAAAGGTACAAACACAAAAGGATAGTCCTGTGTAAAGTCTGTAACAAGGTCACAGTCAGAAGCTCATCCAGGAAAATCAGCTGAAGCCTGGCCCAATCAGGTGTACTACAGACATTCTGCATCATCTTTCTCCATGACAGAGGTAATCCATTTTTCTCAATTGTATAAAAAAATACATAAAACTCGCATAGGTATAGTTCATAGTGTTTCAACGAATTAACACTTATGAAGGTATATTGACATTATATAAGCCAAAGGTATACACTGAGTCAGCCAATTAACAACTTACTTAAGGATATGACTTATGACAAGGCAACAATATACATTTTACATCAAGCATAAGATACTCAGGAAATCCAACAAAAATTATGCTAGCTTCTCCATATAAGAGGATGTGATTTATCCAGCAAAATACAGCGAATGGAGATCAATTACATGATTCAAATTCAGTGTATGAAATTAATCCTGGTCATATATCACCATCCAGTCTCCAGGCATCTTCAAGAGGTGAACTATCCTGTTGTTTTCATTCTGGCCAAGATAGTGATGTCACGATATTTAACCTGGAATTAACGTTGAAAGAAGATAAGTAAGCAGGTGTAATAAAGTAAAACTAACATTTAACCTATGGGTCAGTTTATGGCATACACATCTCCTTTGTAGATATTTCATTGTTTGGAAATTAATATTAATAATACTTGTGTCTAATCTTTCTGCAGTTAAATTTATAGCAAGATCACATATCTTGTAATATTTTAGAGTCATACAGCATGGAAACTGGCTCTTTGGCCCAACATCCATGTCGACTGTATTGCCCAGCCAGCAGTCCCATCTGCCCATGTCTGGTCCATAGCCCTCTAAACCTCTCCTATCCATCTGCTTATCTGGATGGCTTTTAAATGTTGCTAATGTACCTGTCTCAACCATTATTTCTTGGCAGCTCATTCCAAGTAGGTACCACCCCTTGCATGAAGATTTTAAATAATGTTAGGCTTTGTATGACAAAAGAAGTGAGGATCAGAGTTTTTATTTGGCTTATTTAGAATGTTGGAAGGAGATTTATCTTCTTTTCATCGCACCTGAATTTGACAAGTTAAGAAATTATCTGTTTTGATTTCAGCCCCGAGTAGCTGTGCTGTATTAGCATGCTTTGTTATCATAAACAGTTAGAAATGGGGGAAGGTAGCTGGTCAAAAGTTGAATGCTGCTACTAAAAGTGCATTTAGTAGTTGCTGCTAAATTTAGCCAGTTGCTGCTAAATTTGGTAATGCATGAGTTCCAAGGTATTGTGTGATACTGAACAGACTCCCCATCACATGCTCATCCATTAGGGTTGCAAGGATGGAGGGAGGCATAGCAGAGAGAGGTTTGGGGGAAGGTTCACCAGTTAGTGATCAGAAAGTGTCTGGAATTGAAAGGAGATTTAGGGATCAGTATCAGGAATTGGTAGGGGACTCAGATTGCTAATCAGAGGAAATTGAGATTGCAGTGGGGTCAGCCTTTGGAAGTGTTTGGGCATTGGAGGGCAGAGAGGCACTAGAAGATCTGTAAACAGAACCACTCAGGCATTGCAAGGAAAAGTCAATGATCAGTTGTCAGCTGAACTTGTGGACTCGAAGGGATATCGGGGATCAATAGGCCATTCTGTCGACCATTCCTGCCTCTAATTCATGGTTAATTCTGGGTATCATAACTCAAAACCACCAGATCTGTCAGAGCTGAGCAAATTCATTTAACTCTATAAAGGTTCTAATATTGGAAACATTGTACCTACATTGGGTTATCCAGTTGCTTTGATGATCCACAAATCAGATGAAGTGGATTATCAGTCTTCCCTATTCTGTCTTCAAGTTGATGATTAGTTTCTTTGCTCTGAGCTAAATAGCTATCAACTTGGGGGCATCTTAATTGTATGCTATTTTGGGACTGCACCTAGTATGATCAGTCCTTGACAGGTTGATCCTCATGTCCAGTCTTCAATAATTGTCAGTGGGCCATATACAAGCTCATAAGTGTGTGACCCTGCACTATACCAAACACCTAATTGTTTTTGAGTGGTTTGTCCTTCAGTTTTGGCTAAAAGTGATAGCTTGTTCCTTTCCCCTTGGTCTCTCGGGAAAGTAACCAAATATTGCTTCATCCTGGGCTCTCTGAGGTCTCCGAACAATTAGTTCCAGAATCAGAATTATCTCTGACTTGTATGTCATGAAATTTGTTGTTTTGTGGCAGCAATACAGTGCAAAGACATAAAATTACCATAAATTACAAAATAAACAAATAGTGCAAACAAAAAAGGAATAACAAGGTAGTATTCAGAAATCTGATGGTTGAGGGGAAGAATCTGATCCTAAATCACTGAGTGTGGGTCTTCAGGCTTCTGTACCTCCTCCCTGATGGCAGTAATGAGAGGAGGCCACATCTCCTAGATGGGGAGGGTCTTTAGTGAGGGATACTGCCTTTTTGATGCACCGCCGCTTAATGACGTCCTCAATGGCGGGGAGGGTTGTACCCGTGATGGAGCTGGCTGAGTCTATAGCCCTTTGCAGCCTCATGCAATCCTGTGGATTGGAGCCTCCAATATCAGGCTGTGATGCAACCAGTCAGAATCCTCTCCGCCATACATACATTATATGGAAATTTGCAAGAGTCTTTGGTGACATACTAAATCTCCTCAAACTCCTAATGAAGCAGAGCCATTGGCATACCCTATTCGTGATTACATCAATGTGTTGGACCCATGATAGATCCTCCGAGATGTTGATGCCCAGGAACTTGAAGCTGTTCACTCTTTCCACCCCTGACCCCTTGATGAG
>JARFYF010000001.1:23877762-23891713 GCA_030265395.1 Rhina ancylostomus
TTTTATCTCCCTCCTTTAAACCATTGATCAATGTTTCTCATAGAAAACCTACAGCACAATTCAGGCCCTTTGGCCCACAAAGGTGTGCCGAACATATCCCTACCTTAGAAATTACTAGGCTTACCCATAGCCCTCTCTATTTTTGTCAGCTCCATGTACCTATCCAAAAGACCCTATCATATCAGCTTCCACCACCTTTGCCGGCAGCCCATTCCACACACTCACCACTCATCCTGACTTTTTCCAAATTTTTCCTGTATTTGTATAACAATGCTAACTCTTTTCTGTTCTATCCCTAGTTTATCCTATTTATTCTCATTCCATTTGACAGTTTTTACCTTCATGTAATCTATTTGAGTCTAAATTGTGCTCCTTGTAATATGGCTGAATTAAGTCTTTGGAAGAAATTGAAGACAGGAAAACGGGAGACAAGTACAGCCATCCAATACAGGATGTTCAGACAAGAGGAAAAAAGTAACGAAGTGTGAGGAAACAGCTCCCAAAGTTCTCTATGAACATGATACTATTTGGAGATAGATGTAAATGTGGCATAAACAGCCAAAAACCAATGGTCTCATTGAACATAACACAACCAAAAAACAAAGATGGGCAGAAAAAGTGAAAAGTAATATTTAGAGGTGATTTAGATGTGTGTGTGTGTGTGTGTGTGTGTGGGTGGGGTGGGATATTGGGAGGAGGGTTGTGATGAGATGTATATAAAAAATAGGAACAGAGCTGAAAGCACCTGAAGAAAAGCATGGGAAACTGAGGTGCAAACCAGCAAATAGGATTCAGAAACAAGTTCAGGGAAAAGAAGGAAAGTGCCAGATCCGGAAAAAAAGCAAGAAAAGGGGGAGAAAAACATAAATCATGCTTTAAATAAATTTAAAGATATATATGAAAATACTTTGAAACCTCTAAGGCAGCAAGATGGCAATAAAGCTGGGAATGAGATCAAAATTACTGCAAAGCATCACCACATGGCACCAGTGTATAATTGTGTAATACAGGAAGGTTGTTTGAATTTTGGAAACCGTTTTGATGTTTTAAATGCCCATATGGAAAATGTCAGTATTTTTTGCTTTTGACAAGTAAGATTCAAAATTGTGATGACAGGGAACACGAAGTGAATATGATTGGTATACCACAAGGCTTAAAGATCCATCAACCCTCATTTATTCGCTATCGATGACTAAGCAAAACTTGCACCTTTATTTATCTTGTTCTCTTTTCAGACAGTGATGAACTTTTAAACAGGATAGAAATTCCATTCCTGTTTTGTAAAAAGAAAAATCACAGCACAAAAGAAAAATCAAAAAAGCAAAATTCCCAGGGTGAAAATGGCTAATACGAAGGGGGATAATTTTAAGGTGATTGGAGGAAGATATACAGTAAGGGGGGGATGTCAGAGGTAAGTTTTTTTACACACAGAGCGGTGGGTGCGTGTCTTCCAGACCTCACTGCCGGTTGAGGTTGTTGGGGCAGGTACATTAGAGACATTTAAGACACTCTTAGATAGACACGAGAATGATTAAGAAATGGAGGGCTCTGTTGGAGGGAAGGGTTAGATAGATCTTAGAGCAGGATAAAATGTCGGCACAACATTGTGGGCTAAAGAGCCTGTACTGTGTTGTTATATTCTATGTTCATATGAAGTTCATGATTCAGCACAACATATCTTGGAATTCAACATATTTTAGTAAGGCAGGCCCAGACATTCACTTGCACAATGTCAAAAATTGATGTCATATGATTGAATATCTCATTAAAGCCATTGTGTAATTTTGTACATATTTCTGGATGTCTTAGTGTCAGGAACTTACGTCATCTACTCACTTTTGACTGAGATTTTCATGTTTGCTGGTGTTGTTGTCCGTTGTTAAATTTGCCCAAATATTAATAGTAGTGTATTAGTCAAGAATTATCATCAATGAGATTTCCATTTCCATCCACATTTATGTAAAAAAACAGTTCCATTCCCTGACAGAAGAACCAGCTTTTCACAATGCTGAATGTTCGAAATGTTACGTATCGGGCCAAATGTACTAAACTTACGTTTATAGCCAGCCTCCTGCACATGACACTTAAACATTCGCACGTTACCCTGCATACTGAAGACTAATCCTTCCTTGTATCTTCAAACATTGTGCTGTAACCAGGATTTGCTCGCAACTCTTAATGGATGAGACCTAATACTCCTTTCCTTCGATGACGTGGGTATGTAAAAGACACCTTCCAGCCATTACAAGCATCCATGAATACCATGTCACTGGAAGCATTTAAGGGCTCAGCACCCAAAATCTCATCCTTCCTGACTTCACCAGGAATCAGTCTTAACTGCACTTTTTCAGAGGATCTTCTACAAGGTCACTCTCACTCTCATCTCTGAACTCATAAAACCTGAAGTATATCACTGCTCCCAAGATCATCCTCACTCTCATCTGACTGCTTCAGTATCATGCATCATTCATAGGAAGCGACCATGTTCTTTCAATGTTCACTTGATAATTGATTGTCAGAGGGTGCCGGTAGTTCCCAGAACACATTCATTCTTAGCCAGTCACAGCTGTCTCATCATTCAGGGGCCATTATTCCCAACAGGATGGATTTTGGGGAATAAAAGGGGAATAAACATTTCAAGCAACTGATCACTGTGATGAATGACATAACAATCCCATGCATGCCATTGCCAGAAGCCTTGTGGACATCACCATGGGGCTGCTCAAAATGGTTTGGTACATCATTATAGTGGTATTTTCAGCAGTAGCATCATTTTTTGAAGCACTCTGCAGCGTACTGCATAATCTGACCATCACACAAGCTTTGCCATTGTCTGCTGAGATGAAGCAAGGGGTGGATCAGCAGCTGAGATAACAGGAGAAGAGGGAAGGGGTAAATGAGGTGGAACAAAACAGCCAGAGCAGCGGAGACATGGCAAGGGAGTAAAGGAAAGTTGTTGGGCAGAAAGAAGGCAAACACAATTTTGTGTGCCGTGTAGGTGTGTTTAACGAATTGTGAGTGCAGGTGAGGGTAAAAGCTGTGGATGGAGATAAGAAGACTTAAATGGTAAGGACTCTCCTTGTTCATTCTTGAGAGCAGGATTTTCTTTTCTTGACATTAATCACTCATGCAAGCAGTGGTATTCCTATCGGCGATCTCACTGGCAATCTACTCCACTGTTACCTGCAGGTAACTGGAGGGTTTCTCTGTCTCAGGAGTCACTGGTGCAACCATGTGGAAGTAAACAACACTCTCCAGTAGCTGGAAGGATGCTGATAGTGCTGTGGCTGATGAGGTTGCAGCTGGAAATAAAGTGAACTTGTGTCATATCTACCGGATGTAAAAGCCTAACAATGTTGTTCTTTAAAGAGCACTGTGCAGTATTGTGATTCACTGTGACAACCTAGTACACCAATGGTCCATTGAGACCATTCTGGCTCAATGAACAATCCTGTGAATCCCATTCCCCATGTATTTCCCTACATACTGCTCATCACACTTGCCAGTTTTCATCCCCTTGATTCCCCTACTGGATACCTACACTCGGGGCAATTTACAGGAGCCAATCAATTTTGAGATGTGGGAGAAAATTGGAGCACCCAGAGGCAAGATAAGCTGTCACAGGGAGAGTCATTGTCCACAGGGAGGTCAGAAATGAACCTGGGACACTGGACAGTAAGACACCTGGACTACACACTGCATCACTGTGCCTCTTCTCTGGCCTTTCCAAAACTACTTAGGAAGACAAGTATCACCATTTGAATGGACTAATTTGAAAATATGTTATAGGAATGTGATTGCAGCCACAAAACTGGCCAGATTCAATTAATAACCATTGCTGAGTTTTAGATTATTGGCCCATCTGTGAGGCTTATATTATTAAGTTGCTTTATTTCAGGCACCAGAACATGAATCAGCACCTTTTAGAAGATGTTAAATATTGAACAATGTTTAACATGAATAAAATTGAGAATACTCCAGTGAAAATGGTCAATGGTCTCACGTGGTTTCATGAATTATTTATTATTTAAATTCAAGCTACTTGTGCAACAGAGCAATCATTGGTCAAAATATTATGGTGCGAAGCTTACGTTCAGCAGCATTAATAAAACTGCAGCAGGTAACCAAGAGTCATAGAGTCATATAGCACAGAATCAGGCCTCTGGCCCACTATGTTCAAGCTGACCATCAAGTACCCATCTGTACTGATCCCATTTATCTGCACTTGGTCCTTGACCTTCTGTGCCTTGGTGATTCAAGTGCTTGTCCAGCTACTTCTTAAATGTTGTGACAGTCTCATCCTCTAGCACCTTCTCAAGCAGTGAATTCCTCTTAACCAAATCAAGGATTTTATTATTTAAATTATGCAATAAAATGTAGCTTCTACTAGGTCTTTGACTTGTTGTATTTATGTTAGTATTATCAATAGGTTGTTATCTGTTATATTATGCAAAAAAATAATTTGATGCTTGCCTGCTAGGTTGTGTTTAATGGCTCCCCAACTCCAGCTACAGGTGTGATCCTTCCTACTCATCCTTTTCTCTACTACGTTCCCCCATATTAAACCCCTTAATCTCTGGTTTGTCTGACTTCCTGACATATATTGTGGAGGTGGGAAAGAAAATGTCCATGTTCTCACAAAGTGTTCAAGGCTTGATACATTGGGTTTTGGACTTTATGGAACTCCACAGTTGATGGGCTGATAAGGAATAACCACGTGGTCCCATTTTATTTATGTGCATACCAATGCTCTTGAAATGTACTGGGATTTTGCTGGTAAATACCACAAATCATGTGAAGAAATGCTGGCAATTACCTGCTCCATTTGGAATGCAACTTACTAGCTGAGCTGTGTCTTCGATTTTACAGCTGCACTCTGCCACGGGACTCCAAATGGAAACCAGTGGCTGATCTGCTGGAAATCCTGCTTCTGGATCTCTCACCAGTTTAGAGTTAGCAAAGCCTCCAGGAGCCTTGTTATTTGACTGTTGTTTGGTTGTGCGGAAGATAGAGTAGATACAGGGAGGTTTTTGCAGTTATTTACATTTGCTCTTTTGAATCAAGGAATGTTTTGATTGATTCTTGGTTTCTATTTTGTTTTAATGTTGAATTGGTAAACTGATTTATTATTGTCACATGTACCAAGGCACAGGAGAAAAACTTTGTATTTCATCACATCATTGCATTGAGGTAGTACAAGGGAAAAGCAATGACAAAATCCAGAATAAAGTGTACAGTTACAGAGAAAGTGCAGTGCAGGCAGACAGAAAGATGCAAGGCCATGACTAGGTACATTTTGAGGTCAAGAGTCCATCTTATCATAAAAGAGAACTGCTCAATATCTTAGAACAGTGGGATAGAAGCTGTCCTTGAGGCTGGTGGTATGTACTTTCAGGCTTTTGTATCATCTGCCTGATGGGAGAGGGGAGAGGAGAGAATGCCTGGGGTGGGTGGGGTCTTTGATTACGTTGGCTGCTTTACTGAGGCAGCAAGAAGTATGGACAGAGTCCATGGAGGATTTTAGTTCTTATCGTCATCTTCCTTAGTTCATAAATGTTTTTGAATGTTAAGGACAGTCAAAGCTTTGGGAAATCTGGATATTTTGACAGAAAGCAAAGCTAGTGTCAGTGCCCTTTTATCTGAGGTTTCCACTGGTGTTTGAGGGCATGGCTCATACAGGTCAGCATATGTCACCAGATTATGTTGTTCAAAGCCCTTTTCCCATTCAGAGTTTTGCTGTCCAGCTGCAGGATGATTGCAGCCAACGTAGTCGACCTCAAAGACCCTGGTAAGTGGTGAAAGGAAGTGATGAATGCTGGAAGCAGGCTCACACAGGCATCAGGCCCATTGGAGTGAGTTCTGGCTACAATGACAACTATTATGTGCCATCTCAAATGCTTTCTGAACATCTTCCAGAAGGAAATCTTTGCAGATGCTGGAGGTCAGAAATAAAATAAAACAGAAATTATTGGAACTGTCTTTTGCACAATCATTCTCAATAAATGAGCTCAAGAGCTCAGCATTAGAAAAGCAGATGGAAGGCACAGAGAAATAGGGAATAAATAAATTCAGTGAAGTTTATAGGTCATGCAGTATAAGATTTTATCACAAACTGGGAAAACTTAAGAATACATCATTGTACATAAATATGTTGTGTACATTGCTTTTATCCCAAACAGCAGTGCATTTATTTAAGCGAAACAATCATAAGTATATCTAGCTAAAAATTTGTTAGTTTGGATCAAATAATTATTTCAGTGATTGGATTCTTAGTTTCATTTCCATGAATTGGATATGTTGGTTCTGATCAGGCCCAGAAGAGTGTGTGAATGTTGTTAATGTATTTCTATTTATTCTGCATTTATGAAAACATTCCCCTCACTCTTTATTGTTGAAACTTTACACAATCAACTGACTAAATTCTGCATACTTATTTCCTCCTTTAAATAAGTTTTGTACTTGCCATCTACATTGCAAAAATCCTTTTGCTGTCTCTGTGTGCTCCAAAGCACCAAAAGGAAGGAAATTTGCACCATGACAAATTGCTTGAAATGTTCAATTAGCTGTAATAAGAAGCCCACAATTCCAATGTGAACCAGCAGCATTTTAATTGGACAAAATAAATTTAACAATAAATTAGAAATTCTTAACAAATTTATTCATGCTTTTTTATAGTTCTGTGGCACTTTGCGTTTTCTTTTGATGTTTATGATCAACCTAATATTTCCATCATCTCTTAATAAAGAAATTGTGGGAACTGTGCATGAAATAACAGATCATGAGATATTATCTTCACTCATGCAAAATTCAGTGGCAAGTTAAGGAGCTAGAAATGAAACATCCCAATCATTAGTTTTTATTATTTCTGTAAACTATATGAGCAGAAACTCAGTGTAGAATATTTACATTTATAGTCTTCTCACTTCAATTTTTTTCCATAAGTCAGAGTCCATAATTCCACAGAAATGTCTTTCCATTCAATAAAAAATGATTCTAACAACCTAATTGGTAATGTGTTTCTGATAACTATTGATCATCCAGACCAACCTTTGTTGCTGGTCCTATTTGCAATTTCCATTGACTTAGTTACAAAGGACATTGATTTGGTTGGAACAACGACAGCTGTGATTTCTTACTACTTGCTAATGTATGAAGGAGGATTTGAAGCAATCAACTAAGTGCATAGTGCAAATTGACATGAAGATAATTATTCATAATTAATCTTTCTGGAGAAGACAATGAAGGCTATATTTGATAGTCCCTGAAAATGGGCAAGGGATTGCAATGCAAGATTGACCCATGCTTATTGCCTCTGATGCCTGTTAATTGTTATGATTGCAGCATCCAGCCAGCAGTAAATGCTCCATGGGTCAGTACCATGTGAAAGGCTAGCACTGTTTAAATCCAGGTTCTAGTGCTTAAATCAGATCTGCACCTCTAAAAGGAAAGGTGCCATTGTTGCTGGTGACAGGTTTTAGTGAGGATGTCCTTGCAGAACAGAAATCATCAGCACAATGTTCCTCACAGAGATGCAGGCAGGAAAACTGCTCCATCCTTTTCCTCCCAAAAGCCCTTTTTTTCCCTTCTCTTCCACTTCTTTTTCCTACCACATCAGCAGTTTGACCTGTACTGCATTCCCTTTCCTCATTCTTCCAGTAATACTATAGGTAAGGGAAATACCTTTTACTTTATTTCTGGGAGCAAACACCATAAGGCAGCTTTTTTATTTAATTTTGCATTTATTCAGGCCCTGATTGTTGGTGGCAAGACCGACATTTATTGCCCCGCAATTGAAGGTACTCCCACAATGGACAGGGTGTTCCAGGATTTAGACCCAGCAACGGTAAAGAATGGCAGTATTATCCCAAATCGGGAAAAGATACAACTTGCTATGTTTGGTACCTTCAATTTTACAGGCAGTTAAAGGACACTATTTTGGAATAAGGTAGCACCAGAGTTCCCAAAAAATGTTTATGGATCCAAATATCATGCTCAAGAAATGTTCATGCTTTCTGCTTTAGAACCATTTATCCTTTTTTGTTTTCAAAGGCAGTAGCATACTGAACAAATGTATATACTCAAACATCTACGTGTTTCCTTTCAGAATTTGCATCCTCTTGTGACTGGGCCCATTGTCAGTATCGGTGTGCAATCACAAGGAATGGTACGACTTGCTACTGCAGTGACGGTTATAACGTAGCACAAGATGGGAAAGGTTGTGAAGGTTAGTTCACTATTTTCTTAAGAATCATTATTCATGTCAAGGTTTTATGTAACTTAAGTCATATTTAATCAAAAATAGGTTGATGCAGTTTGTAGTGGTGAAACATTTATCTTTCCGTGAGCTTTCCCAAGTTATTTTCATTGTGTTTACCTTGAGGTGAAATCCAGCTGCAGAAATAACTTACATCATTAAAATCAAGAACTGCCTCTAGGTTGTGATTATGGGTGTTTGAAAGCCAAAGGTATCCTTGGTGAAAGTTTAACTTGGTTGTTCTTTTGGCACAGGCAAAAAGTACCACAGTGGTCATGTGTGTCCATAGTGGGGGATTTTGAAGGTTGTGGACAGGGTTTGCAAAATTTGGCCAAATGTGCATACACTTAGTTCACCATGATTGGCTTCACAATGTACAATTGCCACTTCACATCTCCAAAAGCCCTTTACATATTAAATTATGGTAATGTAGCCTCACAGTGAATTTCTTGATCACGGAGGTTCTACTGAGAATACTTTCCTAAACCATATATAGTGCATTCAGATGACATTATCCTGGACTGCTTAGAGGAACTCTTAAGTCAGAGGTGTTTTGGACTATTTACAGGAACTTTTACAGCTGATCAATTCTCCACACTACACATTTAACCTTGGAACACAGAACAGTACAGCACAATACAGGTTCTTCGGCCCACAATGTTGTGCCTACCTTTAAACCTCACTTAAGACCATCTAACCCCCTTCCTTTCATGTATCCCTTGCATACACTCTGGGGCCTATTGGCTGTAATTTTCCAGAGAAGAGATAATTGCTTCTGATGCTGGTCATCACCACAACAGTACTTATTGAGTGCATTCAAAAAAGGTGATAGAACTCCTTTAATGATCCTAATCACATCACATTAACAACTGTATTTAGGTCATCCACTGGAGCATTGTAACATTAATACATGACCTTCCCTGAACAGACTAAATTCTATTTGATATCCCAGGTCTTGTACCCGCAGGACAAACCAGCAATATCTTAAGGATTTTTTAGATAGACTTGAATTTGATCTTTTGATTTTACTGAGGAGGCAGCAATCAAGTTCTGCTGAGGTCTGATCTTAGAACAGCTCAATTATTCATACAATAATACCCGCAGCTATGAAGATGATAAAAGTATTGTCGAATAGTCCAAGGTCCTTTCCTGTTACCACACAGAAGTAGCAAAGCCTGCCAGTCTGCTGTACAATGTTGCATAAAGTAGGTAACAAATGTTATGTTTACCCAGGAAACATTTAATACATTTCCAAGTGGAAAGAACTTAACTGCTGGAAATCTTGGATTTCTCAAACTGGAAAACAATTATCATACTTTATTAAGAGTTAGCATTTTTTTGCTTATGACATTAAAATTCAACATCCTAAAAAAGATACTAAGTGTCATACTCCTGGTATCTAAACCATGATACTTAGAACAAGGAAAAAGTTGTGACATACATTTAGATCTGTGACATCTATCATTGTGTTACATTGTTCAGATGAAAGGTCATCAACCTGAGATGGTTAGTTCTGTTTAAGAAGGCTGCATGACCTGCTCAGTATTTCCATTTTTTAAAAAATCAGATTTCCAGCATCCACAGATTTTCTTTTAATATCATCTAATTGCATTATTGCATTTCATTTGAGGTTTTAAATTTTTCCGTTCTAGCTTCTAAAATACCACATCAGAAAACCAAAGAAAGCAAAATGTCCACAACAGAAAAGTTTGATGCACTAGATTGCAGTGACAGATACAGGCCATTTGAATGATACAGAATTCTAATGAGCCTTTGATCTTTTCAATTAAGACCTCCTCAATTTGGTAATCATAATTTTTGAACCACTGATCTAAAGTTCAGAGTTCTGGAAAATCATGTGGTTGCCTGGTAAAGTGTTGACCTCCACTTTTCAGAATAGCAAATTTTTTCTGTTCATGTTTCATCAATCAGTCTTTTTATGTATTAATTTAACAAAGATATTGGAGAAGACCAAAGGGCTCCTGGATTTGGATACGGGTCTGGCACAGTACATAATTGATTTATGATTTACAAAACAGTTTATATGATGTGCAGTATCTATATGCATTGATTTAACTTCTTATTTGACTGACAGATTTTGATGAATGCAGTGTATATGGAATGTGCAGTCAAACATGCATGAATAGTAATGGATCGTACATGTGTGGCTGTGTGGAAGGTTATTTGATGCAACCAGACAACAAAACCTGCAAAGCTAAAATTGGTAAGAAATGAACATATTTTGCTTTACTTTTTAAAACTTTTTTTTAATTAAATTCCAAATGCTGAGGAAACATGGTTGATTTGGTGATCCTACATGGCCAGCAATCTGGCTATTACAGAACAAAGCTCAGAGGGTTAAATCATTGCATCCCTGATCTTCTAACTTGCAGCCATCAGAGCACAGTTTTTTTACTGACAAGAAAGGTTTACAAATTGAGTACTGATAAGCAAATAAATTATTTAGAATGTAATTTCTTTTATTGCTTTCCCATATAAACCAGGCAGTTTTCTCCTTTTCAAATAGTCTTACCCGATATATATTTATGTCAATGATTTTAGTGCAGATTGAAATACAATGAATCTTTTCTTCATTTATTCTTGGCATGAGAGTAATGCTGTAAAGGTTGTGTTTAATATTCACCCCTGGTTCTTTTGAGATGGTGACAGTGGATCTTCTGATGGAATCACAGCATGGAAAGGGAATACTTGAATACTTGACCAAGTGATTTGGAAGGAATTTTCAAGTCAGTTACAAATATCATTAGATTAATTATTTTTAAAGCTTTGATCATTGTGAATATTGAAGTTATTTGAAAATGAAAATAGTCTCATGTAACTGGAGGGTGTAACTCCACCAAATTTTTGAAGACAACTGATCTTCAGTTATAAGCAACCAATTTGACTGTATAATTTGAAGTGAAGTAACAAAGTGAATGGAGAAATGGCTGCCTTTCTAGGCTTTGAGTTTAAATTACAAAATGAAAAATTGCTCTTGGCCAATACAGGTAGTGCTGATCCTCACAGCTCCAGCAATCCTGGTTTGTTCCTGACTTCCAGTACTACCTATGTGCAATTAGCATGATCTTATTATCATGTGGATTCCCTGTGCTTCTCTGGTTTCCAGTCTCATTCCAAGTAAATGCTAGTTAAGAGATTCATTAGTTACTGTAAATTACCTCTGGTGCAGATGGAGAATGTTGGTGGAGTTGACAGGCATATGAGAGAATAAGTTACAAAGAAATAAGTGAGGGGATTTGGATTAATGGGATTGCTTTGAAAAGTGGCAAAGAGTTGATGGGCCAAGTGTTCACCTTCTACATCATAAGGAAGAAATGAATCTAACTAAAAACTTATGAGGAACTAATAGGATGAAAGATGCATTTATAAAATTTTCATGAGCATTTGTTAATGCAACAAGTAAAATATTTGTGTCAAAGATAATGGTGCATGGACTAAGTGAAAGGAGTTAAGGTCAGAAGCATTAAGGATAATTCTTTTTATGGGATGATACGGTGAGAGAGATTTTGTAGTTTGATTCACTTTCATTTGCCAGACAAGGGCAGACATTTTTTTGTTTGAGATTTGCTGGTGGTCCCTAATGAGTTAATATATTCTCCAACTTGGAATAAGAGAGAAAAAAAATACACTTTAAATCATAATATATTAACTGGAGCAATGGAACATTAATGTGGATCATCAGAGGTTGCAACTTAAAAAGTTAACACCAACAAAGTGTTCACCATTTTCTACTTACAAAATTCAGACAAGAAGTATTGCTGAACTTGTACATCTTCAAAGGCCTTTGTTTATTTATGGATTGCAGGTGTTGCTGGCAAGGGCAGCACTTATTTTCTTTGCTAGTATTGGTTAACACATTATAGCAAAGACAGAAGAGCTGAGTGGATTGATTCTGATGCTGTTCATGACTCCGTAGTTATGAACATGGTTTGGGTGTTTTTTTTGATTCACCAGATCCAATAAATATAATAGATAAATCAACAAAAGGGAAATGGTGGAAATATTCAAAGGCCTATGCAACAGCAAAGGATAGAACAAGAGAGTTACCATTTCAGATCAGTAACCCTTCATCAGAACTGGGTTAACTTAGAGATATAAGAAGATTTAAGATGCAAGGAAAAGTCAGATAGAAAAAAAGAAGAAAAGAGAAGGGCCATGAAATGGTTGAAAGCAGCAGGGATATGATGACAGAAAAGATATTGGTACAAAGTAATAGGATGGTAATGGGACAAGCAAAACAATAACATTCAATCACATTTCCCTTGTTACTGCCTTCTGTGTTAGAAAATTCCACGGGTTCACCATTCTGTTAATGAAATTATTTTTCTTCACTCTTAAATGGACTGGCCTGTGTCCCTGTTTCTGGCATTGTTCCTTATGAGGAATATCTTTCTTGCATCCATTCCCAATAGGATTGTACAAATTTCAATGACGTCCTTTCTCATTCTTCTAAACTCTGGCTAACACAAGACCAATTGTCTCAATCTCTCTTCTTTCCTCACTTAAGGAGACTAAAACCACACATAAGTACACAAGGGATGGTCATACCAAAGTTCTGTACAATTACAGTATGATATTCCTGCTCCTGTACTCGATTCTTTTCACTATGAAGGTCAACATACCATTTGTCTTCTTAATGATCTGCTGCCACTGCATCCTTACTGTCATCAATTTGTGTACAAGGACACCCAGGTCTCACTATATCTCCCCTTTTCCTCATCTCTCACCATTCAGATAATAATCTGCCCTCCTTTTCTTGCCATCTTGATTAGTCTCACATTTATCCATATCATACCTCATTTACCGTGAAATTGCCACTCACTCAACTTGTCCAAATAACTCTGAAGCCTTCCTGCATTCTCCTGACGGCTCACACTCCCATTGACTTATTCCTGCTCTTTATTTCTGGTCTGCCAACCAGCTCTCAATCCTTGAATGTACATTACCAGAAATCTCATGTGCTTTGATTAAGCCAATTGGCACCACTTTTTGATGTAGTATTCAATAAGTGACAAACTTTACAGTAGACGAATTTGAAAATAGCCAATTTAATCAATGCAACAATTCAGGAAGCAGATCATTCTGTTTTACTTGCCTGACCTTGCAGAATATTTTGTACTGAGTCATATGACTTTTCTTGACAATAATCTCTTTTGATAAACAGATTCAGTGATGCTTATCCTTAATTCACTATTATTTACTCACCCATGCCCTGTGCACTATCCAGTGCCACCAGCTCAAATTCACCATCTGCAAGTGGTGGGGAACAGGGAAGCAAAAATCATAACAATTAAAACAACCAATTTTCCTCAATGCAACAACTTAGGCAACAGATTGCAATGCTGGTGCTTGTTATTGAAACTGATGCCAGCTAGTATCAGGTTCTAATTTGTTTAAGGGCACTGGGTGGATTGGCACAATGTTCTCCTGGCCAGACGAATGGGAGAAAATGCTTTTGCCCAATGGACCTTAAAACAGTTTTGCTGTTCGTGTTGTCTTTTGTAAGTAATGCTCAGTGTTGATGTCAGAGAGTGAATAGACAAGAGTAGAATGACACTATTCCTAAGTTTGGGAGAGAATTTTAGTTTTATCCTCCTCTTAAATGCTCTTATACCAGGAATGTCCATGGTAGTCAAGGGAACTCTGGTGTTTTAAAAAACCTGGGACTCCTCAGTT